>CAOLHI010000720.1:0-538702 GCA_948474755.1 Ctenosaura bakeri
TATTTCAGCTGTGCACCGTTGTGTCGCCATTAAAGCTCCTGCCCTTGGCACGTTAGTGACTACGCAACCGCTATGCCCATACTCTGAGGTGACTTCAGCTACTGCCTACCCCTCCATACAGATGTTCTGGTGCTGCATTGTCCTTAAATGCTCCAGCACCACCTTAATTGTGACACAGGTGATCGTAAAGAGGGCCAAGCTAGTTCACAGCTCCATCTCGGTCACCATCATACCTGGAGAGGCAGTTTTCCAGGAGGCACATGGGTCCAAGACCAGCCTCCATGCTAAATTGAGAGTACGGGTTCCCAATCAGGAGCAGGCACTGCCACTCCTGCCGGTAATTCCAGGGATCCCTAGTAAGGACTGGAAAGAGAAACTTCCAGATGGGGATGCCCTTTCATTAGCACGGCCAAGTGATGGATGGGCTTTACTTCCCTTCATGGGATGGCAGCCCCCTTGAAGGGGCAGCTGCTCCGGCTCCCTCTCGTTCCCCCTTCCCTTGTAAATGGCCCCTTAGGTTAATAAATGCTGTAGTAACAGCACCCCATCTCTGTGTTCCCTACAGGGAGACGGAATGGGACCCGTCCCGTAGACTGTCATGTTGTTTTCATTGATTGTGAGTACCCTCAGAGCCGCACCAGAATACAGCTATGTATACACTGATTGGCAATATAATGTACAGGCAGTGTGCTACTGGAACCCTTATCCAGAGGCAGAAACCTTGTTAAGTGGAACACAGCTGTTCCCATGGTTTCAGAAATGATATCCATTTGAGTTGTTCACACATATTCGAGCACGCCCTGGTAATAGACTTAGTGCTGGTTTGAGAATGGCTGTTGCTGACAAAAACGTAACTCTCTATACCAAAATGGCAACATCAGCCGCTCCTATGACCGTTAGAGTGGTCCGGAGTGATCACCGCGATGCTGCCTTAGTTATTATCAGCTTCACTTTTGAAAAATGCCGCCCTACATGGGTATGGAAAACTTTCCTATTCACTTGCCAAAATATAACTCGGACCCCGACAGGCTGTAAGTTCTCCTGTGGGAAGAAATGGTGCCCTGACACCCCTGTTCACACCCCTCCTCCTTCTGAACGCCATCCTGCTATGTATGTGGGTAGCTCTGTGGTCCAAAAGGACATAGAGAGGGTCGTGTACTCGAACGTCCAACCCTTAGTCACAACGATGGTACTAAATTTCACTGTTGTTAACATTTCTAGAGTACTTCCGACTTGCCAGCCTTATCTAAAATTAGCTTGGACACAGTGGGAGCACTGGGAAAAGCGGTGGCTATCATTTTCCCACCCACACGCTCGCCCTAAGTGAAACGTCCTCAGGACCGTATTAGGAGGAATTGGGACTGGCGGCGCATTTATTAATGCCATAAACAATGAGGTCCTAGCAAACAAATTGGGCGTAATTGGCACGAAAACAAAAGAAACTGGAGTATCCTCCACTGCTGGTTTAACTAACATAGTGAGAGGTATGGATCTGATTAGTCAATTGCTACCACAATGGGTTGGCGTTGAGCGAGATATAGTATCCGACCTTGGTAGTGTCTTAAAGAACACAACACATGATCTGTCAGTTGCCATACAGTGCATGCAACTGCAGAGCAATGTGATCACCTTTGCCGCTCAGGTGATCCAGGCCAGCCTCATGGGATTAATGCACCCTGAGATCCTGAGCCTGCTGAGAGAGTGATACCCAGAATCTTTGGAACACCCTGCTGCTTTGGCACAAATTCGGCACGCTACCTGGGAGGGCCTAACCCTCACGGTAGACGTTATGCATGAGAGGATTCTGGAACCTGTAGTTTTTCATCCATTATCCCACCTAGGACTACCCTTAATAGCCGCCAATGCCACTTTGCTACCCCTACAGATGTACCATTGGTCCAATGGTACACACTCATATGATTTATCCGGTTGTTTATTCCATCGATACTGGGCACAGTGCTTTTCCAATATTGACAGTTTTAGCCACAGCAACAGTTCTGACTATGTGTTAATATCGGTCAATTATACAGTCATGGCCCAGATTAATAGTGAGTGCTTTTGCTTAAGAACCCCATGTGCAAATGTGACAGTACTGCCTAGTGGTGCCGCTGTAAGGATCAACCGCACCGCCGGCAACCCATGCTTTTGCAATCAACACGTGCAAGACTGCTTTGGTAAAGACTTCTATCTCTGGCAGGAGATACGAGATTATATTCTAGAAACTGAATACATGCCCACGGAGTCCGAATTAATCGGATTCCACCTTAACAATGAGATCCCCGTGTCTTTATGGCTAAGGAATCTCACCTGCCTAGCAGACAGAGTAAAAGAGGTTTCGCACTCCCTCCAACAGATTGCCTTGACCGTTAACCATTCAGCCAAGGTGATCTTAAAACATCAGAAGAATTGGAAACAGCCACTAAACACTCCTGGTGGGACACCTTCACTTGGTCGTCCACAGGACAGGCAATCGCTCACTTTGCATTGCACCCTTTGATTATTTTTGTCACATTTCAGGTCATACTCGCCTTATGCTTATTTGGCCTTGCACTGTGGGTCAAGAAACAGGTGTTCCAGCTTCAAGCTGGCCGGTTTTATTCAAAACTCTGAGGTATATATTGTAATGTTTCTAAATAGTTTAATGTTAGTGTAGTATTTTGTTCTGATTGTCCTGATTGGTTTCAAAAAGCCTATCTGAAGGCGACCAGTCTTTAAGTCTTCCTTTGGAGTCCAGCTTATATTTGTGAGGTAGTGATACTGCTTGCTCGGGCCCAGCATCGAACCATCGGCACTATATTGGCGAGCCCGCCCCAAGCCCTCGGGTACATCATCAGGCTTGGAGCTTCGGCTTCGGTCTGAGCGAGGGGTGTGTGTGAGTGTGCAGGCCCATGTTGTTCGGACCAGAGTGGGAGTGGGATCTTCATAACCTGGAGTCCTCTCGTGGTGCTGGGATGCTAACATTGGCCTCTCTAGACCAATGAGTCAATGCGGGTCCCGAACTAGCAGTCTCACTACCTTGACCAATAGTTTTCCTTTGACCAATACAGCCTTAAACTCTGTTGCTATTTATGTCCCCGCCAGCTTGTAGTCTTCTCAGTCATGATGACCCAAATTTTAGAATTTGGAACTCACTCCCATTAGGCTTTGAGCCAGAAATTTGCATCTGTTGTACACATTGGCTATTAACAATGTCAGTCTTCCACCAAAAAGCCACAGGTCGACTGCTCCAGAAAACCAGGATGAACTCCGGACCTGACCACCACCCTCAGGCACCGTGGGGGTGTGTGTGATGAAGAAAGTTGCTGTTCCATCTGGTGTCCTGTACTTGGAGAGTCCTGCATCCTCAGCGACACCTGAGACCATGAGGGAACGTGACCATGCAGCCTCCCAAATGTAAAAACGGACCTTTTGCCATCTTGCTACAGTTTGTTCAATGGACTGTTTCATGCTCCTCATTCTGCAAGGACTCACTGTTCCTGAACTAGCAGCAAGCCAGCTAAGATGCCCCAGCTTGGACATGTTGTTACTGTTCCAATTCCGCTGACCGGATGGACTCATGTTTTGCTCATTTGCTCCAGCTACAAGACTTTTCCTGTCTCCAGGGGGAGTGCAGAGACTTTTGCTTGCACCTCCCTTCCCCCGGACTACGAACTCTCATTCCATTATCCACATTGAACTGATTGTTCCTTGGATTACCTTCATTGCCAGACCCTGCATTGGATTTACAGTATTTTATTGATTGGTTCATTTTGCATTGCTATATTGCCTTTCTCCATTCTCAGGACCCCCAGTAAGCAGGGTAACACTATCCAGGGCTTTTGGGAGCGTCAGTCCAAACAATATCTGAAGGGCTGCAAGTTGCCTACCTCCACATGAAAGTTAGTAGTCTGGCTTCATTTTTAGAATCATAGAGAACTGGAAGGGATCCCAAAGACAGTTTCTTCTTATTCCTGTGTCAAGATGGAAAAGAAAAAATTCACACCAAAAATGCTTACTGGAAATCTGTGTGTAGCCATACTAAGATACTATATGTTCTTCATCCTTCATAGAACGTTAGCTGAAATTTATGCAGTGGCTATCATTTGAAATGAAGGCAAGCTAGTGGAGTTTGCATTTTTGCTAAACTGCATGGAAAGGAACATGAGATTTTGTCCTACTGAGGTAGCCAAAAGCCCTGGTTTTAATTAAATACATATTTTTTTTCTCTAATCAATATAGCTCTTTACCTCTATTTTTGGAGTGGGAATAAAAACATCTGAAAAGTGGTTCAGGATGGGTTTGCGGACTCTGGAAGATGTAAAGCGTGATAAGAACCTGCAACTGACGAGAATGCAGAAAGCAGGTAAAAATTCCATTTGACGTATAATTTAGGTAAAATGAAGACAACATTAATAAGAATAGCATGCTTACTGATGAGCATGCAAATATAGTCTGTTCAATCAATGTGAATCTTACTTTTTTGTGGCGGGGGGATATGCATAGAATATATAATAAAGTTGAAACTTTTCCCCCCGGAAGATAATTATTTCAATTTTTCTAATAGTGTAAGAGTTATCTTAGGTAACATAATCATAAATACATAAATTAAATAGATTTTAAAAATCCCTCCCAGTCTGTGTTAGAGTGAAATAAGAATTATTTTGGATATGGGAGATTTTATTGTTAAACAAACAAAAAAGTAACACTAATATTGTTCCAAGTCACAAAGGCGTTGTAAGTATGTTTTTATAACACAGATGCTTATATTATGATTATTCTGTTTTATTTGCTAGTTCAACATTCAAACAGAATTTACCATTTTTTTCCATTTATGATGGTCTCCCTCCTTTTACCTTCCTTGCTGCCAAAAACTAAACAAAGCAAAGCAAAACAAAACAAAACAATCCCAGTACACAAACCAAACAGCCAACAAACAAAAACCCAGCAATCCTTCTATGCCTTGAATTGGGAAGAAGATATAGATTTAGATGTCCTTACTAGGGTTAACCTATTGAATTTTACACTATCTGTATAATTCAATAGACTAACCCCATAGCATAAAGCAGGGAATTAAATGACAGACCGTCTCATTCGTTAACCTCTTCTTTAAAGTAAGACACAGCAGTTTTTGTCTTTCTGTTGGAGATTTTCTGTTTCTTCTCTGGCGCTATTGTTGTTGCTGTTGTTATATGAGTCAAGTTAACTCTGACTCATGGTGACCCTATTCTCGGGTTTTCCTGGCAAGATTAATTCAGAGATGGTTTGCCTTTGTCTTCCTCTGAGCCTGAGAGTGTATGACTTGCTCAAGGTCAACCACTGGGCTTCGACCATTTCCTCACTACTGTTTTAATGCTATTATTGCACTTTCAACATCCTGTGGAATCCTGGGATTGGCAGTTTAGGGAAGGATCTTTAGAATTCTCAGCCAGAGAGCTCTTTGGCCTCAGTAAACTACAAGCCCCAGAATTCCACAGGAGGTTGAAAGTGGAATAATAGCACTGTAACAGTGTAGGGCAGAAAGACCCTTCCATGCCTTCCTGTAGTCCAACCTTCAAATCATTACACCATGCTGGCTCAAATAAATACCAACTTTTAAAATGAAATATTCTGTTAAAAATTATTTCCCCCCCAGCTTTCCAAATCTTTCCCCCTGGACTCAAATGTTTAAATGTCTGGTTTTCAGTTGAAAGATACCATTCATTGCCGGTAGGGATAAGAAACCTGTGGTAGTGAGGTTGTTTGTGAGCTGCAACCTAGTTTCAAAAGCTCTCTAGAAGTCCTGTCAACTTGCTAGGTAGAAAAGAAGAAGGAAAGAGAGAAAAGAGGGGTGGTATAAAACGAAAGAGAAATGGGGCAGCCCACTCACACTTGGTTTTGATTCCACCTAATGCAAACTTTGGCCCCACCTTCAACAAGTGGACTGTGAGAGAATGCAGCTGTCGATAGCAACAACAAAAAAGATTTCCCACCCCTGATTCAACTTAACCTAGGATCAAAATCTCACTAATGTTCATGCCAATCAGGATGATTGTTTTTTCCAAAAATGATCACTTCCTTGGAGAAAATTGGAGGTCCCTCATGTGTCCACCATCACTTTTGACCAATGTCAATTTGTTTGGAAGCTCCAGTTTGTGACTGATTGACCATCTTCAGTTATATTGCTGTGATGAAATTTAATAAAACTGATTTAATCATTTTAAGTAGGGTTCTAGAATACCTTTTTATGATTACTGTTCTGACACTGTGAGACAGCTAATTCTTAACTAGCTGGCAAAAGAAGGCTGAGAGTGATTTGAGCAACATCCAATTAATCTAGGTTTCAGCTAGACCTTGAACTTTGGTCTTCTAGCTTTTTATGCTTAGTGTACACTGGACTGGACTACCTCATTATGCCAAATGAATAATATAAAAATGCTTTTCAGGCTTACTACATTATGAAGACCTCATTAGCAATGTGTCGAAGGCAGAAGCAGATTCAACAAGTCTGATTGTTAAGGACACTGTATGGAAATTTTCTCCCAGTGCTTCAGTTACTTTGACTGGTGGTTTCCGAAGGTGAGTACAATAAACCATGGGCCTCTGGACAGTTTTTGATCTGTGCCTGTTTGTTTATAAAGCATGCTACATTTAAAGGCTGTGACATATTCTTTTGGATTAACTTTGATAATATTTTTAAACTCTTGGCGTGCCAGAATTGGTCACAACTGGAAAAGTAATTAGCAAACAAGAACATATGGGATTTGGGGCTTTTAACAGTTATTGCATAGCTGTTTTCCCACTGTACATCTGTCAGTGGGCTTTGTGCTTTCTTCTGTTTTGGGACTGAACTTGATTCTTTTGGAATTTCACAATATTTATTGCTTTGTCAATTCAAAAAGACACATTTCTTTGCAATGGCATAGTAAACATATACAATAAAAATGGGAGAAAATAAAGAAGTAAAACCACTTGTTAAACTTAGCTTTTTTACATCCAAATATACTGAGTTGGACATAAAGATGGCAAGAGTGGAAGGCCACTTCAGCAAGGATTTCTCCAGTCTTCTTTTTCCTGTAGCCCCTGAATCCTGTGAAAATATTCCCTAGAGAAAGAGGAAACATTACAGGCTTCAGAAGCCCTTGTAATATAGTGGTGGTGGTGGTGTGGAAATCACTGAAAATTAGGAACAGGGGCCTTGTTTGTTCATGCTCAATGATGCAGTGATAAATTTTGAAGTGCTGAGCTTGCCAGGATAACCTCACAGCTGCCCC
The DNA here is from genome assembly GCA_948474755.1 of Ctenosaura bakeri. NCBI lineage: Eukaryota > Metazoa > Chordata > Lepidosauria > Squamata > Iguanidae > Ctenosaura > Ctenosaura bakeri. The sequence continues at coordinate 7,230 of CAOLHI010000720.1, forward strand.
TCAATAAGAAGAGTCCAAAAAAGTGCATCTCTGCCAGGCCATCTTTGGCCTCAGTAAATTACAAACCCCAGAATTCCACAGGATATTGAAAGTAGAAGAATAGCACTAAAGCAGTGTAATGAGGAAATGGCCTTTGAGTTGGAACCTGAAATTTTCAGGGGAAAGGAAAACTTGTGAGCAATGTTAGGTAGTAAGAAAAGAAACTTGGACAAATAGAACCTGTAGCTTTTGCAGTGCAGTGTAGTGTAAATGTTATGAGGCAGGAAAAGAAATTCAGGAGAGCTGTGTGGTTTCCAGATAACTGCACAGTTTACTGGAAAGCTGTTCAGCTTTTGTAGGAAAGCTGTGTAGTTTCCCAATGTTGCAGAAAAAAAATCCCGAATGTCCAGACAGCAACAGAACAAAAAACAGATTCCTTATCAGGAACTGAGAAAACTGAGATTTACCATAACCAGAACCTGGGTGTGGAGGGAGTAAAAGATGATATCATCACTCCTGTCAATCAAAAAGTCCCAGCACTATAAAGCTGCAAGCTCTGGTTCTACCACATATGCAGAACAGCATGGACATATGCTCTGCTGAGCAGGATCAAGGCAAGCTGATTTTGGGCTCATGGCTTCTTGCAAGCAAGTCCTTGTTTGGGTTCACCCTGTGAGCTGCTTCCCTCTTGTCCCTTGCCTCAAGAAATACCCATCTAGGAACAGTGCAAAAAGGCAGTAGCAGGTAGCAGTGGTACAGTGCCTCTTTTTGGTCAGAGACTAGTTAAAATAATGTTAAAACCCAGAATACCCAGTGGCAAATGTGGCTCCAACCTCAGAGATCTCTTTCGCTGGGTAGAAGGCCTATGTAGAGTAACAGTATCCTATCAGGGAAATTGGTACTGGAATTTTCGTCATTGCCCATGGAGCAAGGACCTTGGGGCAGGGAACAGTGGGGTTGATGGAGAGAAGAGTTACATTGGGACTGCCCTTTGATATTCACAATGAACCTTTAGAGAAAGCCTCAGCATCCATAAATATTTAGTTCACAAATGTTCGATCAGAGCTGGGAAAAATGTTATGTTTTTCAGACTACAGCTCCCAGAATCTCATGCCACCTGGGCTATTGAGCATACTGGCTGAAGGATTCTGGGTCTTGTAGCCCTCAAAATCTGAAACTTTCAAACTTTGGTCTCAGCCCTTCTGGGATAGACAGTGACCATTTCTGCACTAGAGTGTTATATTATAACGCTATTATTCCACTTTTTTTTTTTTTTTAGCAACGTATTTATTCAGTCCTTAACAGATGACAGATTATCACTGTGATGAGGCTGTACACTGAGCTTACAGTACAACTAACTTCCCATGGTGGCAGCATGATTCATATACAGCCAAGATGATGGTTCACCAAATGCATACTGAAGAACTTCTAATGATGGCCAGAAGAGTGTTTCTTACTGTCTCCCACTGCCTTTTTACCTCCATAAGAGATTTTATAATAGACATAGCCGGTTAAGATGACACCAACTCACAGTTCTTGGAAAACCTGAGAGTGGTAAATCTTTTGGGTGTCCCACCATCTTGCAATAGCACTCCTAAACATCTTGAAGCCTGAGGAGTGACTAACAACGAGTGAGGCCCCTCTGTAAACTGCAAACCTCAGGATTCCATAGGATGTTGAAAGCAGAATAATAGCACTATAACACTCTAGTGCGGAAATGGCCAGTAAAATACTTGTAGTCTCTCATCATGTAAGAGACAGAAGGAGACCATTGCAACATTTTACCCATGTTCCAGGCAAGACTGGCTGAAGGTAGCTCACTCATAGCAGTTCTAACAGGTGTAGAGACCCCTCTCAGACAGAGACTGTATTGTGCTAGTGCTATATTTTCCTTAGAAACATTTGAAAGAAATTCCTAGGGTTGCTTCTTTCATGTTCAAAATTCAGAGTAATTTCATTTTCATCATTACCATAATGCAGATGGGTGCATGCTTGTTTTCTAGTTGTATTAGAGAAAGTTATTCATCTTCTGTAAGTCTGCTTGCCCTCTTATCAGGGGGAGTTGCAATTGCTGTTTGTATCTCTGCTGTGTACATTTTGAAGTGCATTGATGTAAAGAGAAATGTGCATTACTTATCCAGCTCTGTTCCCCAAGGTTCTTACACATGCCATGTCAACAAAATGTGACAGCAGAAGCTAAGATAGTTCTCAGCAATCTGTTCGGCTTGTGCGTTGCATTTGTGCAAAATCCTGAGATGCATCTTTCTTTTTGATTTGCAAAAAACTGAGATGCAAGTTAAGTGTTTGTCAGATGAAATTCATACTTGGATTTTGCTTTGTGGTTTTACTGATCTGTAATTTGTTTAAGAGCACAGATCCTGTCTGATCTTGGAAGCTAAGCAGGGCCAGCTTATGAGAGACCACCAAGGAATACCAGGTTCTGTAGGCTATATATCAGAGGAAGGAGCTGGCAAAACCGTCTCCAGGTATTTCTTGTCTAAAAAGCCCTATGAAACTCATGGGGTTGCCATAAGTCAACAGTGACTTGGACTAATTTGTGTAAATGGTGAAGCCATTGGGCCAGAACTTCAATAAAGATTTAAGATTTGCCACCTTCCAGAAAGGGCTATGGGAGCTGACCCTGAAAATGAAGTCAGTGGAACTGAAGTGAAAGTCTGTGGTACTGAGAATAGGCTCTGTTTCATCTCAGGTTCTCAGATTGCCATCTTTCTGAATCTCAAGGTTTCCCTTACATCAAATGATAGGCAGAAATATAAGGTGCTATGGTAAGACTAAATTGATTTTCTGATCAGAGGGCACCCCTTGGATGGAAGAGAGAAAAAGGTTGGTAGCAGTCACTTTAGGCACATTTTAAAAACATAAGATCATAAGAAGTCGCCAGATCCTGAGCCAGAACAGTGGTCAGTTTAGCTCATTATTGTTGACACTGGTTGGCAGGAACACTCTGGAGTTTCAGGCAGAATTTTCTTCCAACCCTACCTGGAGATGCTATGGGTTGAACCCTGGGATGTTCTGCATGCAAAGCAGGTGCCCTGCTGATGAACTTCAGTCCATTTCTTCAGTAGACCAACCTGCTGCGATCAGAAACAGTGACACTTTTCACTAGAAGCAATTTCTACCAGAACCAGTGATTTATACTTCTATGCTGACATTCAAATCAAGCTGATTTTTACTGACTTAGTGAAATGCAAGTTACATGACTAGAGGCATCATTTCAGCAGCAGCCCAGGTTTTTTTGTACTCAATAAAATACAGCAAGTGGATATTAAAAGCAGATCCATGAATGGAAAATGACCCCAAGACAGAGCAACATCAAAGTATTCCACCTCTTGTGGTTTGCATGTTAGAGCCTGATGCAAGAACAGGAAGTGGTTCAAAGTCCATTGAAATCTAGCAACATATGGTACACTTCTCTGAAAAATGCAACATTTCAGAATGGTGGGGTGGCATGTTCAGCTGAACTCTGTGGGACTTACTCCTCCATAACTGAGCTTAGATTGCAGCCTAACATTGTTATCATTAGTCCTTCCCTGCTAACAAATCCACTGATGGCTACAAACCTTGCTTCTGAGTTAAACACACTTGGGATCAGATTATGTAGAATTTCTGCCCTTGCTTATATAAGTTGGCGAATGGGGGGAGGAATATTTTTTATTCCACTGAGGGATATGTTCCTTCAGGGATAACTTGTTGGAGAACACATGCTGGTTGCAGGCAGGGCTGAAGTCAACAGTGGGTGGGGCTAGAGCCAAAACAAGGCAGGCCCATGTTTTTGTCCTCTCTCTCCCTTCCCACCTAGTGGGCTGATGGGGAAGGGATCATCACAGGGACCTGAATGGAACATTTGGCGAAGGCTTTTGAAATTAGGTTGAGGAGTGGGATCAGGTCAAAGGCCACGTATTGGCCTGGGGATGTAGGCTGCTCACCCCTGGTAAAGTGGAAAGAAAGTCCAATTAGATTATGATTGTTCCTTATTTGAGACTTTTAGCTTTTCTGGATCTAGTGTACCAGGTTGGGAAATGATTAAAAAAATGCCTTTTAGCAATCACACTTGCATCTGGGTGATTTTTGATAACAAACAATTTGAAAAGCAGAAAGTGTTGTGTAAATTTAGAACAGCTGTGAAAGAAGACTAAATATATAACCTCTCTTTTCACCCACACTGTCAATTGAAATGCATTTTACTGTTTACTTAGTGAGACTTTTGGCTACACAAAACAGGTCAATAATGGTCGCAATAGTGCTGTTAAGCATAGTTATATGATATCAAGCCAGATCAGTGTTGGACTGATGCAACAGCGTAGGTACCATCACACAGCAAGGAGCAAAATATTTTGCAGACACAGTTTTCAGGAGACATTTCGCCACTTTTTAATTTTTAAAAAGACCATAGCTAACTCAGGAGTTTTCTGAAAGCAGACTGTTCTCCAGCTTTTATATAGAATTGAGCAGTCTTAGTGAGGCAGATTTTTTTCTTTATTTACATGACACAAAGAATAATGCTTCACCTTGATCCTGCTTTCTGCTGGTTACCATTGCTTCATATTTGCCCATGGCTTCTACTGAGACCCAGCATGAAGTAGTGGTTTGACCATTGGACTAGGACTCTGGGAGACTAGGGTTTAATCCTTGCTTGGCCATGGAAACCCACTGGGTGATGTTGAGCCAGTTGCACTCTCTCAGCCTCAGATGGAGGCAAAGACAAACCTTCTGTGAACAATCTTGCCAAGAAAAGCCTGCAATAAGTTTGCCAAGGGTTGCTAAAAGTGAGAAATGATTTAAAGGCACACAACAACAACAACAACAACAACAATAATGGTGTCTGTTTCCCTTATCTTTCTGGGTTAATCCCCTTGATGATACCTTCTAGTCAGGATTTACTATCAGAAAAGGCTAAACCAAAACTGTAGAAAATATTTTGTGCTGTGGGTTGCTAAGTGCACCTGTGAAATGCCATGTGACTTTAGCTGAGTCATGCTGATGAGCAATCAGGGGAGAAGGTTGCATCAGATGTGGGGAAAATGCAAAGGTTGGCAGGATTGCATCAGCTAGTGTGTATAAATGTAGCTGAGAGCTAGCCAACAAGTTGTGCATGGTGCTTGATGTGTCTGCCGGAGGCTCTGTCAGAAGGAGCAAGCAGAGGAATGCTGGAATGCTTTCTGGAGATTCTTGTGAATATGTACACATTGTAACTGAAGAATAAATTGCCTTCTTGATGGAAGAGAACAATTGGTGTGGGTGAGTTTTTCCTGGCTACAGTGCATTGCTGCTAAGGTATTCTCTGTTGTTGGGCATACTTCCAAAGCTGTGGGAGCAGTCCCTGCTATATTAAGGGCATGACATTTTGCTGATGTTTACTAAGTGAACAAAGTGATGTCTGATCTGGCTATGTCATGATGCTACTCAGTGCCAGTGGAGGCAGTTAGCATAGACTTTATGTATAATAAATAAGCAAACATTTTTACCAGAAGGGCCAAATGCAGTGTGGAAAAGAAGAGACACAGCCAAGAATGTTAGCAGAAGAGCAGCTTTTGCTTGTGTAGTTTTAGGAGTATGAATAAGTTTTAATTCAGTTCTATGAAATTTATGAAATGCTGAGAAGAGTGGCATGTTGATCATAAAGAAATAGAACTAGTATTTGAGTGCCTTTGTTAGTCCTGCTGAGAGCAATTTAGAAAGCTAACTCTAAGGGCAGCAGGATAAATGCAATAATTATTCATTTCTATAGTACCAGACTTGTAATAACAGTGTACTAATTATAGTACTGAAAAAGCCAATTTCTCTTATTCACATTGTAATCTGCAGAGTGTGATACACAATGTGTAACATAATGTGGCCATCAGGATGTTGGAACTGGAACTTTGCCCCATCACAAGGAGCTGAGTCAAGTTTTTGAATATCTCCCAAGAACTTATCAACATGTTTGGGGAAAAAACATGGTGTAGCCTTCGTGAGGCTGTACCACTTTGTAATGTAAGCTAGGACTAGGGATATGTTGGCCTTCCAGAGGTTTTGGATTAGTGAATCTGAATAATCCCATTCCATAGGCCAGCTGTCTGGGACAAAGTAGGACCAAGGGCTTCTCACTCCCAATGCAAACAGTGAGTTACAGAAATGGATTCTTCCCCTCACCTGTGAAAAGGGTAATATCTCAAGGGAGGAAGCTCTTTGGTAGATACATTATTAAATACGGATTGGGGAGAACTGGACAAAATCCTTCTCTACCTAACCTCCCTCCCTCACCTGTGTATGTTGTTGAGGTTACATATCTTATGCCAAAGAGGAGATACACAATTTACAAATCTATAGTAGGGAGAAGGAGAAAGAGAAAGGAAGAATGGAAGAGAGGAAGTGGAAAGCATATTCAACTGATGCATACTCCTATTGTACTGGATTTCAATATTTGAAGCTATTCCAATTTGTCTCAGATAGCAAACACAAATACACACACACACACTGTATATCCTTTGAGATTGCCTATTGATTTAGAACATTTTTGTTCATTGTAATTGCTCAGCTTTCATACTCTAGGCATGTGGACCAAAGATGTTGCTATGGTAGTTTTACTAATTCCATCAGCAAATGTCTTTGGCCTACTTATTACTGGTTTTTATTAGAGATGACTTCATAGTTCCATAGTTCTGAAGATCTGAGTAAATAGGATTCTAGAGTATTAATTTTATTACATGGCTGCTTAGAGTTGAGAAAGCATTGCCTTTTCTTTGACTTTTTTTAAAAAAAGAAAAGCCTGTTTTCTGTGATTCTAACTCATCAAAATGATGACCTTAAAATAATCTCTAGAGAATGTTCAGCCTTGGGTATTGCTAGAACCATAGGCAGGAATTTTCAAAGATGGGAAAGAGGCACAGCTAATCTGTATTTGTGTTCTTGCAGGCTGCTATCGGACATAGATCCTTTCTACACTACACTGTTATAGTGCTATTATTCCACTTTCAACGTCCTATGGAATCCTGGGGTTTGCAGTATAGGGAGGGACCTTTAGAATTCTCAACCAGAGAGCTCTTTGGCCTCAGTAAACTACAAACCCCAGAATTCCGCAGGAGGTTCAAAGTGGAATAATAGCACCATTACAGCGTAGTGTGGAAAAGCCTATAAAGAAAGCACTATGAAATACCCACAGTGAAGGAAAAAGTCTGTCTGGGACTCACAACCTCCTATGTGTGTGTGTGTGTGGTCTCTTCCAATGCGGTCATTTGTCAGCCAAGCAAATTTGGAGATGTGGTCATGCTGCCTGATATCACTGACCTTCCCCCACCCCCAAAGAAGAAAACAACAGGATACCTCTGCTTTGCATTCCACAAGGGTATGGGAATGAGGTTTGGGAGAGGCAAGGAGATGGCCCATAGACCTCTCTGGTGTTTCATGGGATGGAATAAACCTCAGAGGATAGAGGATTTATAGATGAAAGCCAGTAGGTTGAAATGTGTCTGGAAGTCAGTATAACATAATTGCACATGTTTGTGTAATGCTGACTTTAGCAACTTGTTTTATCACAAGATAAACCGGACTGGGCAAAAATCATACCCTTCAACATTTCACAGATAAAAAGTGGGATACATGTGGGCAAGCAACATCAGAATATGGTCAAGGTTGCAAAAGTTATTAATGAGGAAGAACACACAAACCAAGAGAAGCTGCAGAGGTTTGCTTCTGCCTGAGGCTACTGGGAAAGGCAGTAACTCCTTTTGACCTTTGAATTCAGTTTACAACAAAGCAGGAGGCGGCGAGAGAAACGGGAACATTTTAAAAGAAGCTGGAAAGTGGAATGAAAGAAGATTCTTTTAAAAAAATTATTTTCATTCAAAAGAGAATCTCAGTTGCGTACAAGAAGGTTCCAGTAGGACAAAATCAGGAAAATAAAAATGTGAAAGAAGGAAAAATAACCACATAGTCATATGTTTCTATAAAAGCTGACCAAATGTCCAAATGTAAGCCCATTTGTAAATTTCATCTATATGTCATTCTTTCTAACATTGCAATCATTGTTAGATCTTCTGTCCATTGGATCACAGGTGGAAAAAATGAGCTTTCCAGTAATGAAGTATGAATCTTTTAGCAGGCAAAAGGGCATGAAAAATCCACTTCCACTGACCATTTGTTAATTTCCAAGATACAGGTAAACAATTCAAGAGAGCATGCACATCCTTGAATATCAGGGAACTTTCCAAAAACAAATTTAGTTCTGTGAATTCTTCTCAAAATATAGCTACTATGGGACAAATTGCATGCATTAAGGAAATGTTAACAGTATTAGATCTCCAACAATTTGCTGATTTAAAAAGCCATTTCTTGAATAGACATAGTGACTAATATACCTGAAAGAGCAATTTCTGTTGTGTAATATAAGAGAAAGTCAGAAATCTATAGCAATACTAGTTATATTTGTTAAAATCTATGGCCACCGATCAGTTAGAACTGGATATTCCAATTATCTGTTCCATTCTTTCTGTAAACATGTAGTATAGATAGCAGAAATTTACATGTGTAAATTGTTGGTTTGATTACTTGGTTGGCCTCAATTAATATGTCTAAATTAAGGGAAACTTAGATGCTCTTAAAGCTGGTGGACCAAATCTGGATCATAACAAATGTTTCAGTTGTAAATATTGCCATTTAGCTGATGTGTGTATGTGCCCTTAAGTTGCCTGTTAGCTTATTGTGACCTCATGAATTTCATAGATTTTTTTTAGACAATGAATGTTCAGAGGTGGTTTTGCCAGTTACTTCCTCTGAAACATAGTACTTTCAGTACTTAACAACAGCTGACATTCATTGGTGGTCTCCCACCCAAATACTAACCAGAGCTGATCCTGCTTAGTTTCCAAGATCAAATAGGATTTAGTGTTTTAGAGTATTTAGGGATTTTATAGAGGTGGTTTAAATTGCTCCTGAAAAACTGAAAAAAGCAAAAACTCACCAATGCCAAGTATCAGATTTAAGGTAACAATCCTGTAATTGTGCCACCTCTTCCAAAAAGGTGGTTTCTTACCAATTTTCAAATCTAGATTCCTCCATAAAGTCAATTTGGCCTGAGCATATGGGTCAAATCACAACAGATGAGACAGCATTTGCCACACAATTCTAATTGCTGAAATTGTTGGCAAAATACTGTCCTCCATTTTTTAATAAAATGAAAACCAAGTACTGTCCATTTGAATAGAGGCGTCAGAAATGAAGACTCTGAGACTGACCATGGTGAATTACTTGCTTTAAGTGGATTATGTCCAAAAATCAATACAAGATAACAGATATACCTAATGATGAGAGAGAATTAACCAGGACTGTGCCATCAGATTAGGACTTTTGGAGAGTAATGCTGCCATTGAAATTCACTGACAGTGTGGGCAGCTCTATATGATGCAGAGAAAGAGTTGAAGGGTATATGAAGAGTCTTTATGGACCATACAGTGCAGTACCCTTACTTCCACATTTTTTTAAATAGAAAAAAGGCTTTGTGGTGTCCAGGGGGCATGGAAGATTTTTTTTTGGCTCCCTATGCATTTTTAGGCTAAGGGGCCTTTTAAAAATCCTAGACTAAGGATGCACAAGTCTTTTCCATAATAATAATCAGGTATGTGGGCTGTGTAAGAACATGGGAAGAGAAACAACCCTCTGGACTTCAGGAAACCTCTGAGATAGGCATTCATATTTTAAATTAGGGAAGCGAGTCTTTGGGGCTTGCAGGAGATAACTGACTATTTAAGCTTACAAAAGTTTTGTATTGAAATGAGCCCTGGTTTACAGCCCTTTGTTTTGGAACAGGGGCTCTGGGAATATTCTTGCATGCCTGAAACGTGTTGCCTGAAGCAAATTGCTAAGACATATGTGCTTTAGTCTCCACTCTGTGTTTGTCCACTGCTTCAGATCCCCAAATGTCTTTAAGTCAGAACTTGGCTTTTGGGCAGAAAAGTGTTCCCCATGCCTGTTCTCACTGAACTGTAATCTCTGAACCATTTTCAAGGGCGGCAGCACTGACAGTGCATTATAACAATCCCTTTCTGAATTAAGATGCACACCTTTATTTACTACCATTATATTGCAGTCTTCTTCCACTCAGCTTAAGGCAGTAAAAATTACTCTGCATATTACTATGTTACTCTCAGAGCAACTGCAGAAATGGTCAGAATGAGAGACAGTGGGTGGCCTCACCCTCTCACTCACTCAGTTTCATGTTAACTAGAATCTGGTTCTCCCAAATCCTGGTCCAGCTGTCTAACCACTGTGCTGCACAAATTTCACCAGGTGAACTTGCTAATTATTATTTTTTTTTGCAATTTCTATGATCAGGAGACCCAGTTGCAATAAATACTCACAAGATATAAGCATGAGGAATGGGTAGAAGCAGAAGTAGCAATAGAGGGTAAATTCTGTATCATGTGATTTTTAGCTATCAAGAGGGCCTTAATGAAATCTGCATGGTGTGTCCACCTTGCTCTTCTCAGTTTTAAAAAGCTTGAAAGATTGCTTTTGAAGACAGCAGATTCCCAAATGCTAAGAACTGTATCCTCAAAAGTAATATTTTTAAAGCTTTGCTTAAAACAGTATTAAAGACGTCCATCTGACTCCAAAAAAATTAGAGAAGCAAAGCCTCCATTATAGATCCGTAGTCTAGAGTTGTACACTTATACACTTAGGACCTGCAGTAATACCATGTGACAATACTTACTCTCAGTGTCTACTCACATTATACATTAATAGTGCTATATGCCACTTTAATTGCCATGGCAACATCCTATACCATCCCAGGGTTGGCAGAAAAGGTATTCAGAATTCTCAGTCAGAGCTTTAATGCCTCACCAAACTATGGACCTTATGATTCCATGGGGTGTTGCCATAGCAATTAAAGTGAAATATAGCTGTAATTGCATGCTGTGAGTGAGCCCTCAGTCTAGTTTACAACGGAGGATCCTCATCATACTTGGATGCTGGCATTGTGAAATATGCTGGCACTTTGATTGTACCTTAGAAGCTATCATTGTGTTATGCCTTTCTTTTTGGTCCAAAACAATAGCTGTAATAAGGGAAGAGAGTTTGCACTGAGATGTTCAGTTTTAAATTACTGTAATTTTTGCATATTTCTTCTTCGCTGCATGGTTCTCAGGAAGACAACTGTGTAATCAACCTGTTATTTCACATTTTTGTTCTGGAAACTGTTCTAAGGGAGACTTTTGGTAATTTTGCTCAGAGAACACTTGAAACAATCAAATGGTTTGCACATGCTCTAGCTTAAACAAATCTTAGTAGAATTTGGCTGTTCTATCAATGATGGCGTTGAAGAAGAGCCTTTCGCCATGTTCTAGTCCCTCAGTTCTGCCTCTGGTAAACTACCCCTCTGCAATTAAGGTTTCTCTTCTCTGGGGTCACACAGCCCATTCTATCTTATAGCTTACTGAAAATGATTTCTGTCCACAGCATTCTTCTCAGGGATGTCAAAGAAGTAGTAGACTTTGCTCTCATTTCAAAAACTTTACGCAAAACAGCTTGGAGGGCATTCACATGTTTGGGTCTATATCTTCCAGAATCCCCTAGGTGGTTTGGTCAGAAAAAGTCCCTTGCTGTATTGTTGCCAGCTTCTTTCAGAAATCCATAAACTGGTGCTCCATGATTTTAATGTGAAAAATCACAATAAGGACAGGAAGAAACCTCCTTTGGTCACGACAGTATGACCAAGATGGTTGCAGCTACAGCCAGTGCTAATAACAGACCAGCCATGCTAAAGTTTACTTTTTATATTTTTTATGTTGCAGTGTTATTTGTATCCCTTTTGCTCTAAGTAACCGCAGACAGCTTATACGTTCTTTACCATTTACCATCTTTACATCTTAAAAAGCCTATAGGTAAGACATGGTGATGATGATGATGAAGGTGAAGATGATGATGCATGTGCTGTCTCATTGTTCCATCAGTGATGATGATGATGATGCACGAGTGCTTCCAAATCAGTTGAACTACATGCAACAACCATGTACCATCCATCTAGTGCTTGTTTATAGGAAAACAGAATTGATATCATGAAACCGGTGCACACTTTGCTATGCACATGCACCCATAGGTAGTGAGGTGGCTGAGGCTGCTTTTATCTTAACGCTGCATGGAAGTTTTAGGATGGGCAATACAACTTCCTAAGGTCTAGGGGGCCACATGATCTATCTGCTGGGCTTGGGAGGGCCACCATTTCCCATTTTTTTTTTAAAAGTAAAACTTTTTTTTGGAAAAAAGACCCCGTGTGCCTTCCATGTGCAGTGGAGAGCAATGTCTCCACTCTTCCATGTGATTTTATTGTTGTTGCATGCCTTCAGATCATTGCTGACTTATGGCAGCCATAAGGTGAACTTATTATGGAATTTCCTCAGCAAGCTTTGTTCAGAGGTGGCCTGTCTTCCCTTTTCTCTGAGGCTGAGAGAGTGTGACTTGCTCAAGGTCACCCAGTGGCTTTCCATTACTGAGCAGGGATTCAAACTCTAGCCTCTAGGGTCGTAGGCCATTTCCACACTAGACTGTTATAGCGCTATTATCCCACTTGTAACATCCTATGGAATCCTGGGGTTGCATTTTTGGGGAGGGGCCAGGAGGCCCCTCCCAAAACTGCAAACCCCAGGAGTCCATAGGATGTTGCAAATGGAATAATAGCACTGTAACGGTCTAGTGTGGAAATGGCCATAGTCCAACGTTTAAACCACTATACTGCTTTGGCTTTCTCATGTGCTATTTAGGCCAAGTCAATTGTAAGTGATTGGAAGGAATTTCTAGATTTGGAAAATAAAGCCTCCCTACAGCAAAGAGGTTGAGAGGGAGGGGCCTTGCAAAATTGTCCTCATGTTCTTTATAGGATGTGTGTGAGAGTACTGGAGATATGGGGCTAGGGTTAGTGGTAACCTGCTAGGGCCCCGGGGGTCGCCCTTTGCTCATCCTTGTTCTGCAAATAGGAGGTGGTGCTAGGTAGATGCCACTCAGGAGAATTAATTGGTTTTGGAGCAGGCTGTGTGTGTGAAACTATCTGAATGCTAGTGTGGGTTCTAGATTTTGGGATGCCTTTCTGAAAAATGCTCTTAGTGGCCTGATCTCTCTGGGTCGACCCATTAATCACAACTGCCATTCACTTCCCCTCCAGCTTGTGGCCCAGTTCAGACCACATCCCAGAAAGAGAAGGACAGGCATATGGAGGCTGTTCTTCGTTGCCCTCCTATTCTTCCTGTTCCTCCTCCTCTTCCTCGTATTTATTGCTGTCCACAGGCTAGGAGAGGAAAGGATAACACACAGCAATAGGAGGGGAAACAGGGCCAAGGGAGACTGAGGCTACTGCTATGATATCAGCCTTACTAGGTTGCTAATAATGCCAGTTGCTAATGCATGCACACACTGTTACTGAGCACTGCTGCATTTCCATATTCCCAGCTAAAGAATGATAATTTCTTGAAGAAACATCTATGCTTTCTAGCAGCCATCAGGCACCTCCAGACTGTGGCCTAGTCCTAGTGGTGCTCCAATCCAGCTCATGAAGACATTGGTCATGGGATAGCCACCTTTCCAAAGCCACACTCTCTTCTTTTTGATCTAAGCCATACCTCAACCACCTGTTTGTCAGTCAGAGGGATTTGGGTACAACTTGGTTTTCCTGATATGGTGAATGGTGGCCTGAGGGCTTCCACCACTGTCTATTTTATCCAGTGAGGGAATGTAGGAGGTGAATGAAGCCCACCATCCATGTGCATGAATGTGTGTGCATGGAAGGACAAGCACAAAGGCATCACATGTCAGTAATGGGGAGTCAGTCCATCTAAACTCCATTGGTTTGGAGATGATACACAGCTCCAATGTTCTTGTCCAAAGCCATTTCATTTCTGATCCAATGTGATCTGGTGGCAACTGGTGGCTCCAGTGTCAGCGGTGCTGAATCTGCTTTGAGTTTTAGTCTGAACTATAAAGGAGTGGGGAATCTATTTATGATCTTGGTTAGCTGCTTTAGAGTTTGGACTATGGGCTTTTCCGCACTTTGGAGGAGAAATGGGGCAGTCTGGACTGGCACACTCCCCCTGAGAATCCACGTTGGTTCGGAGCTGTCTGTGCCTGCTGTACACACTCTCCGGAGACGAAAATGGAGGCTTCTGGTTGGTGGAGGCTGTCCACCAATCGGAGAAGCTCTCCAGCCGGAAGCCCGCCCCCAGAAGATCTGCAGACTCACACCGGAGCGAGCCTGTAGATCTATACTTTACAGAGCGACGGGCTGGAGCGCACCACAATATTGAAAGTCCTCTTTTAATCGGTCTTTCAATAGCACAGGCAGCCACCAGTTCTGGGCGTTCCGGAGCGGGCTGAAGTCCGGACAAACAGTAAGTAGTCCGAACCCAGTTCGCCCCCAAGTGTGAATGTCCTTGTGGGAGGATGCACCGGCCCATTTCAAAAATAAAATGCGGAAAAGGCCTATGATTCAACATCTCACTGACATTGGAGCTACCAGCTGCCATCAACATGATTGCTCCCTTATTTTCTCTGTGCTTATGCAATAAGTTGTACAAATAGGTTATGAACTGCATTGTGTTGCTTTTCAAAAATCATAGCAAGCTTATTTCAAGATATTGCCTGTCTGTGTACATTCTTTTTCAGCCTAACAGTAGTGTTGTGCTGTTCATACCTTGTGGGTTTACTCTAAATGACCTATATATGATCACACTACAGGGAATGGGTTTCTCTTGGGAGAAAGAAGCATGTGCTAATCTGCACATCCCACCTGGGATTTTGAAAAGAAAATAGCTTTGAAAATAAGCCAGTATTAAAGCTTAGGCAAGCCATCTCTCTTAGTGGAGAAACATATCTAGGAACATGAACATCTGTCAGTTTTCATTTCCATAGCTTTGTAAAACTGTATCTTACTGCATGGTTATATCAGCTTTAACTGTTACAACTTCCTCTTATGAAATCCTGGGATTTGTAGTTTGGTGAAGGCTACTGATACTTCTCTGCCAGAAAACACTATATTATTGCCCTGAACTACCACACTAGAGCTTTCCAGTAGAGAATTGCAAGTAACTTACCCAGGATTCTATAGGGTGGAGCCATGGCAATTAAAATGGTGTCAAATTGTTGTAACTGTGTAGCGTAGAAAAAACAACAACCCTCACTTAGAGTCCCAGTAGAATTCTAGAGCTATCCAAGTTGCATATCAGGTTGAGAGAACTTTATTCCCCCCACCCTTCATGGAAATTCATGTGCATGTTGGTATGCACCTCCACAGGTTTGCATTTTGAAAGATAATCATCTTAAAGCATATGACTGGAATTCAATATAGACCTTAAGTCTATGTAAGTGGACTTACATTTGTGGTAATAGAAGTGAGCAGTTTTTCATGAGCCGTATTCAGCAAGAGGCTGCTGTGATATTATTACATAGGGGAACCAGTGAAGTGACAGTTGTACATCAAGGCACCAATTTCAGAGTGCTGGTGCACATTGGTAGAGACCAATATGCATTGGAAAACCAGCTTCAGAGTGCCAAAGGCCAATGTGTATTAGGACATTCTTGCTAGTCCCCGATACACATCTTTGCAATTCACTAGGACGTTTCCATAGTGCCTCTGCTATTTAGCTAAGTATGTGCAAAGTTACACATGTGACCCATATTTTTATGCATTTCCCCCATTAAGTAAAATATATATGAATTTGTAGTTATGTGAATTTATTTCCACATAATTTTAGGAAAGAAATATCTGACACTGAACATTAGAATTTGTTCAGTATAGATCTGTTGTCTATGTAATAAATAATTATCAACAATTTATTACACACACTCCAACTATCCAAATTTGGCAGGAACATCCCGGTGAATCCTCTGCTGTCTCACTTTTTCAGCTGCTTTTAAATGTTGCAGTTTCTCTTTCTTCCTCTTTCCACTTTCCCCCTTTGTCCTCAGTTGCTGGAAATTGAGTTCAAAGTGCAAAAGTCATTTGTCCTCAATTAACTGAGTGGGGTGGAGAGGAGAGGAGTGGAGAGGAGAGGATCTTGCCCTTCCCAGTAGGCTCAGGCAAAAGCAAACCTCTGCAACCTTTCTTGGTTTCTCTTGTCATCACAGTTCTTCCTCCACATTCATGGGTTTCATTTTCACGGATTTGATTATTCACAGGGTGGGCTTGCCTGTCCCTATCTCCCCCTCCCATTCCCTGGCCATTTGCCCAGGGACAGGGAGGAGGAAAGATCATCATGCCGCCTTTGGATGTCCTCCTCCACAGCCTCTGCGGGCACTCCAGAAGCGGCCTGCAGGGACGTGCAGAGTAGGAGACTGCCCATTCTCTGCACGGCTGCTGTGTGGGTGTGCTGGCAACAGGGGCATGCAGAGTGGCCGATTGCTCACCACCACTCATGCAGGGCCTTTGGAGGCAGCCTGCAGGGACATGCCAGGTGGGCAATTGCCTGTTCTCTGCACACCCTCGAGTGCCGTCGATGCGGATCAGGCTTGCCGTCTGCCCACCCACAGCTGCAGCAGGATCGCCCCAGCAGCAGGGGAGGAGATGGCGAGGGGGGAGGACAATATCTTTTCCTCTTGCTCATGATCTTCCTGCTGGCAGCTCTGGGAGTGATTGCCCCAGGAGCAGAGGGTGGGGGGAGAGAAAGGGAGGAAAGATTTTTTTCTCCCCCTCCCATCTCCTGCCTGCTGCTGGCGATGGCTGTTGTGGGCACATGTGCAGGGAAGGAGGGGTGCTGGGGGGGTTATTCGTGGTTATTTCACTTTTGCAGGCGTTCTCTGCACGTATCCCCCATAAATGTGAAGGGCCTACTGTAATATCTTTTGCCATCTTGACCACAGTGTGCTGTTGCTTGGCCACATGTGTCCCAGTTTTTGTCTGTAAAATGTTGGAGGATTTGCCGTTATCAAATATCAATTTAATAAATAATATGGTTAAAAAAACTCTCCTCAGTTAATATGAATTTCTTTTCCATCCTGACACATCTCACCATAACTCACAGCCTTTTCCTCTGTCACCATAGAAAGCATGGAAGAATCGGTGCTTAATTCTAATCCTGACGGATCTCAGTTGGATCAAAACTTAACCCTTTTCTGCCTTCACTTGAAACTTATTCTGGTGAAGGCAGAAAAGTATTAAGTTTTGATCCAAGTGGGACCTGTCAGGATTAGAAATAAGCATCTGATTCCTTCTGCTTTCTATGGTGAGAGAGGAAAAAGTAGGAGGTTGAACTTTTTTCATGCCAAAAACCCTCTAGAGCATTTACTAGGGCCATTTTTGCACTAGACTGTTATAGAGCTATTATTTCACTTGCAACATCCCAACATCCTGGCTGGCCCCTCCCAAAACTGCAAAGCCCAGGATTCCATAGGATGTTGCAAGTGGAATAATAGTGCTATAATAGGCTAGTGTGGAAATGGCATAGATGTGCTGGATATCAGACTCAAGAAGGCTGCTTTTCAGTCAGATCTCTGCTTCCATCTATGTGTCTTCCTCCAAAGGGGAGAGAAAGGAAGGAGGAAACTGGACTAATCACTTCTGTTTGTACAAAGCAATTGTGTTTGGCTTCGGTCCCCCTGCTCCACAGGTTGTTGTAACTAGAGAGATACGTATTCATAAAGCCCTATATGGCTTGGGTCCAGAAAACCTGAAGGACTGTATGAGGCTGAGGATGCTGCCTCCTTGGAGGTACAGCAAATTGAGAATCTTTGGTCTTCACAAAGTTCAAAACTACAAATGGCTACTTATCTGTTGAGAGTCAGTCTATTGTAGTGGTTTGAGTGTTGGATTAGGGCTTTAGGAGACCAGGGCTGAATCCCCACTCGACCATGGAAAATCAATGGGTGGCCTTGGTCAAAATTACGGAGTCTCATCCTCAGAGGAAAGTAATGACAAACCCACTCTGAACAAATCTTTGCTGAGAAAACCCATGATAACGTGTCTTAGGATCTCCGTTAGTGAGATTTGTTGTAGTGAGTTTTTGTGAGCCTCAGTAGAGTCAGTGTGACCTCTCATGCCTGCAATCAGGAGATGTTGCTTAGGGTGAGTAGGTAGTGAATCCGCTTTCAGTCTCATTGAATAGCCACTGGACCAGGAACACCTCAATAATAAGTTGGCAAACGATCAGGTTCTTGGCCTTGACAAATAGGATCATTGCAAGAGCAAGTAGCCAGAGGATAAGGATCTCAGACTTAATGAGTAGCCACAGGATCAGAACCCTGCTCCAGCAAGTAGCCAACAGATTCTGGTCTTAGCCTTACTGAGTAACTGCAGGGTTAGGATTCCCTTGATGGGAAGCAGCCAATAGATCAGTTTTAGTACTCACAAATGGCCACTAGATAGTGCTAGCATTGCTTGGAGATCTCTGCTCTTCTTACCATCCCATATGGTTCAGGGGTAATCTAGTAAACTCACCTCCTGCTGAGCACAGGGGATTACTGGCAGGATAGCCTCAATGGATGAGGCTTGCCTGAATCACCCCAGGGTGGATGTGCTTGTTCTAGCACTAGGACTGATCCAGAGGAAACTCCTCCACAGGAAGCACTATGAGCAAGCATAGCCATTTCTTTTTCCTGGTAGCCACCTGCTTTGTTAATCTGAAGTTGACCTGTTGCTGCTGTACTTCATTCCTCTCCAATCCTCTTCCACACTTGGTTGTTAAGGTTGCGCAAGTGAAAACTAGAGAGGGCTCCTGGCTATGTAGAGGAGAGAAATTTGGAAACTATTGCCTGTCATACAACCAGGTAGCAAGCAACACTTGCTGAAATCCCCTCTTCTACACAACTATCAGATATGGGAGATGTCATCAGTTTTCAGTCTGACAACACTACTCGCCTTGGCCTTTTGAAATGCTGCTTCTCACTCCACTTTGTCATCACTGTGCCTCCTGACTCTATATTTAAGCGCAACATCCACTAATGCTAAGAGCATCGGGCTTTGCCGACAGCTTTGCCACAATCATATTGGCAGTAGCAATAACATCAGGTTTGGGGAAGGGAGCAGCGCTAGCCGTGGTACACTCCCTGTTACTATGTGCCTCTCTCTATAACCCTGCCTGAGGTTTTGAGATCTCAAGGGGAAGGCTTTCTCTCAGTCCCTCCCCTATCACAGTTATGTTTGATGAAGAGATGGGAGAAGGCCTTCATAGTGGTTGCTCTTAGGCTGTGGAATTCCTTCCCATGGCTAGGTTTGTTTCATCTTTGCACTTTTCACCCACAGTTAAAGACTTTTCTATTTAGATAGGCCTTTGGTTAACTGACTGTGACAAAAGGGACTTCTGGGGATGGAGGTGGCACTGTACTTTTTTTTTTTAGTGGGAGTATTTAATTTTTCAAAAAACCTTTTATATTACAAACTGTTTTAGTTGTATTTTAGTTTAAATTGTGCTGCAAGCCAACGTGGAATCCATATTGGGAAAAGGATGGTTTTTAAATTAAATAAATTGTACACTTACTCACATCTACCCACCCACCCTCCTATCACTTTCTGCATACTTTCTCACTTCTCCTTTCCACATCTGGTCCATGCCAAGATCTGTTTGTTTGTTTTTAAATAGAATAAAATCTGCCACTTTTTTGAGGGTGGGTTCATTTGTGTCACAAACATATATATGTTTATGTGGATATTTTCAAACTGTTTACATTGCTTTAACATATTCTCTCTATTGGCTAAAGTGTGTATGGACACAGTTCTGGCCACATTTGAAATGTGCACAGTTTTCCTATATGTCCTTTTCAAAAATCCACACAGAAAAAATTGCAAATGGAAAAGCAGATGTCCACAACCATCCAGCAACGTGTGGATTTTGCAGGGCAAATTGCATCCAGCCTGTGTGGGCTAGCAGAAGAGTGTGGAAAAAGTCTCCTGACAAGAATTCTTCTCACATCCTGAATTCCAACTAATATTAAAGTGAACATTATGGCCTTTTCCGTACGGGGTTTTTAAAACGGCGCAGAGCGTCTTCCAGAGAGGACGTCTACACCTGGGAGTGGACTGGGTCCGGACTACTTTGTGTAGTTCCGGACCTCAGCCTGCTCTGGAATGACCCAAAGTGGTTATTCAGCATGTTTTTGAAAGACAGCTTAAAACAGGTCTTTCAAAAGCATGGAGCACGCCACTCTGTGGCCACACTCTGGTGCAGATTTTCAGGCTTGCACCAGTGCAAGCCTGCAGATCTGCCGGGGGTGGGCTTTAGGCTGGCGAGCTTCACTGGTTGGTGGAGAACCTCGACCAACCGGAAGCCGCCATTTTCGTCTCCGGAGCAGTGTGGAGCGGCAGCCATGGACTGCTCTGGACCAGCCTGGACCCGCGCATGGAGCACACAGGTCTGGTGAGTACGAGCATGGGGCGATTCCCTCACCCAGTGTGATAAAGGCCTTAATCTGCAGTAGTCAGTTTGTTCAAGTGTCAGTGAATTTTGTACTTGAAGTTTGTTCCACTTCATATTGGAGTGTCCACAGTCCCCTGGATAGTAACACAACTCACTGACATTCTTTAATTATCTTCATCACAAGCAAGCAGATAAATTTGTGTTACTCCACAGTTATCCTCAAACACTCCGGTAGGACTGTCTGCTGATTAACTTGATTCCTATAAACTAGATACTTGCTTGCTGGCAATTATCTCAGCTGTATAACTGTCTATCTACATGATCTCCTGTGGTGTCTCAGAAATATTGGTGATCTAATGCAAACAAAGATCACAAAAGCAATAGCAGGGAAAAGATTAAAACAAAGGAAGTGACTATCTATCTACCTATCTTTCTATTTGTGAGTAGCCGTGCATGTAAATGCATTCATGTGCACACTGCATGAGATCCGGCTGTCAGGGACCCGTGGGAGCCAATGAAGTTATCACCTTTGATTCTTTCTATAATTTTTCCTTAAGGTCACACATCATCATTTTTCCTACATGATGGCCATCCGCTTGACAACGCTGCGTTTCTAAATTATACGGACATATTTTTAGAAAGCCTGCCATTGCATAAAACCCAAATGTTAATGGCATTGCTAAGTCAAATTAAATTTTAATGGCCTTGGTTTAATTTTTCTTTTAGCCTGTTCACATCCTTTAAATAGCATTTAATGTGATTCAGTCGGCTTTACTACCGGCATCTGACCTGAATAGCCTTTTCAATTAGCCTTTTTAGGTGAAGCAAATCTGATACATTTTAAATAAATAAAGATAGTCTTTATTATTGGTTAAATGCCAATATCCGCGCCTCATTTCATCCGTTTATTAAAAAGCAATGTCAAAAGAATAGCTTGTATAAATGAGTTACCCCTGTATGAGTGAATGACCTCTGTCTTTAAACAAACAAGCAAGCAAGCAAATAAAGAAATCATCAGCATTGCTACTGAATATGTAAAGGAACCAGCCTGTTAAATAATATTAAAGGAAAATGACTTGTTTAGTTAAAACCACTTGACGCATATGAAAGAAAAATAACAAGCTAACCGTGTAAAATTCTGTGATTGCCTCTTTTTCTTGATACCTTGCATATGGTGTAATCACAAAACAAGGTTAGATCTTCCCCTGTGGTCTCTAAATCCATTTATCCTGTGTTCATATAATGCAATTTAATTGAATATTTTCATGGCCAATTTAAGTACTTTTAAGACTGATAGGCTTATAAATAACAGAATTATGATGATGCTTTGAGAGTGAGAGAGAGCACATCTGGGTGTCTTTGGTGTGTTCAGCACCATACTTTGATGTGTCTGCAATCATGATGTTTCAGCTTTATTTTAATTTCTCTGTGACAGACGCTCAAAACCTTTCCTATAAAGTGAAGACCCCTACTGAGATGAAACCTTCGCTGTACTTAGAACTGGGGACACTGAAAGAAATATAACCTCAAATAACAAGCAGGAGAAATAATTCACCTATTTTCTCTCTCACTTCTAAAGTGAATATATTAAAAGGGAATGACTTTTTCCATAGAAGCATGACTACAGGTCACTTTGGTATAAGGATGCTATTCTCATTTGACACAAAGGCCACATTCACATCTCACACTGTATATGTGTTCACAATGTTTGTACGTGCGTGCAAATATTTGTGAGAATTTCTGTATCTGTGTACATTCCTGAATTGCACTGAGGTACAAGAATCCTCTGTACTTGATTGCAATTCAGGAATGTACCTGGATACAGAAATTCTCACAAAACCAAAGTACAAATCAAAGATACAGCTGTACCTGGTGAACACATGCACTTTTGTGTTAATTAATAAGCACACCTTCACTTTAAGTTAAGCAGTTAGTGTAGCTACTTACAGCCTCCACACAGCACAACTCATTTCATCTTTATGGTGCTGCCATAGGAAATTCTGAAGGGAATATTTTGTGTGCGACAAGAAATTTTGCATGTGAGAAGAAGGCTGCAAAAGGTGAAAGAGAAAAGAAACTGAGACAAACACAGGGAGACTTTGTAAATTAAGAAGAACCAAATAGAGAAGACAGAGGAGGAAAGAACTTCATGTAAACCCATCTGTACCACTGAGAGCCTCAATACAGCCTTCATCCAGCAGCAGTTTGAGAGCAAAGAATATCAGAATGAGATTTAGGGCCTTTCCACCCTACAGTGTTATAGTGCTACTATTTCAATTTCAACATCCTATAGAATCCTGCAAACCCCAGGATTCCATAGGATGTTGAAAGTGGAATAGTAGCACTATAACAGTGAGTGTGGAAATGGTCTTAGAGATGCATTCCAGCCAAAGATTTCTAGTAGGAGATGGGCCTGTGACCTTCTGAATATGTGACCTGTTAGATTTCATTCTGTCCTACTGTATTTTGTTTTGAAATTTAAATTGTATAGTTATCTGAACTGGTTCTATTTTTCTGCCGTTCCCTTTGATAAATGAATTATCAACAAATGTTTTTGACTTTCATTAGGATTTTATTCTATTTTAGAATTTCGTAACAGTGTAAAGAACTGCCTACATAATTGGAGTTCTTATAGTTGTTTAGGAAAGCAGAAGTTAATGTTTGTGTAGAGTGGCAGTAACATTTTTACAGAAAATTGCTTAAATGTTTTTTTTAAATCAATTTACACAAGACTGACAAATCCCTTCTTTCTACTATTTGTTAATCAAGAAGTATGGATATTGGAACAGCAATGTAAACCCAGAAATCGCTATATGAAAACATGAAAATGTGTTTTATTACATGTAAATAACTGTACCTAGGCACATACCAGAATTCTGGATACAGTGTACTTGTGTTAAATGTTACATGTAAAAACTCTTCCTTTGTACAGATCAACTGGTACAGATCTGCAATCTGTGAATGCATCGACATAGACTGTACTTGTGCTGAATGAAAATACTTCTTTAATTTTACTAAATTTACTTTCAGTAGCTACAGGCGGTTCGGCCCTTGGTTCACTTTCTGGGCCTTTCTTCTCTTTGTTTTTATCACAGTTTTCCCTGGCCATGTTGCTGGAGGATGCTTGGAGTCGTGCTTCTTAGAA
Organism: Ctenosaura bakeri; assembly: GCA_948474755.1. Classification (NCBI taxonomy): domain Eukaryota; kingdom Metazoa; phylum Chordata; class Lepidosauria; order Squamata; family Iguanidae; genus Ctenosaura; species Ctenosaura bakeri. Next base: position 30,681 of record CAOLHI010000720.1, read on the forward strand.
TGAATGTTTTGAGTGATAACCTGTTGCAGCAATGAGGAATACCTTGTTGTACCTTAAAGTCTAGTGAATGCAACTTCATTGAACATTTCATTCTCTCCCGTCTCCCCACAGTAATCATTTTTGAGTAGAACTTTTTCTCTGTCATGCTACAAGTCCAGTCAAATTTCACTAACAGCCACTTAAGGCAGAGGTGGAGGCAGTATGTATTTTGGGGAAAGGGAAACTGAGTCCCTTTCCACACACGGTTATTAAGGTGGGCCAATGCGTCTTGCCACAGAGATCTTCTGCACGTTGGAGCGGACTAGGTTCGGTTTATTTACCTTCATTCTGCATGTAATTCTGACTAAATGTGCCCCCAGGTAGTGGTAAAGTGCGCTATTTGAAAACTGGAAGAAATTGGTTTTCTAATTTTCTAGATCGATCCGATTCATACTTTCACAGTGGTGCAGACATGTACATTCACACCAATGCGAACTGGTGGTCAGAGGAGGGCTCATGGGAGGGGCCAGGGGTTAGTATGGACTTTTGCATGTACGCATGTATGCAATGACATACTAAACTATGCAAAAAAAAGAAAAAAAAAGAGAAAAAAAAGAGCCAAGCACAGCTGATGGGATGGGGTGATGGGAGTAGCGGGAGTGGCCACGGCGGAGGCAGTGTGGATTCATGAACTCGCACTCCTCCAAATCAGAATGCAACATACACAGTAGCTGTGCGGAAGGAAATGAAGGAAAGCCCGCCTTGTTTCGAGCCCAGAAAATCCGGTAAGAAACAGCATGAATCGATTCACAGCCTTGTGTGGAAAGGGCCTGAGTGTTCTACAGGAAACAAGAAATGTATCAACCATGCTTGTTCTCTTTAAAACATATATCCTCTCAGATATTGTTAGTGCTCATCTGCACCTTTTGAAACACATTTGCCTCAGGCTGTATCAGAATGTGGAATGCAGAGTGGTGGTAATTTAGTAGTTCTGCAAGCCAAAGTACATGCCACCTGTGCTTGAGATGATTGGAGGTACTAGAATTCCTATTTCAAGTACTGACGGTGAGTGTCGCATTTTATGAGTTCTGATAATTTATGACCAGGCATCATCAAAGCAGATGACATGGGCCTGTGTAAAAACATTGTTCTTATTAAAGAGAAACCACATAAGTAATTGCTGCCTGACATTAACATGAAAGAAAGTGTGTTTCAAATAAAGTACTTTTTCAAAATGTGTAGGAGGAATATCAAGTTGCTCTTCATAAGCAAACCTGAGGTGAGAACAATGAAAGGCTTGCCAGCATTTTGTATCAGGATTGTCCAGTAGTTTTCTAGCAATCTGATAACAGGAAATTCAGTCCTATTTTTGAACTCCATTTTCCAGGCCTATACCCTTAGTTGAGTTATTGCACAGAAGAATCTGACTATAGTTTCTCTGAAGCGAATGGAGATTTCAGTAGCTTTTAATTGTGCAGGATGAGAATTTCATTATTTATGGGATAAAATCAAACCCTTAAGGCTGTTTAGGTTTTAACTCTACACCCACTTACTTGGGACTAAGCTCTATTGAACCCAGGAGGCCTCACTTCTGAATAGACAAATATTGCACTGTAAGTTTTTAAGTGATACCACACAAATAGGGCGCATACGTCATTTTGGAGAATCCCAATAAAAATGTACAACATAGACCCCTCCCTGCCACATACTATGATTCCACCCCTTACACATAGTTGTACATGTTGTACTTATATCCATAATTGACATACAACAGGCCCTTGCTATCTGATAGACGTTGGTTCCATAAACCCCTATAAATACTAAAATTTGTGGATGCTCAAGTCTCATTATTTACAATGTGGAAGTAAAATGGCACCCCTTATATAAAATGGCAAAATGAAAGTGTGCTTTTGGGATTTTTTTTTTGGAAAATTTTTGAACTGTAGCTGGCTGAATTCGTGGATGCAGAATCCACAGATATGGAGGGCTGACTGTACATTTGCTTACATATGGTTTGAGTGTGTCAACCTTACCTATACCACTGGCTTCTATTGGCACTGGGACCAATGCTCATGATCATTATGGTGTTTTGTTTCATTACTCCCTCTCTCTTCTGTCCTTCTGAGAGTGCTCCATGAAGAATATGTCACACAGGGAAGGACAAATCTCTCCTTTTCAAGTCCCACTAAGACAGATATGGTTCCCCATCCCCCCTTCCTTTATCTGGGGGACTGAAGGTATTTTGCTATTTTGTTGGTTACCCTGTATCTGTCAGGACTTCTCTCTAGTTCACTTTATAATCATTTAACCTTTCAATATGTGGACATCAATCTCATCTAAATAGGCAGGCTGGCACCAACGCTCCCCTTAAACACTGGGATTTGTGATATTTAAGACAGGAGAATAAGCAGGCAGCTTTACAATCTTTTAGGCTTTTAAAGATAATCAACTCAAGTATATACCATTATCCACTCTTGTTGAGATGGATGATCACAGATCATAAACATATCATTGTCTAGGTGCATTTTAGTGTCTAGGCTAACATTGCTTACGAAATAACTTTGTTTCAGACTTAGAAGAACCCTGCTATGTACAGTATGTGAACAGTGGTAAGAAATATCCTCTTACCCTTTGTGATTCATACATGAGCATTATAGATTTCACATACTTACAGAGGATTTACTGTGCATAACACTGTATTATTGCTTATCATATATGAAACACATTTTTAAATAGCTCAATCATCTGTTTAGACAACTGTAGTTCCCTCTCCATTACCAGTATTATACAGAATGCATTCTGCCAAGAAAGAACATAGGAAGAAACAGCTGTTTGGGCAACCATTGTAAACAATTGTGAGATTTCTTGCTCTATGTCTGTCTGGATATAGTTTTTATACTGTGCCTCATCCCTCCTTACCTGCTCATCAGCTTGTCCACTTGTGTGTGTGCCTTCACGTCATCTGTCCATTTATGATAACCTCATAAATTTCATACTCAGAGGTGGTTTTGCCAACCCCTTCCTCTAAAATATAGCCTAAAGTACCTGGTATTCACTGGTGATCCCCCATCCAAGTACTAACCAAGGCTGACCTTGCTTTGCTTCCAAGAGCAAATGGGATCTGATGCCTTTGTTGTTGACATGTGCCTTCAAGTCATTTTTTTTACTTCTGGCAACCCTAAGGCGAACCTATCATGGGCTTTTCTGGAGGCTGTGTGTGCGTGAGACACACCCAAGGTCACCTAGTGGGTTTCCATGGCCAGGTGGGGAATCAAATCCAGATTTCCAGGGTCATATCCTAATGCTCAAAGCACTTCACCACTCTGATGCCTTTAGTGGGACTTTTGACTGACTTTCTGCCAGGATATCTGGTGTTCTTACATCTTTACCAATCAGATGTGGATTTTACTGAATTCTATAAATCTGGCTATGTACCATGACCTAGTTAATTGCAAGGCTGAATTTTTCTCCGTAAGTTACTGGATTCTTCTTTGTTTATTTTACTTTATCTTTGTTTATACTTAACTGGCTAGATGCCAGATAGAAATGTCAACTATTATCTAGGAAGGAATAATCCTTTTAATCTTATTACTATACTATTCATCACCCAGTGTATAATTACTTTCACATTAATATTTTCTATCAGCTTCCTTCAGGGACTGAATTTGGCACAATCTGTATGAAAAATAGTGTCTAGCCTATAATGCTAAGTTTACTGCATCAGTTTACTGCATCTCTGTTTTAGGAAAGTGCCTTACAGAATGGCTGGAATTTTCAGAATGTTGCTTGTTTTGCTTTACTTCTGATTGGCTCCAAACATTTTGACAATAGGATCATAGATAAAAGGAACAAATTTCCTTATATATCTTCAAGCATGATCTACGGTTTATTTTTTTTTAACTAAGAAACTGTTGTCAGAAATGTTAAATAAAATTAGTATACATTATTTAAAGAAAAGAGTAAAACAAAATCCCAAATAGAGAAAATTAGGAGAGAAAAGAAAGTGGAACATATCAGATCAAAAATCCATAATTAAAACAATGATATAAAATTTAAATAACAAAATAGTAATAGTTAACAAGTAATAATACTATTAATAATTAAAGAAAAAAGATAGAAACAAAGGGTATATAAGAGTGACTCCCTTCCCAAGCAGTGGAATGTGGCCATTTTCGCACTACAGTGTTAAAGTGCTGCTATTCCACTATCAACCTCCTATAGAATTCTGGGGTTTGTAGTTTAGGGAAGGGCACTTTGAATTCTCAGCCAAAGAGCTCTTTGGTCTCAGTAAACTACAAACCCCAGAATTCCACAGGGTGTTGAAAGTGGAATAGCAGCAGTTTAACACTGTAGTGCGGAAATGGCCTGTGTTTCCTAATAAATTTTTTCTCCTGGAGTTTAGATAAGGTTATCAGATTCTCTATAGTATAAACTTAAACTCTTCAGTTATAAATTAAATACAGAGAACTGTACAGGTAAATATGCTGGGTTCACTCTCATGGATATTTTGTTAAAAGTTTCCCCCATTTAAGTTTCCAAAGGGGAGTTAAAATCTTCTATTGCTGCTGAAATTGTTGCAAGGGTTTTTAGGTAATGAAATTGTTAATTTATCTAGCTCTGCCAATCCATAGAGTTTCAAAACCCAACCATCTATGGAAAGAATATGGATATCTTTTCAAGTCTGTGTGAAAGTTATTCTAGCAGTCTTTATCATGTATAACAAGATCGACAGTTTAAAGTTACTGTTTTTGTTCCCCATGGTTACAAGTCTGTAGCTATTGTTGCCTCCTCACATGTTTACCTTCCAATCAAATCCACTCTCCCCTCTGCTAACTTCAACTCACAGATCTTTTGCATGCTGTAAGACATAATAATGGAGAGTAGCAGTTATACAGTTAAGTACAGAGCTTTTCTGGGCTTTGTGTTTCTTGTATGACTGTTGCAGAACACAAAATGGCCCTTACTGCACTGTGCTCTGATATCACGTTGTTCTGGTAGGATCTCGGCTGTGCAATTGCTGGGATGGATCAGGACCTGAATATTCCCCACTGCACCCGCTTTGCTGCCAGCGGATGGATAGCGTTAGGGACGCTCATCTTCCTTCTGCAGTACAGCATGAATGGCAAGTCCCTTTCCCCACCTCTTCCTGTGCTCTACTGCCAAAGGAAGTGCTGTCAAGTGCTTTGGTCCTCACCGCATGCCTGCAGCCAACGGGATCATGGTGGGAAAGGGGCCATTACTGGATTTTTTAATGGTAATGGTATACAGTGCATTTACGACGCAGGGGGAATGCAACAACAGTTGGTCAGCAACAATGTTGTGCGATAGTATGCGTCCCGGACCAGGAACAACACATTGCCATGCTGCGATGGCGATGTTGTGCGGTAAGGGCCAATGTCATGTACAGTTGATATATGAAAACAATTAAGTAGAATGAGGTAGTTGCTTCAGGTGGCAAGTTCTGCTGGCAGCAGAACCATGTTGGAGGAGAGAACAAAAAAGGAGGAACACACATAAATATATAACAATATCATTAATGAAATAATTAATGAAATAAAGAAACCCACTGATTTCAATTTGTAGCATGTCATGCATATGTTTGCAGCACCCTAAGCAAAAAAGACTATGAAGAAAATATATATCTAATGAAAGTTTGGAGATATACTGGTAGATACAGATTTCCAAACTTTCTATCACATACACATGTGTGTGGAAGAAGGAGGGAGAGAAAGAGAGAGAAAAATGCCTTTTCCACATAAGGAGCAAGAAGCTGCTCTCCGTGTCTCATGTCAGGTTTAAATAACTTGGTTTACCTTTGTTGCGTTCTGCACACACCCCGATTTCAAGCAATGTCATGCAAAGGAGTGTGAGTTCGTGCATCCACATCACCCCATCACTGGCCACTTTCCTGGCTTCCCTCACCCAGCCTTGGTGGCCATGATTGGCTGTTTGTGTGTGTGTGTGTGTGTGTGTGTTGGGTGGTTCCATTCGTGTGTACCTACGTGGGTATGTGCTATGTACTACATAACTACCTCTGGCCTTGCAGCCCGCCCTCCTCTGCCTACCAATTTGCATTGGTGCAGATTGTACCTTTCCACATACTGAGAAAAACCAAATCTGCTTCGATGTCAGAATATGAATTGGATTTTTTCCGTTTTTTAAATAACTACGCTTTCCTACCACATGGCAGCACATTATCACAGGATTCCATGCAGAATGATGGAAAATAATGCAAGGTTACTTTGTGCCCAAATGCAGAACAGTACTAGGACAACTCGCAGTGCTCTGTGGTAAATACCTCTTGTGGAAAGGGTCAAAGACAGGGTACGAGTATAAGATGAAAAATATAGGTGTCCGTACTTCGAATGGAATTTGCCTTCATATCTTTAAATGTCACATAAACCTTGCCACTGTATACAAGCACTTGCATCATTAGGTTCAAAACAATGAACAAAGCAGTTAGATGTTCTAATGAACTTTAGTATGGCTGAAGAGAGGAAAATGGACCCGTCTGATCACAGCCCTGTCAAAAATACTGTAGTTTCTAAGTGCTCATGACAAACCACAATTCCCATTATTTTTTTGTGAAAATTGTTAAGAGCCTTGCATAGAATGGATATTTTTGTTAGAGTCAGCAATCTTTGCACGCGAATGCTAATTTCTCATTGCATATTGATTTGTAAGCGTATATATTTATGTATATATTTATGGTGACTTATATATATATATTTTGATACCATCACTCTACCTGCATCACTCTAATCTGCAGTCAGTTTTCTTTTTCCTGATCTTTTGGTAATGCTCTGATGTGTGCTCCTGCAGAACAGAGGGTTGGACTCAATGGCCCCTGTGGTTTCTTCGAACTGTATAATTGTATGATTCTGATGTCTCTTAAATTAAGCCATGTGTTTTCTTATATTCAAGTATATTGTTAATAAAGCTACTTCCATATGTTTCTCAAAGAAGGCTAAGCTTGTTCCTTTCTCTGCCGGACCCTGTATATGGAGTGATGTTAGTGGCATTGGATGTGGTCATGGAACTGATTGTTGTTCAGCTTCTCCCCTATCAGTTTGTTTACTACTATCTCTTACATATCTTGACATTTTTGCAGGCTTATTTGACTTTATATAGTCATGGTAATAGACACATTCTTTAGATTAAAATTGGAAAGTTTTAAATGCTAGACAATGGGTACTGCAAAAATCAATGCAAAAACCCTAAAGGTACCAAATGCTGCCTGATCTTGGAAACTAAGTTCAACCCTGGTTAATACTTGAATGGGAGACCACACTGAATAGCAGGTGCTGTAGGCTATATTTCAGAGGAAGGAACTAGCAAAGACCACCTCTAAGTATTCCTCACCTATGAAATTCAAGCTGATAGATGACTTGAAGGCTTGTGCGCATGTGCATGCATGAATACACACGCAGGTTTACATATTTTGCCATTCTAAATCTGGTTATTGACACTCACGGTCTTTAAATGACCATACATATTCTTGAGTTATCTTCCTCCCTGTTCGGTCCTTTCAAAAGCACTAGGAGCTGTAAAAGTAACTCCCAGGTCTGCACTACTACTGTGGAACTGTATAATCAGGAAGCATGAAAGCAGGAAATATAAACTTGTCCCAGCCAATCACAGCTACCATCCAATGGTTCACCTGAATTATTTTTAGTGATTAGACTTAATAGGTCTGAAAGATCTCCTTTTAAAATGTCCTTTAGCACAACTGTGAAGCTCTCAAGGAATATAGCTCTTCTTTATTGCCTCAGCTACCACTCCTTTCTTTACAATTGCATCTCTATTCCAAATATGTTAGAGCGACACAAAGGCAAAAAATCTTTCATGGAATGACAAGAGCTGGAGGAAGCCTTGTAGGCCATCGAGATCAATTCCTTGCAGAATGTAGGAAATGCCATCCTAAAATATTCTGGACTGATGGCTGCTTAGTCTGTGCTTGCAGACTTCCTGCAAAGAGACAGAACCAGCATGAGTCTATATAGTTGGTTTAATTGATGAACTGCTCTTTCCATTAAGAATTTTCTCCTAACGTTAAGCAGAAACCTATCTTCTTATAACTTAAACCCATTAGATTCAGGCCATTTCTGCACTAGCCTCAAAGATCTCTCCCTAAACTGTAAACCGCAGGATTCCATAGGATGTTGAACATGGAATAATAGCACTATAACAGGCTAGTGCAGAAATGGCTTTAGTCTTGCCCTCTGGCACAGCAAAGAAGTCATTTCCCTCTTTGTACAAGATTTCCATGTTTTCAAAGAATCCTGTTGTTACCCTGTTTACTGGGGGTCCCGGGAGGGACGCCTAAATAACCTTACAATTACACAAGATGGGGAAATTAGTCAAGAGCACTGGTTGGCACTACGAGAGTCAGGGTAACGCAGCAGGATCTTGTAACCCAATGTTTACGGGATCAGGCCAAGTCAAGAAGCAAACCATGTTGGAAATAATGAATGATCTTTATTAACTACAGGCACACAATGTAAGCAACACACGCACACAGATAACTAAGGAAAATAAAGGTGTGAGTATGATAGCAGGATTTTCAGAGGGACAGTAGATTCGGGTGATACGAAACCTGTTCCTGAAGCCCGGAAAGAAGATAGAGAGCGATGCTGGAGTTCAATGTATCTCAGCACGTAAAGCTGAGGGGAAGCTTGCCAAGCAAAGTGGCAGAAAGGCGGTCTAGAACTTGGGAGCGATCCGAGGAAGGTCTCGGAATCAGGGGTTTTTGTAGGGAGAAATGTAACTGCAGGCTATGCCATACTTGGGGAAAACAATGAGTTTTGGACGCGGGACAAAGCTTTGGAAAGGTCAAAATTTAACATGGTTTAACAAATAAGTTTGAATTGACAAAGAAGTAGACAGAATGCAAATGCTCAGTGCTTGGCAGTTGAGTATTCAGCTTGCCTGGGTGCCTGCTCGGGGCAGGGAGTCCTTTGTAAACAGCGTGCATACATAATAAGGGTGTTTGCAGAGAGGTCTCCTAAAGTGGTGATCTGGCTCTTTCTGGCCTGCCTGGGTGGAGAATGGAATGTCCAGCAATTAGTGGCCGAGCCTAGTTCTGTGCTTGTCCGGGGGCCTCACAAACACGTGGAGAGGGGTGATGGAAGAGAGCCAAATTATTGATATCAAAATGTATCTAGGGGTATCTCCAAGGAGGCCTAAACTGCAGTAACACTGTTATTTCTCCCCTATTCAGAGGCTCTGAGCATGTGCAGTGTTATATGCCAATCTAACTTGACTCCAGGAATGAAATGGAGGTTGCTTTGCTTTCTTTATTTAAATATGTTTACACATTCACTTGCAAATAAACACCATTTGCTGTAGAAAGGGATAATATATTTTTAAAGCAAACATAAGATAATAAGTATCTCTAAATATGTATGTGATTGACTGAAAGCCCCTGACTACATAGGGTTTTATAAAAATCCTAGCGTATATATGCGGGATTTTATTTTCTGATAGGTAATACTTGTTAGAAAGATTTGAGATCTTGTGTTTCTAATTCCCTAAACTGTCTTGTCCAGTAGCTGTAACTTCTCCCCATATTCCGCAATCCAATCTGTCTTCAGAGTTATTAACATATACAGAGGTTGGTTTCCTGAGGGAATACACTGCCCTCCTCTTTGCTGCTAGGCCTCATTGCCATTAGCAACTGGCCGGGCCCTAGAACTTTCCGGCTGAGAATTCTAAAGGCCCCTCCCTAAACTGCAAGTCCCAGGACTCCATAGAATCTTCACAGGCAGCCAATCATATGAGGTCCTCGCCTGACACAGCCAATCATATGAGGTCTTCGCCTGCCTGACACAGACAAATAAACAAATTTTGACTTTTATATATTAGTAGAAGAATGCTTGCTATGGCGACCAGTCCCAGTCCTAGTGGCCTCAGTATGTCTGTATTAGCAGAGGTGGTTGCCCTGAGCCTGTTTGCTGTTAACTGCCCCCACCCCCCCGCTGCTCTCTGAAATGTCATTTGGGGGCCTCCAGACTATGGGACCCTGGAGTGGCACCAGAGGTGTAGCTACAAATAGGGAGAGGAAAAGTGAAGAAGTTGTCTCCCCCACAACAAGAATTCTGCAATACCAATGGATTTTTTCCATCAGTCTCTGAATATCTAACATTTTAATAACTTAAAATTTAGAAATTAGAAATATAGTTTAGGCATCCAAAGAAAAGGGGCAGACAAGGGAATGCAACACAGCAAATACAAGACTCTTAGGTGTGAACAGTTTTCAGCTGTATGCTAGAAATCTACAGACTGAAGGAAAATCTCACGGAGAGGGTAAAATTCTTTCTTTCTTTCTTTCTTTCTTTCTTTCTTTCTTTCTTTCTTTCTTTCTTTCTTTCCTTTTTTTGAGGGGGCAAGGCCGTAATCCCCCCCCCCGTTAACAACACTTCTGACTGGTATTGAGGTCCAGCTTTATTGTACTACTGGGGTCAGAAATATTTTTTTTTAAACTAGTGAAATCACAATCCCCAACTTGGTTCCTATTCACTGGAACCAATTAAGAGAGTTAATCTGCAGTCCCAGGAGTCTATTCAAAATTAAGCCCCATTGAGCTCAATGGAACTTATTCTTCCCAAATGTCCATAGGATTGCAGCCCTTAATTGCCAAGAAAGGGCAATGCTTTGTGTTCCTAATCAAAAGCATGAGCCATCTTCCTTGATTCCTGTTTGCTCTCTCCATTTACACTTTCCAAACCTACTCATCTTTAAATAGCATTGTTTATTCCTTCCCCCGAGCAATGCAAGTAAAAGCTTGACATGTTCTTGCTAGTTGGTTGCTGTTTTCTTTCTCTTCTCTGTTATGTATAAATACATTTCTCCTTCAGTGTCAATATTTTATTTTGGTGTGGTTGTGGAGTTTTGCTAGGAAAAATAGCTTTCTTCCTTATGTAACAAATTAGCTTTTGACGCCAACCCACAAAGTTACAGTAACAAATAGGACAAAAGCAATTTCTGCACTGCACTGTTATAGTGCCACTATTCCACTTTCGACATCCTGTGGAATTCTGGGGTTTGTAGTTTACTGAGGCCAAAGAGGTCTCCAGCTGAGAATTCTAATTGCCCCTCCCTGAACTGCAAACCCCAGGATTCCATAGGAGTTTGGAAGTGGAATAATCTACAATATAAAAGTAAAAGTTTGTGAGTTTGTCTGTTTGCCTGTGTCAGGCAGACAAAGACCTCATACAATTGACCGTGTGAGGCGAGAAGACCTCATATGATTGGCTGGCTGTGAAGATTCTATGGAATCTTGTGGTTGGCAGTTTAGGGAGGGGCCTTTAGAATTCTCAGCCACAGATCTCTTGGGTCTCAGGCTGGTTGCTATGGAAGTGAGGCCTAGCAGTAAGAAGAAGAGCAATGTATTCCTTCAGAAACCAAACCTCTGTTAACAAATCTGAATACAGATTGAATTGGGAAATATGGGGAAAAGTTACAAGTACTAGAATAGGCATGTTGCTATGGAGATGAGGCCTAGCAGCAAGAAGGAAGAGGGCAGTGTATTCCCTCAGGAATGCAACCTCCGCATGTTAACAACTCTGAATACAGATTGGATTGGGGAATATGGAGAAAAGTTATAGGTACTGGAATAGGCCGGTTGCTATGGAGACAAGGTCTAGCAGCAAGGAAGAGAATAGTGTATTCCCCCAGGAACTCAACCTCTGTATGTTAACAACTTTGAATACACATTGCATTGGGGAATATGGGGAAAAGTTATAGGTACTGGAACAGGCCAGTTGCTATGGAGACAAGGTCTAGCAGCAAGGAAGAGAACAGTGTATTCCCCAGGAACCCAACCTCTGTATGTTAACAACTTTGAATACACATTGCATTGGGAAATATGGGGAAAAGTTACAGGTACTGGAGAAGACAGTTTGTGAGTTCTTAAGAAGAAAATAAAATCCCGGGCAACGTCGGGTAAATACCCTAGTAGTACTATAACAGTGTAATGCAGAAATGGCCCAGTAATCTCATAGGCAAAATTGGCAATTATTCTAGTGAGGTTTGGATAGGGCCAGTCCTACTTTTAGGTGATGTGAGTCGACCTGAGAGAGGAAGGCAGCAAGCTATGGCCACATGGCACACACATGGTCTAAGCTAGGAATGGAAATCTTTGCTTGTTTTCTTCCCACATTCAGGACTGAAGCATTTCAGAGTTTTTCTCCTGCTCTGACAGAATTATGTCAATTTTTGCACCTTGTTAAAGCACATCAGGAACACAGCACATTATGACTGCATTGAAAATTTATTTGTGAAAAAAACACAAAGTTTTGCTGTCCACAAAATGCTCCAAGAGCAATATTTTTCCCAAGAAAGAGCGTATTTTGCATAAAATACCCCAGTTCCTTCAAAAAAGTATTGGTTTCTGGGCAGAAAACACATGTTTTTCTGTCAGAATCAGCGTATTTGTGCAATTTTCACAATTTGCACTGAAACGCTGTGTTTGTCATCCTTTTTTAAAATTTTCCTTCCTTCCTCAGTGGGGTAAAGTAATCCACCCTGCTATGGTGAGTTGTATTGTATTTTTACTTAAATGATCAATAAATAAGTAGCCTATGTGTTAGCCTAAAAGTAGGCGTTTTGTGAAATCTGCTAAAATTTACAGTTTGCACTAATATACACAAGCTGGAAGCCTGTTGGGCAGTAATGAATATATAACTTAAGAGTTATGAACCTGTGACTGTTTTGTATTCATGATCCCTATGCAGCCCCTAGTTTAGGGCATACATAGGGACCATGAAAACATGAAAATCCTCCAGTTCCCACTTACCAGGCAGCAGCCAATCTAATCAATGGGGATCTGATCACCTATTGATCCCGAAGTAGCTGACTGATGGTCCCAACCCACCTTGCCTGAGTGATCTCCAGCACAAGGGGGAATTGTGAAAAGAGTCCTACTAGAGATCACTAGTGCAACTGGCAGAAGGAGTTGCACAGACGGAGTGGGAACATCAGTTAGCCGTTTTCCAATTGATAGGGGAGCAGTCTGCTGCCTGGTAAGTGGGTATTGGGATGGGATTCACTGTGTAGATTCTGGCTGTGCTTTTTTGGGCAGAAGATATCTTTTCTGAGCAAGGCCAATATTTTTGTGCAGGAATAGATGTACTTTGCACAAAATATAGTAGGGCCTATTCTACATCAGCTAATTACTTAAATATATTTAACTAAAAAGATTTAACTAAGTAACTTAGTGCATCAGTAACTTAGTTAAGTATGCTTTCCTGGCCCAACCCTTCCGCCCCAGAACCTGATGGAAACATCATTCTCCTGTGCTCTGATTGCTGGCAGGATGGACCTCTTTCTCTCCATGCAGTTGATGCATGGCAGGCGGGGGTCAGTTATGATGGTAGTAATAATGTCAAAACTGTGACTAGGTAGTGCTGGTGAATAGAGAACAGTTATGGATTAGTACACCTAGGTAACTGTTGCTCACCACTTAGGCCATTTCTGCACTAGCTTGTTATAGCGCTCTGATTCCACTTTCAACATCCTACGGAATCCTGAGGTTTGCAGTTTAGGGAGGGGCCAGCCGGCCTCTCCCTAAACTGCAAACCCCAGGATTCTGTAGGATGTTGAAAGTGGAATCAGAGTGCTGTAACAGGCCAGTGCGGAAATGGCTCTAGTCACAATCGCAACTCCATAGCCACAATTGCAACTCCACCCCTTGGTTTATTTTACTGGTCAGCAGATGCATAGAGAGAAGGAGATCCATTTTGCTGGCATGAGGGAATGACATTTTAATCTGGGTATTTTTATTTTGGGAGGGGGGCCAGGCCAGGCCAGGAAAGGTAATTTAGTTAACTATATTTGGTTAAGAATACCGAGTAGCTGATAGAGAATATTGACCACTATCTTTTGCATCGTAACACATTTGCAGAGAAGCACCTCATATAGCTTTGCACAAACAAATTTTCCTCCCAAAAGTCCCAAACAGTCTTATGACTGTTCTCCTTTTCCTTGAAATGATGCCTTGAATGCTTTTTTCATGAGGGATGCAAATATTAACAAGTGTTCTTCACATCCCTACATTGAGCCCCCTAGGTTAGCCTGCTTCCTTCAGGCACAGTGTGGGATTCTTTTCTGTTACCTTCCACAAAGTAATTCATTTGGCATCTGTAAACAGAATGGACAGAAGAGCATAGGGATTGTTACGTTGTTCATTTCAGCAGGCAAATGGCTTAACCTGGGCCTGTGTTCTGAGCCTGACTTTTGTAATCAGGTTACAAAAATACATCCAATTTCCAAAATCAAACCTTCCTCATTCTATATAGTAGGGCTGTCTAACTTCCAGGGTCCACATTGGGCCCCTTAGAAACCTCAGAGTGTGCCTTCATTCCTACCCAAAGTTCTGATGCTGATGCACAGCCAAAAAGCCACTTTTTGACTTTAAAGCATGGCAGACAAAGTGTGTGCGCCTTGTTTTAAGAAAGAATTGGGTTTCTTGAAGCTACCAGGAAGCCCTCCCCCAATTTTTGCTACCGTGGCTAAATGTGCTGCTGTAGGCTGAAAATTGTAAATTTGACAGGTAAAGGTGCATAGCTTGTTTTATTTGGGAAGAAACACATCCTAGAGGCTTCCAGATACATGCTTCCTCTTAAAAACAAAATTGTGTTTTCACATGCTATGTCTTACTTACAGATAAAGTAAACAGGTGGCAATTTGGCCATTGTTCCAGCAAATTTAATGGTAAGGAACTACATAGATAAGGAACCACAAAGGTGATGGAAGGAGGTGTTTGGTAGGCTATGTATTGCCCCCTGGTTGTGTGTTGCCCACTTCTCCTGTTTATTACACTGCTTTAACTTACTTATAATGTTCTTAAGAGAGATGTGAGTAAATTCTGTTTCATAAACAAAAAGAAAACTTGTTACCCTTTGCAAGCTATTTCATACCCTTCAACATTTTACAGATAAAAACTGCAACACATGTGGCCAAGATGGTAAAAGTTCTTAGTGAGAAGAACAAATAAGCTAGCAGGAGCTGCAGCAGTTTGTTTTTGCCTGAGCTTACTGAGAAGGGTAAGACTGTGTCACTACCTATCTTCTATCCCCTCATCTTACATCTTACTTTTGCATTTTGAACTCAGTTTGCACCAGCTGCAGTAAATCGAGGATGATGGGGGAAAGTGGAAGGAGGAGAGAGAAACTGGAACATTTTTAAAGCAGCTTAAAACACAAGGTGATAGAGGATTAATTAGCACTGTTCCTGCCAAATTGGGAGAATTGGAGGGTATGTTATTTACATAATGACATTAGCTCTATTCAGTCACCCAACATGCAAAGAATGGAGCAGACCAGCTCCATACTGTTTGCCCATAGTTCCATTGCTCTCCTCACATGGAAAGTAATTGTCTGAATAGGAGAGCTTTCCTTATATATGGATGTTCTCCTCCCAAGTTGGAAACAACAACAATAATAAATCAAACTCCCCAGCTGCACAGAGTGCATCCACAAGCTGGAAAGCTCTTATGTTCAGACTCATTGCTTTCCACACGAGGATTGCAGGGGATCTGGAGATGCCCACTCCCTTCTTTGTGTGCTGAATGAACATGCTTAGGGTTTTTGATGTTCAGCTTTGCCACTTCAAACACAGCTTGGAAATCTTTCTGAGACAGTTCTTGTTTTATAAAAACTGCAAAACAAACAGGGCCAAATGACTGTAGAAGAAATTGTTAACTAACATCTGAAACAACTATACACAAAGATAGAATAATTTGCAAATGAGTGTTAGCAATATTTCCTTGAAGTCAATTTGCTCTTAGATCCATGTGGAGGAATTTAATTGTGACCACTCAGAACAACAGCAATTTAAAGGAAAGATCAGGGATGATTCACACAATCAAACTGGCATCATGAAAAAACAAAAACAAATATATTCAGCACAAAGATCCATAAGTTCTTTTATCACCTAAGATGTGATACATCAATGTTTCTATTATAAAAGACAAGTATCAAAATGTTAGGTGTGTATTGATGCCAACAATAACTTTGATGCTTGTTGGTTTTACATCTTGCCATTCGTTTCTTAATCCTTACACTCACTTTCTGTGTTTGCACAGGAAAACTTATAATTAAAGCAACAGGTAACAATTGCTTTTCAGCAGGATATATTTTCCATTTTAGATGTCCTTCATGTTAAAGTAGGGTGCTTTTAAAGTTAAACACTTTTAAGATATGTACATCTCAGAGAGAAAGAGTTAAGCACATGTTTTGAATAATGACCATGTACAAAATAGTGCAGATTCAAAATAAAGTGCAGTACAATAAATACAATTTATTGCTATCTTAATGGGTACACCAGAGAAGAAAAACAATAGGAAGGAATTTGGAGAAATGATTACAGCTCTGGATTCTACCCAGTAAACAGGATGGTCAGGTAGATGAGCAATATAATATTAATGTCTAGACAGCTTACAGGAATTAATGGATGCCTTTTTATTTACTTGAAACATTTATTGGTGTTCTTCAGAATGGTTTATAGACCAAACAATAAAGTAAAATCTGACTATAGTAGATTAAAGAAGAACAGTTACAAATCCAGCATAATGTGAAGAATATAAAGATGTAGGTAGATAAACTGTGTGCCTTCAAGTTGTCTGTTGATTTGTGACAATTCCCTGAATCTCCTAGAGTTTTCTTAGACAAGGAATACTCAGAGGAACAGAGGAACTGGTTTTGCCAGAGGAACTGTTTTTACCCCTTCCTTCCTCTGAAATATAGCCTATAGCACCTGGTAGCAGATGGGATCTGCTACATTTAGGGTAGGTATTTTGAAAAGCAAAAAAGGAGGACACATTTACCAGCAGATAACTTCAAACTGTCAATTACTATGCTTACTATGTATTTACTCTGGAGTAAGATTTCATGCCTAAGTCCCCCCCTCCCAATGGCCACACCTAAAGTGCAGAGACCTTACTCAGCTGAAATGTGGGAACTGGAAAATATTGAGAAGGTGAGATTAGGAAGCAAAATCTCTCAGGCTTTGCTAGGCTAGATTCTTCTTTTTCCACTTTCTCCACCTATTCCAACAGCTGCCCAATCTACTCCACTAAGCTGCCCTGTTCCATAGTTCCTGCATACCTGGAGGTTCCCTTAGCCACTTTGCACAGCTACTTTACCTTCTTTCTCTGGATCTGTTTCCTTTCTCCCCATCAGCATTGGGTCACTGTCTCTTTCTCTCCAAGTCCTACACTGGGCCAGCCTCCATCCCTTCTCCACTCTCTTCCTATCTTCTCCACACGATAAAGTGGATAAAGTGATGACAATGCTGCTGGTGGTCTCAACACAATTGAATAAGAACTAGCTATTTTAAAAATCAACTCTAGAAATTTTGGCTCTGAGAAAGAGGGCATGTCTGGAAAAAGGAGGACATATGGTAACCCTAAGATGAGCACATTTTCAGTTGGTGCAGAAAAGAAAACAAAGGTGGTTCTAGTCAAACCCTTCTGAAAAGAGACCCTATAAGTAGAATGACAATACTGAAAAGGCTTCATCACTATGCTGTTTATTTCAGATGGGCAATAAAAGCAAGGCTTCTGGCATGTTTGTATGGGAGAAATGAAGCCCTTCTAGTATATGTTTAAATAAAAGCATCGGCAATGCAGCAGTTAAAAAAAGGTGACATGTAGAGTTGGAGTCCTAAGGCACAAAAAGAAGAGCAGAGTGAACAATGCCATTAAAAGCAGATGACATATCCAGAAGAAAATGAATGAACTTGAATTTTAGCCAAGCAAAGATAATCAAAAATCAGAGTGTAGAAGTTTCAGTAAAGTAGTGGGAATGGAAACCAGAAAAGACTTGGAAAGAGAGAAGCAGATATTTAAGAAAAGGCCAGGCATTCAAGAATCTTAGGGCCTAACTGAGCAGAATGAAAAAGATTTTTGAAGATCCCCGAGGACCCTTTCAAAGTTTTAAAAGGGGCCCAAGGAAACCCTTAAACCGATCAGTGCTTTAGTGCAAAGGGAGTGGGGAGTTAATTCTGCCCCAAAATCCAGTTCCTGAGCTAGAATGACTGATAATTGTCACAGGGGAAAGAGAAGCTATTTTTCTGTTTGTTTATTTTTAAAGAATTCAGTGTTGAATAGAACCATGGTTAGTTTGTCTGTTACTAGCTGAGTTGACCAACCCTGTTGAGGCAATGGTCCCAGATGCTAGATGCTGGAGACCACCTGCAGCAGCTCCTTGGCTGTTCCGTCTGAGCAGTGTGGATATTCTTCTCTGCTGGGAGACTGAGCTGTGTGTCGCACAGCCTGGCCCCATTATTTTAAAATGAAACATTTCCTCAACTATGGTGGAGGATGCTATTGCACTGTTACTAATCAGGTGGCAGTTCATTTGGCAGTCCAGCCAGGTCTTCTATGTGGTTTGGAAGAATGGATGCCATCTTGTTCTTTTCTTCAGGTAGCACAATATCTAGGACTGGCCTTGTTGGATTTGTATTTAGATATATTCAGGATATCCTTTAAAGCAATCTTTTCCCCCCTTGTTCTTTTAACGTAAGGTCAGGTGAACTGGATTTGGCTGGTAGCAAAAAATTTTCTTTTAAATAGTCATCTCTTTCTGGTAGCATATAGACAAACTTGAGATATTGTTATCAGATTTCAGAAATCTATTATTTAAAAATAATACCATCCTTGTGAACTGTGGAGGGAGCTATACAAAGTTTAGACAGCTAAACTTTTTGAAATGAGTCTCTTTCATGACTCATTGGGTCTACCAGATGTGTAAACAGATGTGTGTTCATTGCTGCTCCTTCTGTGCCAATTCATAGAGAAAAGTAACACCGACAGTTCCCATTTTACATTCAGGACTGTCCAGCCTATGTGATTTTCTTCATCTGGGTGAATTTAAGTAATCTGTTTTTCACTCCAGAGCATTTTAATGGAAAAGCTGTCATGTTTATATAACTTCTAGCACAATTGAGCTGGAAGCCAACAGCAACCATTTTGCTTATGGATGGTCAGTTTCTTGGGCCAGTTCCTTCTAGCAGAACAGGAGAGTAATTTTGCATTTTGGATATTTAGGAAAACAATGGTTTTACTGACTTTATAAATATATATGGTGCAGTATCTTTGTATGGCTGCTGTCTGCCTGCTTGCCAAGCTTTCTGCTCTATTTGTGTGAACACTAGGAGCTTGCTTCACTGGAGCCCTCCCCCTGCTATGCATTCGCAGAATGATCTTTTGAAGGATTAAAAAAAAATCCACTCCTTTTGCTGCTGACATGCTGAAACAGATGCACATTTGCAAAGAATTTCAGTGGGAAACAGAACTATCACCATTTCTGCACTAGGCTGTTATAGCACGATGATTCCACTTTCAACCTCTTATGAAATCCTGGGTTTCCAATGGAAACCTCCTATGGAATCCTTCAACCTCCTATGGAATCCTAGCACCACTTTATCCTGAGGAGAAGATAGGAAGTCGGCCCCTCCCTAAACTGCAAACCCCAGGATTCCATAGGAGGTTGAAAGTGGAATCATCGCGCTATAACAGCCTAATGTGGAAATGGCCCGTGAAATAATTTATTTAAAGCCATCAATGGAGATGGAGAGAGCTGGAATCGAAGGCACTCTTCACCCAGCCAACCAAAATGTGTT
Organism: Ctenosaura bakeri; assembly: GCA_948474755.1. Classification (NCBI taxonomy): domain Eukaryota; kingdom Metazoa; phylum Chordata; class Lepidosauria; order Squamata; family Iguanidae; genus Ctenosaura; species Ctenosaura bakeri. Next base: position 50,283 of record CAOLHI010000720.1, read on the forward strand.
AACCCAGCAAACACTGCTGCCATTAAGTAATTTGCTACTTTTATTAGCTCTTCAATAAAGAAAAATGTCTTCCTCCTACTTCCTCCACAATAAAACAGAATAGCTCAGACTTATTAGTTTATATATATTAATGAGATTCTGACTAAGGAGAATAGAAATATAATTCCAAAACAAACAACTCTCTTTTGGATAATTAAAAAAATCTGAACAAGTAAAAGGAAATTGCCTTGGTTGAAAACTCTGTTTCTACCAGTTGTTTAAAAAGTTAAGTGCAACAAATAGCTTCATAAAGTCAAGAATTTTAGAATACAGAGCTTTCATAATTAATAAGCTCAAATTGCTGTCCACTTATTTCAGTAAATAATTTTTATGCAGCTGATCTTTCTCTTTTCCAGTGCTACATTATTAATGAAACCTAAGCAATCACTTGGTTATTGTTTGAGCAAATCTGTCAATGGCTTGGGTTTCCCACTAATGTGTTTTATAATTCAATAATTCTAGTTACCTGATTGTGTACTAACAAGGAACCTCGGGCATTACTCTGGTTTTATATTTTTAGATGAAAATAGGCTTTTAAAATAAAGCAGAGGTGAGAAATGGTCAGCTCCCAGCTTCTTTCATCACTGGTTTGGTTGGCTAGGGGTGCTCAATTTACAGTCTAGTAACATAAAATGGGATACATACAGGGCCTTTCTGCACTACATTGTTACAGTGCTCTTATTCCATGTTCCACATCCTCTGGAATCCTAGAGTTTGCAGCTTAGGGAGGGGCACTTAGAATTCTCAGCCAGAGAGCTCTTTGGCCTCAGTAAACTACAAACCCCAGAATTCCACAGGATGTTGAAAGTGGAATAATAGCACTATAACAGTGTGGTGCAGAAAGGCCTACTGTCAGGAAAGCGGAACTGCCATGCTCTGTACAAGTATACTAGCCTGTACATTTTTTTAAAAAATAAAGTCCTCAAATGAGCTGACAGTATCAGCTTCCATATTTACACAGTGTTAACAGCAGTGAAGTCTACAAAGGTAAGAAACTGTAGATCAGGATATCCAAACCATCCCCAGACCCACTTCTAAACTGCCGTGTTTTAAAAGGGTGATTGGAAGCTACTCAGTCTGAGCAATATCGTTTCCTTCATGATCAGTATGGAAGTAATGGTTCATATTCCATTGGTGTTGGCTACTATAGGTCAGCTGAATAAATGTTGAAGACTCAATGGGATTTTACATTTGTTATTTTGGGGGAAAAATGAAACTGGAGGGTGGGGAAAGAAAATAGCCTGAGCAGCAACAGCAGTAACAGTTTTTAAAAAAATAAAAATATGGCCTCTCTGACAGTGTATCTACACTATTCAGTAACAGTGGTTTCATACTACTTTAGCAGTCATGCCACTCCCTGAAACACAGGACGAGAGTCATCTAACACAGTGCTATTCTATGTGGTGATCCCTGGACCAGTACCATTGCTTGAGCCATTAGCTGCCAGTTCCTGGCAAGTTTCTAGGAAAGAAAGAAACAAAGTTGTATCTAATGGGCATACAGTTAGTGCCACTGCCTGCCACACTGGAGAAACAATAATTGCCAGTCCCTTACATCGGATAGTCTGAGAAGCACTGCGCTAGCAGAAAGTCATAGAAGTATCTCACCCAGACTATATATCCCAGAATGCCATAGGATGGAGAGTGACAGTTAACAGTGATATAAAACTGCTACAACGATCTTGCGTGTAGATACTCTTAGCAGAAACTGCAGTGGAATTTGAACTACGAAGCACAAAGTAGTGGGTCATATGCAACTGGTACTGCTTTGACTGGATAACAAGATGCTTGGCCTAATGCTATGATGTTTTCTGACACAAAAGAAACTGTAGTTGCTTGATAATATTACAACATTTCCTTGTGTGTGTTTCTATTTCTGAGTATCAAAAAGTCATGATTCTGGATTGTCCAGTCTGCTTTATCATATTGCCTAAGGCATTGCAGCAGTTAGAAAATTTGCTGCAGAGTGTGATAAAATCTGCTGACAGTTATTTTGTGTGTATGCAAACCCAGATAGATGTTTTTAAGAGTAAAGATTTGCCGACTGCATGCTCTTACCATTTCAGCTGAGTACAGCTGGTCCTGAATCTGCATCAATATTCACTGGGGTATATATCTTTTTTTGAACAAGTGAAAGACGTCCCCCCCCACTTCCTTCAGCATTGATTGGCACTCACAAAAATTTATGCATGCAGGAAGTTGCCATGATGTCATTTGAAATGCTTGATTGGAAAGGAATGCAATTTTACAAGATCTGCCAAGACAGCAAAAGGAAAACTCCAGCCATGTATTTTATGACTTCATATAAAACAGTGACAGATTGGTATGTTACATTTCATAAGCTTTAAAAGCTTGAAATTCTATGGATGACTTCCAGGTATACTAGTATTATTTACATGAACCTGAGAGTATGTTGCCAGTGAGTCAAGGCTGGAGCAGTGTTGGTTTTGGATGGTAAAAAATAAAATAAATAAATAATAAAAATCTGGCTTGATTCCAGTGATAGAAACCACCCAGTCTGAAGCTTTCAGTACTGAAACTTCATCTTGAAGCTAAGCCAAAACAGGAGCAGTCTTCAGCATTAGGACAGAGTTACAAAAGCGTAACATTTACATGCCTAAAATAGACACATTTCTGAGTCTACTCATCTTTTTCACTGAATTTAATAAGATTACTCACACTTGGACATGGACTGAATCATGACAACAGAATAATGGATTGTTAAGGTTGCTGAGTTATCCCAAATGGCAAAACTAACATGTGTCTTAAAGGAGACATCAATTGAAGATTATTTTTTTGAACAATTGGAAACTGTTTGTGGATTTTTTGAGCAATAAGAAATGTAACAATGCAACAATTTGTGAATATGGTTACTAGTAATTTTAGTAAGATTGTTAGTTGGATCTGTAATGGTAAAATATTTCTTTATTTATTTTTTCCCTCTCTCTCTACAGTTTGCCTAGGGGGAGGGGTCAGAGAGCCCTTTGTGTTTTAATGCCAGTTTTTAGTTAATAAGTTAGTGTTTTAGTGACTTAGTGTTTAATGTTTTTAGTTTAGCATTTTAGTATTGTGTTTAATATTGCATGTTTTAACTTTAGCTTTTGTAAAAATGCCAGTAGTGCTTCTGTTGTTCTTTGTTAAAACTAATAAATAAATACATAAAAAAGATTTATGCATATGTAGATGGGTTTTGACTTGCAGCCTGACAGCACAATCCTACACATCTTGTCTCAGAAGTTAAGAGCCACTACCTTTAAAATGCCCCCCCCCAGTTAAAGCATAAGTACTCTGAAGGCACCAGATCCTGTGTGATCTTAGAAGCTAAGCAGGGTCAATTCAGGTTAGTACTTGGATGGGAGACTACCATGGAATACCAGGTGTTGTGGGCTATATTTCAGAGGGAAGCAATGGCAAACCACTTCTAAGTATATAGGAAAACCCAATGAAATGCATGGGATTGCCAAAAATCAACAGACGACTTCAAGACACATATACACATACACCCTCCCAGTTATATATGCCTAGACTTCTAGCCTGAAATTCTGTGATAATATTTGCATGCTAAACAGAGTGTGAAAAATGTCTTCACCTTTTCAGCATTTGCCTTTCTAAACACTTTAGCTGTAATGTGATGGTATTGCAGGAATGTGGTTCAAATCCTATCTTAACGATGAAGCACATGTATCACACATTTTCCACTTTGCAACCAGAAATTGGAGGGATGGGGGTGTGTGGATTCTGTGCCCACTCTTATAGTCAAAAAGCAGGTCATTGGATCAATTTGGAATTTGCAGCATAGAAAAGGTCAGCAAGAGAGTGGTCCATACTGATATCGAGGTAGAAAGGATAAAAACATATCTCTAAAGTTTTTTGATTGACCTCCACCAGGTTGATAGGAATTTTCAATTTTGTTTTTCTTACACTTTGCAAGGATTAGGTTTGCTGCTTGTTTGTGCAGAACCTTTTTGGAAATAGTTTGCTGTGTGGTATGCCTTGGAGAAAGTCTATTGTGTGCTCTGCCCTAATGCCAATGTAAAGTTTTGTAGTTCTTTTATTAAAAAATGTGGGGTCTTTTTTTTTGCCCCATTTTAGACCATGGGGTTCATAACGTGGGTTTCGTGTGTGTTTTTGTTACCTCTGGATAATGTGCAAAGGAAAGTGTGAGCTGCACTTCCTCAGAAGCAAGATATATCAGAAGACAACTGATATCATTGCTCCATACTTCTCACAGGGAAGGAGAAGACCTATCTAGGCTTCCCAAGGTGGATACAGGATGAAATTCCTGTAGCTTTAATAGAGGAGTGTGCAACTGTGGAAATCTAGGGAGATGCATGAGAACCTGGAAGGCCACAAGACACCCACTTCTCAAGTGAATCTATGGCCATTTCCGCATGAGATGTAAGGAGCAGTTCACCGTGTGTTGAGTGGTGTCTTTATACTCTGATTCAGAAACTGTGTTTGTACCCCTCCCCCATTTGCATCGTACTACAGCGGAGAACAGTGGTTGCTGCATCTGCAACAGCAAGTCCCTGGTCACTCCCATTCCCTTCCCTCAGCCCACCCCACCATTGCTGATTGGTCTTTTTTTTTTTTTTTTAAACATAACACAGACATTTTAAACACATTTCTGTGTTGCTATGTTTGTGCGTAGGTATATATGTTGTTAACAGTCCATTACCAGATCCACTCTCTTCCCACTGTCCATTTAATGCATGAAGACAATAATGATGGCAGCCTGTCCTTTGATGGGCAGAGAGAGATAGGGATGGAAATGCCAGAAGGGACAGCCTGGGAACACCCATAGCCGGTCACTTCTGCACTGTGCATCGATGCTATGCTTCTGCATGTAGGCAAAAAACGAAGCAGAACTGGTTAGGGAGATTTACATTGGAGTTTTTCTGGTTTTCAGATATAGCGGTTTCTCATTGCAGTGAACCGTTCTAGGCGCTGAAAATGTGCAGAACCATGACGAAAACTACAGCGCTAAAATGCCACAGTGTGCAGACTAGAGGATAAGAATTCAATGCTACTACAATGTATCAACCTTGTGTGGAAATGACCTAAGTTTTGCCTCAAATATCCTCCAGGGAACATGGGTGGGTGGGGGCATTCGTGCAATGTTTTGGGGCTTTCTGGGCCATTGTTAAGGAGAGGCCTTGCTTAACAACAGAAAGTGAGCAGGAGTCCAAAAGGCCTCTTTGCCCTCAAAATCTGGTGGAAATGCTCATACCTTGTAAAGTGCATTTTGGGGTATTTTTGGATACATTTCACAATTTTTAGACTTCTGGGTGTCCCACAGGACCTCCAAATGTGGCAGAAAAGACCTTTACACTCATAGATACCTTTGGGGTATTTTGGATCAATTTTTTTAAAAAAACTTTTTTTATTTTGTATTTTTGGACCCCAGTAGGGGTAGGTGAATACTTATGTGCCAACCACCACAATTTTATTTAGCACAATTCTAAATGAAGCCATGATGGTTAAAGTCAGATCACATTGTTAGAACTGTGCCATGTTGAAGGAGTCCTCCTGAGTATTCCTATATGTTGTGTTGGAACTCCCAAACTCATTGAAGGTCATTTCTGCACTGTACTGTGATAGTGCTATTATTCTGCCTTCAACATCCTGTGCAATTCTGCGGTTTGTAGTTTACTGAAGCCAAAAAGCTCTCTGGCTGAGAATTCTAAGTGCCCCTCCCTAAACTGCAAACCCCAGGATTCCACAGGATGTTACATGTTATAAAGTGGAGTAATAGCACTATAACAGTGTTGTGCAAAAATGAGCACAGTTTCTGATAGATCAGTTGATAGGCCTGTGTGTGTATGTGTGTGGGGAGAGAGGCGGGGCGGGGGGAGGACCAGGGAAGGTTCCATGTCAGAGAAGGGTGAGACACACAGCAACTAGTGCTAGCAAAGGGTTATGATAGAAAGAAGTATTGTGATAACCACTGGCAGAAATAATGAATGAGTTAGAGAAACAGTGGAAAGAAAGATCCAAGGTGCTAGGGATGCTGTTGATGGTATATATAAGCAAGGCTAGAGAGTGCGAGATCATTTGAGAAAGGGAATGGTGAAACTGAGAAATGACCTAAATGCAATGATAGCTGATTAAAGAGATAAAAATATAAAATGCGAGTGGTAGAGTGCTATATAACTTCAGATGGCCAAATAAATTATAGTGTGCCAAAAATATCTGCCTTTCAGAGGACGTATACACACACATGCAGATGTTGAGCTACATCTGCACCTCTCTGTCAGAGGATCTATTAAGATAAACAAGTTGGACTGTAAGTTAGAAGAAAGACATATGAATACAAGGATTCCCTTGGGAGAAGTTTTGTGCAATGAGTCCAGGCCTATGTAGAGAACCTCACAAGGGATGGCAGTGCCAAATTGCCTACCTATATACTTTAGATCAGAGGCCAATGATGGTATACAGACAGGGTATCAATCTTTCCAGGTACACCATCAATAAAGATCTTCCTGCTGTTGCTCATTTGAACAAAATAATTTGCTTTCTCTGGAATGAACAGCAATATTTCCTTTTGCCCTTTGCATTTAGACAGTATCCTCCAGTTGTAGTGGTTCTTCCATTTGTCCCCAAAAATGTAAGTATGTACTAGGATTGCAAGAAATATACCTGAGTGCCCTGAATGAAAGACTAGTCCAGAAGGATCCACTGGGCCAAAAGTGTCCAGTAAGGAACATGGGATTTAGTGGTACACAAGCGTTGGGTCAGCCTTTTTTACTTGAGTGCTTTTAGCCTCATGTTTATGGGATATCTCTTGAATCAGCTGGCATCTGTTTGTTCTCAGCTGACATCAATAGATGATCTTTCAGCTATAGCATTCCACATTGTAAAAACTGCTATTCTGTAGCTCCCTGTGCTCTAGGCACATAACATAACACTAACTGTGAATTACATGTCATTTCTGTGATACTCCCAAGCCAACCACAAGGAGGTTTTCTCCCCTTATATAAAGAATGCAGAGTTGAGTTTCTAATGAATTATCTTAGACAAAGCCTTTGTGATGTGTTGTCATTCTTTGTCTCAGTATACCATACCCTCATGATTCCATGTAGCTTCTGACCATACATCATGATGAATTATAAAACAAAATCTTGCCTCTGGCTTTGTCATCAATCTTGCATCTTTGTCCCTGGTTGGCAGATGAAGGTATGAGGATCATGTAGCAAATGCTCAGGTGAGCTTGATACAGAGCTTGTATGATCAAATGTCTGGGATTTCATCTGGCACAAATCTCTCTTCCTTTGCTGCTGCCTTCCTTAATAAACAGAAAGTGTATGTACAGTGTGCATCAAAGAAATGGAGGACTGCAGGAGAGGTGTCCAAAAATTAGGCCAACTACCCAGGTGGAGAAATTGGGAAGGGGAAAGAAGGGATGATGGATGCAGTGGAAAAAGAGAGGGGAAAGGCACAGGGAGAAATGGTTGATGGAGGCGGAGTGGGAAGAGATGGAGATTCTGCAGCCATGAAGGGCAAAAAGGAAGGGCCCAGGGTGATATGGTGGTTATGCCTTCCAAGAGTCCCACCCCAAAGGGCCAGAGCAGATGAGGTCTGACTCACTCCTACCCAGTCCAGTGAGCTAAACTGTTGCTACATCCCCAGAAAATGGGTGAAGGGAACTGGCACCCAAGCAATGTGCATGGGAGAAGAGAAAGAGAAAGTCCTTCCCACTAGCTAGCCCTAGCCCCCTTTTCCACTTATCCCACTGAATATCTTCCCTGCTAGAAAACCAAGGCTAGGTCTGGCTGAGCAGGATAATATATTGTTGTTGTTAACTACCATCCAGTCGACTTCAATTTGTGGTGACCCTACACCTTATCATCAACCACTCTGCTCAGATCATGCAGATTCAGGGACATGTCTTCCTTGATTGAGTCTATCCATCTGTAAAGCAGTCTTCCTCTTTTCCTACTGCTTTCTACCCTACCGAGCATTATTGTCTTTTCCAGTGAATCATATTTTCTCATGGCATGGCCAAAGTACAACAGCCTCAGTTTAGTCATCTTGGCTTCTAGGGACAGTGCAGGCTTGATTTGCTAGGACCCATTCGTTTGTCATTTTAGCAGTCTAGGGTGTCCATAGAACTCTTGTCCAGCACCACATTTCAAATGAGTTGATTTTCTTCCTATTGGCTTTCTTCACTGTCCAGCTTTCACAACTCTACATAGAAGTTGGAAATACAATGGCATGGACAATCCTAACTTTAGTGTTCAATACTATACCTTTATACTTCAGGATCTTGTCTAGCTCCTTCATAGCTGCCCTTCCAGGTCCTAGTCTTCTGACTTCTTGACTGCAGTCTCCATTCTGATAAACAACTGAGCCAAGGTATGGAAAATCTTGAACTATTTCAATGTCTTCATCATCTACTTTAAGATTGTGTAAACCATCTGGCCATTATTTTTGTCTTAATGTTCAATGGTAAACATGGCTTTGTACTTTCTTTCTTTGCACTTTCTGCCTTGACTTTCTTCCATAATTCCAGGTCTTTACTGTTTTCTGTTAGTAGTATGGTGTCAGCGTGGTACAGTGGTTTGAGCATTGGACTACGACCCTGGAGATCAAAGTTCAATTCCCCCCTCAGTCATGGAAACCCACAGGGTGACTTGGGCATGTGCATACTCTCAGCCTCAGAAAACCCCATGATAGGTTCAACTTAGAGTCACCATACATTGGAAATGACTTGAAGGCACACAACAACAACAACAACAACAACAGTATGGTGTCATCTGCATATCTTAAATTGTTGAAGTTCCTTCCTCCAACTTTCATGGCTCTTTCCTCCAAGTCTAATCCTACTTTATGAATGGTATGTTCAGCATACACATTAAACAAATAAGTTGATAAAATGCAGCTTAAACAGTTTAAAATAGCACTTCTCAGATCTAATGTTGGCAACCAGCATCTTTTCCCCCTCAGTGCACCATGGACTGGTGCTATATACTTGCATTCAGGGGATCAAAGTCCAAAACATCTTGAGAATCAGAAATTGAGAATGACTGTGTAAGAAGCTGCATTGTTTTTTAAATTCTGTTTGCCTCATTTAAGCTTTTGGAATTGTAGAGATGAATTGCAAATTAGAGTGTTATGGAAATAAACACCTATTTCGTCTGGGAAAGGAGACATCCTATGCATAGACAAAGATAAGATGAAGGTAATAGCTGGCTTATAATACCAACAATCCTGAGAATACAAGGTCACTGGCCTAATGCCAGCAAAACACCTTTGTACTTGTAGACAAGAAAAGAAGATACCAGTAGTTTGGGAGATAAAACAAGTAGAATAGTAATGATGCTTTTCTTAGCTGAGATCTCTCTTTTGATTGGATGAGAGAGGAAGGGAGGAGTGGCTAAATGAAGGCTGAAGAAGGTATAAAATAAAAGCTATTTGAGTGGCAATTCACTAAATTTTGCTGCCTCCAAACTGGGCTGTCTTAAGGCTGCTGCTGACATGCAGTTGCTGAGAATCCAAACTCCCTTGTGTGGTAAAATATTCCTTTATCAACCAAATGCCAGTGTGCAGGTAAGATTAAACAGACATACTAGGGTTGGAGGTGTAAGTCTTTGCTGTATAATCCTAATAGGGTCTTAAGATCATGCCTAGGTTGATTCAAGATCTATGTAAGCTGGGCTGCTGAAGACAATGTATTTATCTGTGTGGTTTGTGCTACTAGGATAAATCTTAATATAAAAGGTGCAACTTGTTCTTCTGTTAATTTTCTGCTAGACCAAACCTTAAGAATACTTAAGGGGAATACTGGTGTTGATCTGACTGTTGGATAGAATTGGGATTTGTAACCTTGGGAACTTAAGTGACCAACATGGTAACTCCTAGAAAATCCAAACAGATTCAGATCAACAGTTGTAAAGTAAAGAAACTTCAGTCTTCTGCAAGATATACGGCTGGAGAAACTGCACCCATGTCAGGTGGCTGGCCAACCAGGAGACTTAGCAGCTAAGATAGCCCTGAAGAAGACGTTGGTGGAACTGCAATATACCACAACCTTTTAGATACTTGTTTGCAGCCCTTGAGAAGAGCTGAAACAAGTTGAGGAGTCCTGAGTGCCCTTAACCAGGAAGCGTTAGGAAGTAGGGGCTAGAACCCTCCCTGATCCTCATGACATGACAAGGCATGAAAAAATAGCAACTTCCATAGTGGCACTGTCTTTTGAAAACAAAGAGGGCTTTCTGACTGCCTTTCATAGAATTGCAGACAAAGAACCTGCTGATGTTGAATCCATCGTCTTTGAGATGACAAATGGCAAATGGTTGATGGGATATAGATACACTATGATAACATATAGGGACAGCATAGAGGAAGACAAAGATGTACCAGGATGGACTTATGCCCCTGAGCCTACGTATGACCAAGGTGATGTCTCTTTCCATGCCAGAGAAGCTTGAAGAGCAGCTCGGCTAGGAGCTGTACCAGAGCATCCTCTAGATATAACAAAATATGGTCCAGTAGCTTTGACAGCCACAGGCCCCTGGGTTGATGAAGGAAGAAACTTTATCCCACTCACCCCAGAAGAGCTACAGCACAAGAAATTATTGTGTCAATGAATATGAAGTCCTAAAACACCAATACACGCTCCTCAGGAGTGGACTAGATATGGATGTAGCACCCTCTGTCCCAGGAGAATATAAGGTGATACTTCAGGCCTTCCCTATACAAGCTATAAGAGGTGTTGTGGGTCTAACAACTGGTCTGAAAGATGTAGCAATTTGGATCACCAAGAATGTGGCAGCAATAGAGGGAAATAGGGGGAGTACTCCCAATTCTTTCCGCCTTACTGGCACTGGCACAGAATGAATGTGGTAGCTGGAATGATACCATAGCTGTCTTATATCTTATAAAGGCTCATGGACATGTGACAGCTTCTAATCTGCACTCTGTGGGCCTTTCTGCACTAGACTGTTATAGTGCTATTATTCCACTTTCAACATCCTGGGGAATTCTGGGGTTTGCAGTTTACTGAGGCCAAAATGCTCTCTGGCTGAGAATTCTAAATGCCCCTTGCTAAACTGCAAACCATACGGTGTTGGAAGTGGAATAATAGCACTATAATAGTGTAGTACAGAATGGCTCTGTCTTGGCTGCTACAGCTAAAATTGAAGGAGCAGTGGTAACATTCAGACTGGGACTGCACCTAGCACCTGAAGCCTATACCACTGTCTATGGTATAATGAAGAGCTTGTTGAAGGGACGGGTACTGATATTAGCCCTTAACACAGCTTTGGAAGCTCTTCAGATGATTGGGACCAGAGCGGAGACAGTTCTAACCAGAGTGGAAGGTGCTTTAGGTTTGGATCCCCTGGGAAGAACTTAAAGAGCTGGAGATGATGAAGAGGTGGAAGAGACCAGAGCCCTAAGAAAAGTAATCCAAGAGTGTAATAAGAGATAGCAAGCAAAACAACCTGCTCAAGATCAGTGGATGCAAAAAGCCCCAGTAAGCTTGCAGAGTCCTCTACAACAGAGAACTCCCCCATGAGCGGAACAACGAAAGGAGCCCTACTAGCTGCCATCCAGAGTGAGATCCCTTCCATGCTGTGAAGGAGATGAAGAAACAGAGTTCAGAGGGTGTCATGAAGGCTGGGATACTAGAGGAAGCACCATTGCCCCCTGACAAGGAGGAAGAAGAGGACACCAATAGATGGGTCAAGTACCTGAGGCTGACTCCAGCGCTTCTGCAGATACAAAAACCATACAGCACATATGCTGTACTCTCCCTGAAGATGATGCTGAAGATTCTGTTCAAGACTGAGTATCCCTTTGGGATGGTAGTTTACCAGGGTAAATGCTGTCAAGGGATGGTAGACACCAGAGCATAAATTTCCTGTACCACATTTCCTCTTGATGAAAAAGACACCGATGGAACCATCTTTCCAAAAAGTCTGTTGGGCTCAAAAGAAGTGCCAGCAGCACAAGTGACTGTTACACTAACTGATGTGGAATTGGATATCCAAATAGTCCTTGTAGACAAGCTATATAATACAGAATTTTTATTGGCCTATAAAAATATGCCTCCACAGTGCTGACCAAAGGAAGCTTTACAGTTGTCAGATCCAACAGATCTTCCTGCAATGTTAAAGATGCAGAGGGAGAAAAGCAATTTTGCCAGAAGAACAAAAGGAAATCTTTTTCAAATTCCTGGAAAGGTATAATCCGTATTTGCAAGAATGAGCCATCCAAGTGGGCCCTCACGTTGATCTGTGTCATAAGGTAAATCTGGGAACAGAACCTCCTGTGAAACAGAAGCAATATGCAGTGAACACAAAGGCAATACCCAGCATACCGGAAAAAAAAGAAAAAGATGATCTAATGAAAGAGGATGTCCTAGTCAGACAAATTTCACCAATCAATTTGATTCTATTCACTGTATCAAAGCCAGGGACTAATCAATGGAGAATATGTATCAGTTATAGAAACTTGAACTGAAGAATGCAGTTGGTGGGAACACAGAATTGTCATTCTAGTTCCTTATTACAGAATTTGCATCAAGGGCAGTATAAAACAACTTTTACAAATGGATTTTGGTCCCACCCAATAGCTTTAGATGTAAATGCAAGTAATTGGAATTTTAGACCTTGATGGGTGGGATTCCCCTCTAGTGCAGGGCGGTTTCTCTAACCAGAGATCCCTCTGGCTGGCACTTTTGCCATGAAAGCTCTCCTTACGGTCAAGTTGCAATTAGGAGCATCTACCTGCAGGCCTGCTAGAAGTACCCTAATACTCTGGAGAGGCTTTGTGGTGGAAAATAAATGGCTGCAGGAAGACAGAAAATATTCCTTCCAGAAATGTCCTCAAGGATTCAATCGAGAGGAAGCAAGCATGGTGTAGTGGTTTGAATGCTTGACTAGGAATCCAGAAGACCATGATTTAAATCTCTTTGTAGCCATGGGAACTCACAGGGTGATGTTGGGCAAATCACATTCTTTCGGCTTCAGAAAAAGGCAATGGCAAATCCTCTCTGAACAAATCTTACCAAGCAAACCACATGATAGGCTTGCCTTAGGTTTGCTGTAAGTTGGAAATGACTTGCACACAACAACAGCAATCCAATGCATGTGTCCAGGTTACCCTTACAAACTCTAATAAACAGAGTAAGAGAGCTGGATGGTAAAATGCTACTCAGTTAATTTAGAGATTTTGTGTCATTTTTACAAAAATAATTTTGGCTATGCTTGTTGCCAGTCTAAAGTTTAGTAAGCATAGTCCTTTTCAAGTCTACTGAGAGGTGAACCCTCTTGACTTCAGTGGAAGGACAGATCAGCATGTATATAGTATACAGCCTAGAAAGCAATTCCTGGAATAATGTAAATCGTAAACAAACTTGGCTATTTTTGAAGAAATGTAGTCTATCAACATATATTTTAGTACATTTAAAATAGTTTGAGTACATTTGCATTAGCAGTAAAATATTTTATGAAGTGCTATTTTCATATTTTCATCTCTGTATAAGTTCTCTTCTGAAATGGAACTCAGAAAATATTTAAATACTGCAAGATGTGATCCAGTGCAGTTGATGAATTGCTTTGAATGCATCTGAAAAACTGTGTTCAGGGTTGGACATTTTTAAGAGGACACAAACCTAACCACTACTTCACCATACCCATCCTGGATATCATATCTAACAGAAATCTAAACGCATTTTGAGTAAAAAATATTCTGTATCAAATGAAAGATTTAAAGTTGCTGAAACTTTAAAGATTCACCACTGGAAAAAAAAATACAAAAGACCCCCCCCATTCCTATATAAGGAGAACTATGGGAAGAAAAAAAATTGAAAAAGAAATTAGAGATGCAAAATAATGCAAAATAAGTATTTGGTCATTCTTTCTTACTTTTTCTTAGCCAGGGCACTGACACTTTATTAATCAAAGCCAAACTTGGAATGCCTAATTGGCTATAACATCATCTTTACTTGTTAAACAGGATGATTCTAATTTCCAAACATCCAAACTTCTCCTCTAAATTGATAGCACTTAATGCCACAAGAGGACAAACTGAAGGTTAGAACTTTCCAAAAAACCATGACTTTACTCTGCAGATATTATGTTTGACTTTACTTTCCATTTATGTTTTCTTGTCACATGTCTGGTTAATGCAAGCATTTAATCTTTTAGGCATGTGATTTTCTGTTAGTTCTTTTTCTTACACTTCACGGGGCGGAGGGTTAAAATAAACTGATAGTTTACCTGGAGGCAAGAACACAGATGTTTCCCCCATAAGCATTTGGACTCTATATGAGCGTGAAAATTACTGAATAGTTTGCAGGGTTTTGACAGATCGTCAGGCTCCAAAAAGATTGGTTGAGTCTTTCCATTAGTGAACAGTGCTTTTATATATATATATATGTGTGTGTGTATGTATATGTATGTGTGTGTGTGTGTGTGTGTGTGTGTGTAATATGCTTGGGGAGAGTAAAAATGACAACTTTTCCTCGAACTAAATGTGATAAGAGTCCTTTCTATTCTTCAAGCTGCATCTGAAGAGATAATTACTTCAGTTTCCTTTTCGTTTGGTATTCTCACAATGATGCCTTAAGAAAATGACTTTGTATATTATTGTGATGATGCTTGTACTTCTGAAGCCATCAGGCAGCTAATAAAAATGCTTAGCATTTATATAGTGTATTTTGAGTGTTGAAAGTGTTTCATAGAAACTGTGTTATATTCAGGCACAGTAAAGTGAATGGGATACTGTTCCCAGGACCAAGACTCTTTCCAGTCTTGGAGAAAGCTTGGAAGTACCCAGATACAAATAAATAGTTTCTTGTAATTAAATATTTTCCAGTATTGTTTTGGTATGCCTTCAAGTCATTTCCAAAACATGATGGCTCTAAGGTGATGGCCCTAAGGCCTCAAAGTCCCATCCCTAAACTGCAAACCCCAGTATTCCATAGGATATTGGAAGTGAAATAATAGCATTATAACAGTCTAGTGTGGAAATGGCCATAGTCCAACATTCAAACCACCACGCTATGCTGCCTTTCCTTTACAGTAACTAAGGTGTACTTATATTATATCATGAGTATAACTTAACAAATGGTAACTTCATTAGTTTTGCAATGTAACTGTAATTTTTTGTTACTTTTCTAGTTGGGGAGATGTGGCCTCACCCTATGGCAAAGGCACAAAGATTTTGGAAGGAAAGGAAACAAGAATTAAATAGAATATGGGAGGGGGATTTAATACTGAATAAGGAAATATGCTTAACCTTAAATGTTAAACACTTAGGATGAGGAACATTTAATAAAACTATTAAAAGGGGTGCAAGGTGTTATTGCATATGGGTGGAAGAAACAAGAAAGATAGGACCTTAGTAAATGGAAATATTACGTATCAGAATGTATGATGTTTCATTATTAATTGGAAAAAAGAGGGATTTACGTGGGGCAAATGAAGGAGTAGTTTTGGTTTAGAAATTGGGGAATATTGATTGAGAATGTAGAAGAGAGAGAGGGGTACGAGGATCTAAATAAGACAATTAAGGCGATATTCCACATGAAAGGTAAAGGAGAGTTATAATAATTAGAACAATTCCTGAGGAGGTTGGGTGGGAGGGAGGGGATACAAAAAATATAAAGGAAATATTTGAGGATTTTCAGCTAAATTAAATAAATTATTAGATTATGGAAAATATTAAATATATTAGGGGATATATTAATATTGTTGTAATATTATTGTAAAAGTTGTAATAGATGAATTACGGTAAATAGATGAATTAAAAAAATGCTATTGCAAGGGATGAATATTATGTGACTCAAGTGTTGGTTTCTGTAGTGCCTTGTGGTGTGTTGTGGGTATTGAAGTAACTACAGTTTGGGCAGGAGGAGTGTATTTTTTGTGTTTTGTTCATGCTCTGGCCTTTAAACCTAAGAATAAATATATACAGTCAATGCAAACAGGAGTCCCTAGTGTTGGCATCACTTCTCTTGTGAGGATTAGATCAACTCAAATGCTCCCATGATATTCCCTATCTCCTGTAGGTGGAAGTGGGCTGTGGTGTGTAGGGGAGGAAGTGTGGTATTTTCTTATCCAAAGATTGCTGAGCTATATAGCTTTATGCTTTGATGCATGGCCAGTTGTAGATACAAATGAATCAGTTTAGACAACAAGGTTACCCAGATAAGTACAGTGACCCCTCCACATTCACTGGAGTTCAGAGTGCAGAATCCTTGCAAAAGTGGAAAAATTGCAAAGAAATCCCCCCCTGCGATCCTCCTCTTGTTCCCTTCTGGGGTTCTGGCATGGGAACCTTCCTCTCCATGTCCAGGCCAGAGGCAAGGGAATGAGGAGGAAAGCTCCAGAGGGGAGAAGGAAGGAGCATGTGTGCCCCCCAACTGCTTTACCTTTTTCCTGGGCTCAAGTTCTCAGCATGGGGCAAAAACAAGGAAATGGGAGGGGAGAGCTCTGGAGGGCACAAGGAAAGTGCATGCACACATGTGACTTCCACCAGCTCACTGCCTTTCCTTTTGCCTTGCATGAGTTCTTAGCATCAATGCAGAGACAAAGCAATGGGAGGGGAAAGCTCCAGAGGGCACAGGGAAAGCAAAAGCGCCTGCGTCTTCCCCTCTCCATTGCCTTACCTGTTGCCTTGGCACACTTGCCTTTTTTCTCTGTGGCAGCAAAACACAAGGGAATGAGAGGTGGAGAATGGGGGGAAGGGAGAGGCATTAGTGCCTTGAGAATCAAACCCATGAATGTGGAGGGAGAACTATATATTCAATTAGATAAAGAGATATGGAGAAATCCTATAGCACCTTTAAATTTCTTTATGCTGCAACAGACTAATATGGCTGTGTTTTTGTATTCTGTTGGATGTTGGGTGTGCTTTCGGTAGTTCCAGCAATTTTTACAACATTTTACTGTAGCATCAGATCTCTGATAATGGTAAGAAACTTTCATATAATAAGTAAGTCTTGAATCATTGATTAAAACAAGTTATTTAAAAGATTTTTTCTTTTTCACCTCAGCAGGATATTTAAAGGGTGTTTTTAGTTTGAAGCAATAAAATGAATCATGGCAGAAAGAGCACTAAAGAGTAAATGTCATAGCTTTTCCCATGACAATCCATACCACCTGCACTGTTTGCTGTGTGCTTTCAATTTCC
Organism: Ctenosaura bakeri; assembly: GCA_948474755.1. Classification (NCBI taxonomy): domain Eukaryota; kingdom Metazoa; phylum Chordata; class Lepidosauria; order Squamata; family Iguanidae; genus Ctenosaura; species Ctenosaura bakeri. The sequence continues at coordinate 67,463 of CAOLHI010000720.1, forward strand.
TATGAAATTATACCCTGTTGTGACTGATCCTAAACCCATCTCTCCAGAGGTCCTATTGAATTCTCTGTAGGTATGTTGTGAACAGACATGGATTGCATCACAGATTTTTTTTTTTTAAAAAAACAAGATGACCATCCTTTATTGTGCTGTGTTGTTTGACTTTCCTGCTTGTCTACTTCCAAAGTTCTGTTAGCATCATTTATTTTATTGGGCCACTTTTTGGCAATGTAAATTGCAGGTGCAAGCTCCCTGATCTGAACTGGGAGCATGAGGAGGAGGGGATTAAATCACTCTGTCCCCATGATCTTCATGACGGAGTCCTGATCCTACCAGGGTGCTTGTGCTTGCTTTTGAGTCCCTCAGAAGGATGTATATTATCTCGTTAAAGTAATGTGTGGATTGACCTCTTTGAGATAACTGCCCAGCTCAAATGATTTGATGTTGCATGTTAGACACAGTGGCAGCAGGTGGCTCAGTGTGGTAGTGAATCCATTCTGGGTTTTAGTCTGAACTTTACAAGAATTTCCTGAAGTATTGAACCAGTGTGGGATTAGGTTGATCTGCTTTAAAGTTCAGACTGACGCCATTTCAACATTATACTGTTATAGTGCTATTATTCCACTTTCAGCATCTTATGGAATCGCTCCCTAAACTGCAAAGAATGTTGACAGTGGAATAATAGCACTGTAACAGTCTAGTGTACTCAACTATGCTGGCATTGAAGCCACTTTTTTTTTTACCTTGTTCTGTTCTTGTGGCATCATTTCTGGATATGTATTTTTAAGAATTCAATTTCTGAATCCTCCCAGTGGAACTGAAATATATATAGGAATGTCTTATTTACCAAAATATGGACTACTGACCAACATTTCAAAAGACCTCTGACTTTGATTTCTTGCTATCAGCTTAAGCAGCCATACACTGGGAACAGTGAAAAACCTTTAGCTTCTTCAGACCAGAATTAAGGCTTAAGCAGAACCTAGGAAGCAAGGCCACATAGTCAAAGATAATAAAGCTCATCCAGAATAATGGATCAGGATAACGACAAGTCAGGTCTTGAATAACCATGTTGTATTGAAAAAGGCTAGAACAGAGATGTATGTGAGCAGCAGGGAAGAAGACTGTAAGAGAAGTAGGCAGGTATCAGGGCTGCCTCAAGACCTTCAGGTACCTGAAGAAGAAAATGGCAGTTCTATTCAGTCTATGTGTAGAAGAGCTCAAGGCCTGAACATCTCATGGTCAAGGAGGGAATGCTTATCAAGTTTACAGATGACACAAACCTGGGGGTAGGGACGGCTAACACACTGAGAAGGCAGACTCTGAAACTTTTTGATCATATATTTATAAAGTTCTGGTTGCTAATCACTCTGTATGGTCAACTAGGAAAGTATTTCCTGATCCTATGAGGTATTACTGGCTCACTCTGTGATGGGAGCTGTGCATTGGGTTTACTTGTTTGAAAAAAAAGATATCACAGGCACCAATTCTCTCTGTGTGTAGAACCTTACAGGCTATGGGTTTTTAAAAAATGGATAATTAATCAGAGTAGTTCCAAAAACAAGGAAAGAAAAAGAAATTAGGTTGAAGACAAGCTGATTTTGAAACACAAACCATTATTTCTTTATTAAAAGACAGAAAAACATAGCAGCAGAACCCAACAGAACAATCTGTGCTTAATTCAAACTGTTTCTCAAAAGAAAAGAGGGGGAGAATGGCACAAGTGCCAAAAACACTACTCCTAAACAAACTAAGGAGGGGTAAAGGTGTGTAGCTAAGCTTGAGGGACTGTAAACTAAGGCCCTTTCCACATCTTACCTGCATCCCACAATGTCCTGATGTCATCCTGGCAGTGCCTTTGCCAGGATGGGAGCATGTCCCGAATGCTCCCCTCCATACCTGCTTGGCTGCCGGTGGATGGTAGTGTTTGGGACACGTTCTTTCTTTCCGCAGCGCAACAAGTATCTCTCTGTGCTGCACTGAGGAAGGAAGCACATTGATAGTGCCTTTCCCACATGGCCCTGGCTGACACGATCATCATGAGAAAGGAGCCTATTACCAGATTTTTTTCTGTTGTAATTGTGATGGCTGGGGATGTGACAGGAGCTGGATCGCAACAATGTCATATGGTAGCGCACATCATGGACTGGCTTCAAAGCGTCCCCATGCTGGGATGGGGCCATAATGCAGAAATGGCCTGAGACATGCATGGGTTCTCTCATCCTCTAATGGGAAGAAGAATCCGGTTGACTAGGTGGCTGAAGTTCAGGGCAGCAGGTTTTTCTCTTGAGGGATTCTCTGTGATTCTTCCAAGCTCTTTCTTGTCTGTTTCCATGAAGTCTCTGCTCTGCCATTCTTCCAGCTTCCTTCTTTTCAGCCTTTTTCTATCTGGGGTGAAGGCCTGCAAGTCTGTGTCTGCAAGCAAGCTCTTTTCTTCTCTTAGGGGAAGCAGCCACCTCTCCAAGTCTCTTTGTGTCTGTATTTAACCCTTTACTAACTTGGAGGCTGTCACTTGGATTCAACGAGATGTCTTCTGGGAGGGGCTAACATGATCTTCATGTTATATTCTGGAACTTCAAAAGTTTAGATTTGAATATGACCTCTGCTCATTGTCTTCTGGGTACCAGTAATGACTCTTAAGTAGTCTGAGAAAATTTCACACACATAGGACAAAGTCAATCTGATATGGCCATTTGCTCTCTTTGAAATCCAGATGGGAATTCCAAACATCTCTGAACAATGCACATTACCTTATAGTGGGAGTTATACAAGTCTGAACCAGTTTCTTGGAGCTTTCATTCAGTAGAAGTGACCAAGTCAGTTAAGTAGTGATTGTTCTTCCAAATACATCAAGAGGCCATTTTTCTCATCAGCAGGAAGGAGGGGCTTTTTGGTGAGAAAGTTCCAGCTTGTATTTTAAGATGAAGCCTGTCTTCACCAAGATTGACATGGGGTCCACACAACTGCATATTGCCTTACCCTGCAGCTGTGCAGACTACGGCAGGAGAAAACTCCCTTCTTGATGCATCAAAGTTTACTTGCAATTAATATTTATTAAGCATAACTCATAACTACTCTTCCAAAGTTGCCAAGTCATCTCACCTAGCTGGTTTCCAGCCTTTGTCGTGCCTTTTTCAGATGACATTGGCTAGTATTGTGTAAGACGTATGGGCCTGCATGGATTTGGAGAACAGATCTTATCTACTCTTGCCAAGGGAAAGAGCACTATTATCCAGTCTACAAATGTGTTTGAATGTATGTGTTTTATTCTTACTATGTATGTGTTTTATCCTTACCGTGTTTGTCAGTAGCAGGTTGATATCTGTTCTTGACAGCTTTATAAATAAATGTGTTTAGAAATGTGCTTAGAATATTCCACCTGCTTGAAACATTCTATCACAGCTATTGTTAAAACTGAAACAGAAGGGACCTTCATTATCCCTGCATTGTAGGTAAAAAAGAATACCTGAATTGCAGCCATTCCATCTTTGTAGAAAAGAAAGACTGAAATTATCTTTGTTGTAATTAAAATGTCCATCAAAATTTAAGCCAGAATGTTAGATAGTGACAAGGCTGCCAAGCTTATCAGAAGTTACTGCCTTGGATTAATAAAGCACATCTAGATCTGTATCTATATCTCGATTATGATTTCTTTCATAGGAAGACTAATGCCTTCTTTTCCAGGATTAACAAAAGAAGCTACAACATGATGTTACTCCAAAGATCTGGTACTATCTAGTCTGAATGAGAGATGAAACATATCAAGCACTTTAAATTATACCTTAACAAAGGACAGTGACAGACCTTATAAAGGCAATAGAAGATTTCATTTTGCTTGTATTTTAAGAAATGTGGCTTTCATTTTGTGATCAAATGTGCATGTCTGTGAGTGGTGGGAAGTTGGAAGCTCTTGAAAGCCAGACTCAAATGTCAGTTCCATGTTGTCATTCCTTGTTGGTTATTGACAGGGGCAAGAAGATGGGCCATGATGTTGACTTTCTGATTACTATGCCAGAATCAAGACCGAAAGAAGAACTGTTGCACCTAGTGATTGACTGCTGGAAAAAGCAGGTAATTCAACTTGTTAAAAGATCACAGAGGTCAGCAGTCTCAACTTGATAAATATATGTGGAGTTTGAATCATTTATTTGCTCTGATCAACTTCCTCAAAGCTGTTTTTCAGTCACACTTATTGATGTGTTAATTTGCAAAGGGCATTCAGGCTGCTAATTGTATTCTGTTCTTTTTCTGCTCTTCTTGGGCCATAGACATTCAATTGCTCTTTGGCTTGCGGGAACGAACAGGGGATCCCTTCTTCAGGTAGATACATAGTTATTCCTGTTCTGAAGCTCATTTTGTAAGCAAAATCTAATTGTGAAATGCTGGGCTCCTCATTCCGATGGCCATTTTTCACCTCTTTGCCTCAGGACACTAAGTGGGAAGCGGGGAAGTGCTTAGTAATTTAAACATCAGCTATGCATATCTGTTTCAATAACAAGGATGAGTTGCTGAGAATATAAGGCTGAGTGAGGCTCTGTAGGAATCCAGCAATAGTGGTAGTTGAGGGAAATGGGATAAACAAAGATGAGTGATGCTATTGCAGAGCACATTCTCTGACTAATATGCCTTGGTCCCCTAATGGATCCCAAGAGATGGTTGGAAGGCACATGATGCAGCAACCCCTGCAGGCCAGAGTCTCTTCAGTGTTTGAATGATGACTATCTGAGGAGCCTACATAATGTTGCTTTGGGTTCTGTCATGTAAAGAAGATAGGATGCAAATGAGGGTTCATACTGGCTTTACCGGGCAATTGTCTTTTTGTGGAATGAAACTGTTCATTTTTAATCACGGAAACATGCTTTCTTAGTGAGGAACTTTTGACCTTCCGGGACACTATTCTACGTCAGCTACTCAGTTAAGTAAATTAAGCAACCTGGTTCAACACCCTGCACCTGCCCGAAACATAATTCACTCATGCTCTGATCAATGCAAGAATGGACTTGTTCTCTCCATGCAACTAATGCCTGCTATAGTAGGTTGGGGTGGGAGTTATGATTGTGGCAGTGATGACCATGTAGCTATCCTGAATATGGAACAGTTGCTTAGATTTACTCATCTGTAACTGTTCTCTTACATAACTGTTCACTACTTAGTCATAACTGTAACATTGTTGCCATGATGGTAACTGTGCCTCCCTGCTTTACAGGGCCTCAGCTGCATGGGGAGAATGATGTGTCTTATGCCCATGATCAGAGCACAGATGAATAATGCTTCCATTAGGTCTTGGGAGGGATTAGGCCAGGAAAGTTTACTTGGTTGAGTATACCTAACTAAGGTAACTAATTATAATTAATTAATTCAATATATTAGTAAAGTATATAAAAAACTAAATGTCAGTTAAATATATACCCAATTAAGCATACTTTACTTATACTTAACTAAATATAGTTAACTAAGTAGCTAATGTGGAATCCTGGCCCAGGATTCTCCACCTAGGTCAGCCAATACAAGTTTGAGATTGTATGATCTGCAAGTCAAAATATCTGAATGGCCCAAGGACCAAAAGAATTTCAGGTTTTATCAACTCTCTTGTAGGTTTCCACAGATAATGTATGTGGGTGGTATAAATTCATACTGTGCAAAGAAGGACTCTTAGCATGTGTCACCAATGACATTTTTTTCACTCTTTAATTTCTAACATGTTTTTAATTCACCCATTGAAAAAAATAATTTTCAGAATTCATAAAGGACCCTAGGATTCTGTATATATAAGTCTGTCTCAGCAAAAATTCTATGAGACATGAAAACTGTTCAGTTATCAACCAAGCAACAATCTGAAAATCAGTCTGAGTTGAATTTTTAACTCTGAATTTTTAAATCTCCAGGCAAACAGGAGCACTTCAATTTGGTGCCGTATGAACTCCAGTTGTATCTCTCATAGGAGGTCATATTGCATTTTATAGTTCCATCAAGGTGCAACTTGCTTTGTCCTTGCACAGACCAATTTACGTATTCTACTTTTATGATATATGTGACGTACTATACAAATAAATAGATGAAAAATGACAACTTAAATAGCATTATAATATTAAAACAGTGCAATTAAAGTAATTTAAGACATTTCAAAATAGTTGTGTATGGTGTACAACAAATCATGAGAGCAGGAACAAATATTGGAAAGCACATACAATGAATCAGCAGAAAAGAAGGAGACTGGGCTCCATGTGCTTATAGATGGACCAAGAATAAAATTTGGTCCATCTATAAGCACATGGAGTCAAATTTCCTTCATTTCTGCTGGCACAACAAATCATGTTAGTTTTCATAGTCAGCAGTTATTTTCCCATATGCCCTGGCCTGGTCTCCTAAATTTGCTTTATGCAGGTGAGGAGAAAAGCAACCCATAGGCTACAAGTGGCCCCTGAATCCCACTTTTGTAGACACCAAAATGCTCTGCTAGTGTGCCAGAACTCCATTTCTTTCTTTCTTTCTGTTTTTAAAGGTGCAATTTTCAGACAATTTTCACCTCAAATCATGGCAAGGCATGATTGGGTAGAAACTTTCTCATATGCCCTCCTACACACCCAGAATTCCCCAAACTTCTGTTTTGTTAGTATATCGACCAAAAAAGAGTGGCTGAAAGTGGCTTGTGTGGCCTGTGGAGGAAAAGAGTTAAAACTGACCCCTGCCCTCAATGCAGTTGCACACCCCTGCCCTGGAGAGATTGAAATCCTGAGCCAAGAAACAAAACTTAAATTGCTCTCATTGTTGGGAACATGACTAATGGGATATCCTCAAAGGCATTTACTTTAGGTATTCTTAAATCACAGGTGCCCTTCTCTCTTTGGCTTTTGTAGCACGGCACGTCTCAAGTCAATACCATGTTTGTAATTGTTACCCTTGTGTCTTTTGAATGGTCTACAGATGAGAGTCTCCACTTCTATTAACAATTCTATATCCATTGTGAAAAGCCAAGGGTGGGATCCCTTCTGTATCCATTATGTCTCCTAACCAGGAGTGAATGAATCTCAGTAATTCTTCATTCTCATCTCCCTGTGGGTATCCCTTTTAAGTGAAGCTTTTCTGAAAGTTTCAAGCTGCTGTTAGATTCTACTTTACAAAGACTTATCACAACTCCGTGAACTTGAATATTTGTCTCAAGAGCGGAATTTTAGTTCTCTGTCATTTTATTTATCTTCACATTTTCCAGTTTTGGTCTATTGAATCTATTCGTATTAATTCAGCCGTCAAGCCTGCTTTGTAACTTTTAAGAAAGTCACTCAGAGCTGCTGGATGCTTTCTTATCAGAACTGTCTTTATTGAAATCAATACCACTTCTTTCACTTGAGCCTTCAGCCATCTCTGTGGTTCTCAACAGATTCCTTAGCTGTTCTCTCTGTTAGGGTACACTATTTCTCTGCTGTGAGAATGGATGCCAAAGTATGTTTCTGAGGTTTTATTATGTAATAGTGATGGGAGAGAATGCAGCTTGATGCATTTTTGATAAGAAAAATATGTAAATGTTTTCCTATTCAAGTTCAAGGTGAGTTGACTGTAAATACTTGGAATGTGGGAGAAAGCAATACAGATAGATACACTCATCCCAGTTGGAGTGCCTATCTGCTAAGACTGTTATCCAATTCTGGATAACTTGCAGTCTACGAACTCTACTCTGAGGTAGACAGTAGTGTTTATTTGTAGCAAAGGAATCAACACAGCACACATCTTCTGAAGTTGCTGAGACTGAAGCATACATGGCATTCTCAGGTTTTATACCTTTAGATACAAATTTAGGTGTGTGCAGCTGTGATTGGAGAGGGTCATAAATTTAACACCACTCCACATCCTTAGACATTTCCCAGGTTTGTAATTGTTTACTCATCTTTCATCCTTGAAGCTGGAACATGCTTCCTGCTTCTTATCTCTGGACACTTCAAGTTCTCACAGCAGCTTTTGGTGCTTTTCATTTCCCCCACTCTGATATTTTCCCCCTTTACCAGATACATTGTAGCAATGAACAATAAAGGAACTAGCCATTTGATACTTTTGAATACACTCACAATCTTCAAACAGGTGCATTGTTGCAACCAACAATTAGCATTCAATACTTTGTAGTGCTCTACCTAACTCTAGGATTTCCCTATGCTGACTGTGTGGCATTTTCGAATATACTGTTATTTGCAGGTGTATAAGACACACTTTCCCCCCTAAAATATGCCTTCTAAAAATGGGGTTCATCTTATACACTGGTGTGTCTTATACACTGGCAAATATGCGTAACTCCTGCCGAGCCTAAATGCATAGGAAAGGTTGGGGTGGGTAAAGGGAGTGCTTGCACTCATGCTCCTTTCACCTCTCCTTCCTGTTGTTTTGTCTGAGTGGGGAGAACTCCCCACCAAGGCAAAATGCAGAGGAAAGCTGGGGAGGGAACAAAAGGAGAGCTAGTGCTAGCTCTCCTTTTGTACCCCACCTTTCCTATATATTTTGCCTTGGTGGGGAGTTCTTCCCACCCAGGCAAAATGGAAGGGAGAGGGTGGGAGAAACCTTGTGTGAGCCCCCTTTCACTCCCCCTCCCTTTCCTATGCATTTTGCCTCAGCAGGGTACTAAATTTTCCCCCTCTAAAAAATACGGTCTGAAAATGGAGTGCATTGTATACACCAGTGTGTCTAATATGCTAACAAATACAGTACATCCAGTAGATACTAAATGACAGGAGCCATGCATCCTGACAGTTGAGTTTGAACTGTGGCTGTGTGGAATTTGGGTTGCCTCATCTTTTTTTTCTGAGAGAATCTCCATTTTTGTTGGGAGTTAGAGTTTCCCAGGGTGTTAGCTCTTTGGGTAAATTCTATGTAAACTAAAGCTGTTAGGAATTAGCTTTACTTTTAACAGAGTTGCAGAAACAGGATGTCCCAATCTCTGTGTGTCTTCCCTGAATTGAAGGCTGACTTGAAAGCAAAAACAAGACAGGTAGCTTCAGGTTCCGAATTTAAAAGATTTACTAATAAACTTTATGATTACATATCCATTATAGAAACTAGATCCTAACTAACTGACAAAAGGATTAGGGAAGATAGTATCTTCATTTTAAACTCATTGACTTCTTGGTGAAGAGGCTAGCATTGCTAGGAGCAAGATTGCTAAAGGAGAGAGAGCGGTGTGATCTTCCAAGTATGACCAGTAACTGACACCAGAATGTATCCTGGGTTGCATGATCTGGATATCATAGCCAATCATTTTAATAACATAGAGCAACAGTTAACTCTATACTAGCTAAGCTCCGTTTGTCCTTGAACAGTGGTTCTCAACCTGGGGGTCGGGACCCCTTTGGGGTTCAAATGACCATTTCAAAGGGGTCGCTGCTCCTCAATCCTGCCCCCCCTTTTAAAAGAAGGTGGCCTCACAGCCAATGGAAGCAGTGCTTCTGAGACCCCTGCGCTGGGTTCAAACTGCAAACCCCAGGATTCCATAGGATGGTGAAAGTGGAATAATACTGCTATAACAGTCTAGTGCAGAAATAGCCAGGATGACTTTCTCCTCTCGCTTTTGTTGTGCGTGGACCCTTGGCGCTTGCCACATGGACGTGTTGTGTTCTTCGCCCTGACTGTCTTGCATTCCTCGCTTTTTGTATGTTCAGCGTCCGCACTCCCTTTAAGGGAGGGAGGAAGGGAGGGAGTGAAACAAAACGCGTCTGCTTATGCTGCCACCATCTTTCCTCTCTCCCTGTCCTTTCCTCCCTGCGCCTCGTGTAAAATGTGGGCTGTTTCAGCATTGCCTTTGGGAGTGACTGGCTTTTTGAACTGTGGAAACCCAACATTCAGAACTAGAACTACTGCCTTAATTCTGGCATTAATGGACACTTTCTGTGCTTTAAAAAAGGGGGGAGGGTTACCAGTTTTTAGGCATTAGAAGTCTATCTAGAGCAGTGATTTAGGGCAGTGTTTCCAATCTATTTGATGTTGGAAATAACTAACTAACTAACTAACTAATAAATAAAAAATAACGAAAATGATTTTATGGTTGGGGGTCATCACAACATGAGGAACTGTATTAAGGGGTTGCGGCATTAGGAAGGTTGAGAACCACTGTCCTAGAACAAGGGAGGGGGAGAAACAATGCTAGAATTTTCCATCAGTTTTAATATCTCTATTGCAGATGGATATGGCATATTCTTTTCAATGCTAGAAATATCTATAGCTGCTGAATTTGGCCAGTGGAGTTAAGCATTTTATTTCAATTCCTTTTGATATGAATTTACAAAAATGTCTCTGTACTTTCTAACATTTCAAAACAAAACCAGGAAATATATAGCCAAGCAGGATCAGAATGTGATCAAAATGGCAAATGTTATTAATGAGGAGGAATGGACAAGCTACCAGAGGGTGCAGCAAAAGTAACTTCTGCCTGAACGGACTGGGCAGGGCAAGATTCCCTCCCTCTCACCCTCTTCTCCTCTGCCCACTGCTGAGTTAATTGAGTGCAAACAACTTTTGTACTTTCAACTCAGTTTTCAGTAGTGGAGGTATGCTGAGGACAAAGGGTGAAAGTGTGAGAAGGAGAGAGAAACTGGGACATTTTAAAAGCATCTGAAAAGGTGGGATGACAGAGGATTAATCAAAACTGTCCCTATCAAATTAGGACAATTGGAAGGTATGCAACTGTTGAGATTCATTGGCAACTTGGGCAGCTTTCTATGGTGCAGGACAGTACCCAAATCTCCTCCCTTATCATAGAGCTTTTCCTGGGACAGGTGTGATGATTTGGTGCTGCATTCAATGGTAGTTTTTCAGTGGTGGTAGATTAAATATTATTGGATATGACATATGTTGCCCCCGCCTGCTCTTGACCATTGAAACCCAAAGAATCAAAGACAAAGCATACATAAAATGTCAATTAAAATCAAATTAAACCAAACCTATCATAAACTTCTCCCCTCTGACTGGCCAAGCTCAGTCACTGAAAGCCATTTGTGCTCGAAAAAGCAGAGACAGTTACAGACTTGGCCAGAGAGACATTCTTGGTTGATTTTTCTGATGCAGAATAAGATGCAGTCAACAGCCTGAATCCTATTGCTCTATCTCAGCTTGAGTAGCCCTACTGAGTTAATTGTTGAATGGTAGCTGACACACGGGTAAATCACACTGATTCAATGGGTCTGCTCTTGCTGCAGCTAATAATAGTATTACTCCAAACTATGGGTGCCACAAGGGTCAACCCATGTTGCCAGTATCTCTGTTCGAAAGTGGGGAATAATTAGCTCAAAAACAGGAAGCTTGCAAGAGGGGGGCAACTTTGTAAGACCTTGCCTACCAATGTTTACAGGCTCATGCAAAAAAAGTGCCAGCCAAGAAATAAAATGTAAGCTAAAAATGTGTTTTATTAACAGAGTGACATTTGGAATAGCAAGAGACTGCACTAGTCAGCCTAAAATCAGAGGTATTTGTACATGAAAAATGTCCTGCGGGTATGGTTGTGACTGGCACTCCCAGCTAAGCAGACAATGGTTGTTGCAACACAAACAATGAAGTCCAGATGGAGTCACTGGGCTTTATGTTTGAATGACAGGAGGATAATGGTTGCTGAAATAGCTGAATGTTGTGGAGAGGTAGGGAAACAATAGGAAAACATCCAGGTGCACAGGGACCAGGGTTTTCAATCACAATTTGGCGGGAACTTCCCTATTTCACCTCTGAGAGTTCAGCTTCATATCTCATGCCTATTGCATTCAGAGTGGCTGCGCTATTGTCCTGAACTGTCTGGGTCTCTTGCCTAAGAGGCAGGAGGGGCTGACTTTCCTTGCCACATCACATTTACAATCAGAAGTTTGCTTCTGCCAGTGTGACCTTGCCATCACCTCAGGTGTTATCTATATCAATGCCAATTAATATGGTGCGAATCAAATATTATTTGCTAATTAAACCATGCCAATTGTGGAGGCTGTGTGGTGCCGTAATAATAGGGTTTAGGTTAATATCTCAGGAATTAGGACTAAAGCTATCAAGATCTTTCTAACCCTCAGTACCACTTCTGAGGAGTTAATGGAAGTTCCTAGCGATATCTCAGCCAAGTGATATCTCAGCAAACAAGCTCCTTCTGATTTTGGAGGTATGTAGGTGAATATTTGAATCTGGGATAAAGTGCCCAAGGGCAGAAAGACATGATGAGCATGAACAACATGGTCTTACCATTCAGGAAAAGAGAAACTAAATCTTTCTGTTATTCCTCTCCTGGGTTACCTGTGGTTTTGCAATGCATAAACCTGCAGGTACCTCCTTGTTCTCAGTGCTGTGTCCATTTTCATAACCTCTTTTACTACCAACCACGGTGAAGACATTGGCTGTCAACAAACTCAGAACTCAAAAAAGGGGGGAAAAGATGAATGAGGAAAAGAATTATACTTTTTCTGCCTATTCTAAAAAAGACACCTTTGATTTCTATACAAATGGAAAGTGCTTTCATAGTTGTGACAGCAAGCCTGCCTCTGTATTAACTCCTTTTCTGCTTTTGTGTGGCTGCTTCAAAAGCATAAAACACATCAAAGAATGCTGTTGAGGTCACAGTGTTGACTTTCTTTTAGTTGCTTTCTGGAGAAAAGCATTCTTCAGTATTTAACTTGTAAACTATGAATAAACCTCCTTCTTTCCTAGTTTGGAAAAATTCCTTTTTTCCTCAGCTGAAAGTTTAACATTGCCAAATCCTCCTAAAAGCTTTTGAAAACAAATGGAGTAAATCAACATGAAGATGCTTTTTGAAGTGACATCTTTGGGGATCAGTGAATCTAGGAGCAGTGAAAAAATGCTCCTCTCAACTTAAAAAGAGGAACAATAAAACAGAAAAATTGGATTGCAGTTGCTGGATTATATTTTATAATAATGCTCTTAAGCATACTCTGCTGGACTTACACAATGACTTCAGAGTAGGCTGCAGTTTGGTAATCATTAGTACCGGTATGTATTGATGCACTATTGCAGAGCCTCAAAGGCCAGTCCTATCATCAGGCAGAGTGAGGTCATTCCTTCAGGCAGTAGATACTGGGGAGTGTAGAATAAAGGTGCAGCAAACAGAACTGTTTGTATTCATAGACTGCTTTATGCCTCTTAAACTAGCCAGTGCCCTTGGATTCCATGGAGGACTGTCCCATCATCAGTGTTGAAGAAACGTTTCAATTGTCAGTCCTGTTAGTTTCTATAAGGGGAATGGGCCAGGGTTGGCATCTTGTCCTTTGACTCAGGCAGCAAAATGTATTTTCAGAGTATGTAAAAGTTACTTTTTTCTTGGAATGTAATTACCAGCCAACTTGCTTTAGTTTCAAAGCAGCCGAAATAAAGTCAATATTGTGACTTCAGTGACTTTTTTGGATGGATTTTATGCTTTGAAGCAGCAGCATAAAAGTCCAAAAACAGTCATGTGTCCTAGCTCTGCATATTTCAGTGTTCAGATTAGGACACTACAAGAGAAATTGTGCCTCCAGAAGTTGATAACTGCTGCAGTGCCATAGAAGTGGAAGAAGTGCACAACATCTTGGAGTCGAGGAAAGTACAACTTTAATTAAGACATTGGCTATCAAGACCTTATGTGTTCCATGTACAGCTGCCTGGAATGAAGATGAAAGTTTCACACTGACATAACTTCAGGTCCTTCCTAGATTGGCTTTTGCAATGTGGGCTGGTCATTGGATTCTTCCAGAGGGGAAAGAGTATTTCCTAGGGCAATTCCAGAACTCCCTTAGCTTGTGTGCATTCTGCTATATTTGATGGTTCTTCATTCTTGACTGCTGCATGTTCTATGGATCCAATTTCCAGTGCTTGGTGGCTTTATTTTCATACTGCAGCCTCTGGCCCAGCCCTGATTGTGGCATAGAAAAAGATGGTAAGGAATCACTTCTTTATTTAAATATGTCCGCAGCAAAAGGAAAAAGAAGGAGACAGTAGGGTCGCTGCGCAGAGAAGATGGCGAATTACTCACAGGGGGAAGAGAAAAGGCAGTACTGCTTAACACCTTCTTTGCCTCAGTTTTTCCCCAGAAGAATACAAGCACTCAACCTGGCGGTTGGGGAGCAGGGGAGGAAGCAGAGGAAATGAGGCACATAATAGGTAGAGAGGTGGTACAGGAATACCTGGCCTCATTGGATGAATTCAAGTCTCCAGGGCCAGATGAATTGCATCCTAGGATATTAAAAGAGCTGGCAGAGGTCATTTCGGAACTGCTTGCTATAATCTTTGAGAAATCTTGGAGGACAGGAGAAGTTCCAGCAGACTGGAAGAGAGCAAATGTTATCCCCATCTTCAAGAAGGGAAAAAAAGAGGACTCAAATAATTATCGCCCAGTCAGCCTGACATCAGTACCCGGAAAGATCCTGGAGCAGATCATTAAGCAGTCAGTTTCTAATCATTTAGAAAGCAACGCGGTATTCACGAGAAGTCAACATGGATTTCTCAAAAATAAGTCATGCCAGACTAATCTTATCTCTTTTTATGATAGAGTTACTAGCTTGATAGATGAAGGGAATGCTGTGGATGTAGCATATCTCGATTTCAGTAAGGCCTTCGACAAAGTTCCCCATGACATTCTTGCAAAGAAGCTAGTAAAATGTGGGCTGGACAGGGCTACTGTTAGTTGGATTTGTAATTGGTTGACCGACCAAACCCAAAGGGTGATCACGAATGGCTTCTTTTCATCCTGGAGAGAAGTGACTAGTGGGGTGCCACAGGGTTCTGTCCTGGGCCCAGTGCTGTTCAATATTTTTATCAATGACTTGGATGAAGGAATAGAGGGCATGCTCATCAAATTTGCAGATGATACCAAATTGGGAGGGGTTGCTAATACGCCAGAGGACAGGATCAAAATTCAAAATGACCTGGATAGATTGGAGAACTGGGCCAAGGCGAACAAAATGAAATTCAACAGAGAGAAGTGTAAGGTCCTACACTTAGGTAGAAAAAATGGAATACAGAAATATAGGATGGGGGACACGTGGCTGGATAGCAGTACGTGTGAAAGGGATCTAGGAGTCTTCATAGACCACAAGCTGAACATGAGTCAACAGTGTGATGCGGCAGCCAAGAAAGCCAATGCAATTCTCAGCTGCATCAATAGGAGTATGGTGTCTAGATCGAGGGAGGTACTGGTACCACTCTACTCTGCTTTGGTGAGACCCCATCTTGAATACTGTGTCCAGTTCTGGGCACCCCAATTCAAGAAGGATATTGACAAGCTGGAGCAAGTCCAGAGGAGGGCGACCAAAATGGTGAGAGGCCTGGAAGTCATGCCCTATGAGGATAGACTTAGAGAGCTGGGTATGTTTAGTCTGCAGAAGAGAAGGTTAAGAGGGGACATGATAGCCATGTTTAAATATTTGAAGGGATGCCATGTAGAGGAAGGAAAGGGCTTGTTTTCTGCTGCTCCAGAGACCAGGACAAGGAGCAATGGATTCAAGCTGCAGGAAAGGAGATTCCACCTGAACCTCAGGAAGAACTTCCTGACAGTCAGGGCTGTCCGGCAGTGGAATCTGCTGCCTCGGAGTGTAGTGGAGTCTCCTTCCTTGGAGGTTTTTAAGCAGAGGCTTGATGGCCATCTGTCGGGATTGCTTTGAGGGTGTTCCTGCATGGCAGGGGGTTGGACTGGATGGCCTATGTGGTGTCTTCCAATTCTAGATTTCTATGATTCTATGATTATTTGCTAAAAATCAGAAGTCAGTACAAAACGTAAAGAAAAACAAAGACACAATCAATAAGTTAATTTATCCACAGATAAACCTAATATTTCTGTTGTGTGCCTTCAAGTCATTTCCAACTTATGGTGACCCTAAGGCAAACCTATCACAGATTTTTTTTGGGGGGGGGACTGAGAGTATGTGATGCCCCTAAGGTTGTGCAGTGGTTTTTCATGGCTGAGTGGGAAATCAAACCCTGGTCACCAGGGTTGTAGTCTAGTGCTCAAACCACTACACCATATTGGCTCTCAAGCCTAATATAATGCCCTCTAATTTTAAAGATAGCTATTAAAGATAACAAAAATGGATATGTTTTCTCAGATTCTAATGTCTTGAGACAGGAAAGAAAGCTAGATAAAAATCTCTGGGAGCCTGTTCATAAAGATGAGGCAGGATAACACAATTGCAAATATCATTTAAAAGATTTGGATTGAACTATGGTTTTTGAAATAGGCTGAAATATTTTGAAATAGAAATATTCCCCAGCACTCAGACTGAACATTGTGGTTCTAACACACATTATTTTATTTAATTAATTTATGATCTCACCTTTCTGCCAGTATGAAATCCACAGAAGCTTGTACTATAGGTTAAAACAAAATACAGCTAAAAGAATGTTTTTTTTTAAATTAAATACTGTTATCATAGTTTCTAGCCCAGACTTGTGGGATATCAGATATCATTTGATATCAATAATTTGGCCTTCTTCACCCATTCCTCTCCATGTGCTTGTGAGGCCCCCGGACAAGTATGCACACAGGCACGGCCGCAAATAGCTGAACCATTCAAAACAGATCCAGGCAGGTCAGTAATAGCCAGACTGCCGCTTTAGGAGACCTCCAGGCAAGTACCTTCTTTAAGATCCATTATGTATGCACGGTACTTACAAAGGACTCCCTGCCCCGAACAGGCAGCTTGACGAGCCGAATACTCAACTGTCAAGCACTCCACGTTTGCATACTGTCTACTCTATTGACAACTCTGTCATAACTCAATCATGTAAAATCCTGACCTTTCGGAGGCTTTGTCTCCAGCCCGAAACCCATTGTTATTCCCGGGAACGGACTAGCCTACGGGCACATTTTCCCCTATAAGACACCTTGACTTTGAGCGCTTCTTCGGATTGCTCCTGGCTTCCATCCCGCCTTGCTGTTGCTTCGTTCAGCTGAGAATTTACACTTCTACGGACTTTATCTTCAGACTACCCGGGCTTCAGGACGGATGTAATATTCCCCATACAAAACCTCCTCTTAAAATCCCTCTGTCCAACTCCTACCTTTATTTCAATAGTTCTCTGTGTGAGTGTGTTGCATACATGTGTTTGACTGTGTTGTACATCAATAAAAACAATTATTATTTACTTCTGTTTGCTCCTTGACTCGGCCTTACCCTGTAGACATTGCGTTCAAGATCTCGCTAGGTTGCCCTGCCTCTCGTATTGCTAGCTTGTGCTCTGCTAATTCCCTTCCCCATTGTGAGCACATTGAGGTGTCCCTCCCGGGACCCCAGAAATCAGGTAACAATAAGCAATCCTATCTTCTTCTTTAAAAAAAAAAATTAAAAGAATTTGGAAATAAAACTGGGAGGACAAAAGTACAGCACACCCCATTAGAAGACCCTTCTACTATAGCCAATTAACAGCTGGAGGATTGTCTAAATAAAAAGGTCTTTCCTTGCCAATAGAAAGAAAGTAGCAAGAGTGCCACTCTTGTTTCCTATGAAAAATAATTCCATAGTCTGAGAAAAGCTGCTGAGAAGATTTTCTCCTGTGTCCTCACCAGACATGACTGCGACCACGGTGGGCCTGAGAGAAAACTCTCCCCTGAGGATTTTAACATTTATGCATATAGGGAGATACTGTCTTACAGATAGCCTGGCCCCAAGCTGCATAGGTCTTTATTAATCATAACAAGTACTCTGAATTGTCTCTGGAAATGGACTGGTAGCCAGTGAAGATTTTGCAAAATGAGAGATACATGATTCCTGTCACCAGGCCTTGTCAGCTGAGATCTTATATAAAACTGGCAGAGCATAAAAGTTCCACCAGTGTACTTAGGCAGAGTATCGGCTCTGAAGGAGAGGAGAGAGCTGGCCAGCTCAGTGGTAACATAAGACAATTTTCCTATTGCACCTTGGAGTCAATCAATGGCTGCTGAATTGGGGCTGGAACAGTGTTTAGGTGCTGCTAGCAGCCACTGCTCTGTTGGCTAAGCCACTTGCATGAGCAGGTATTGTATACCTCTGTGTACCAAGACGGAAAAAAACTACAACCCTGGTTCAGCTAACATAGTGGTTCAATGGGGTTCTGGACTCTGAATCCTCATATGAAATGCTGGAGCCTATTGAACCAATCACCAGTCTTTGACTGTAAGGAGAGAGAAGAATTTTATTTCAGTTCATCTTTGACCAGAATTTACCAGAAGACTGAAGAGGGGGAAGCAAAATGGGCAATTCTGTCCCTCTCTGCCCATTATGAACACAATGTATTCTTGCAGTATTACAAACTTCTTGCTTCAAAATGGCTGTATTCCTCTTTTTAAACAATAATGATTGAATCTCAGATTTCTTTCACTTCCAAGGACCCCAATTTGGGTTTCAGTCACTTAGAAGCTAATAATAAAATTATCAAATCAAGAGAACAATGCCAACTCTATCTTTTTGTTGTCTGGCCATCTGAATTTCCACTAATTTTAAACTATTTTGTAGCAACTATTTGCATTCATTCAGTGTTTTAATCACCCATGCCAAACCGTCTTCTCTCTCCTTGAGCATGTAGAAGCATGGCTATTTGTGCAGGCTTAAAACCAGTACAGTCAGTATGAAGACATTTAAAATGACTCTCACACTAATCAGGCATAAGCTAACACAAATCTATTAGAATGCAACAGTGATATTTCTCAAGTCTGTCGTTCAAATTAAAATACCGAAGCATTAAGTAGATCCACAATACATGGGTTATGAGATGGTTTGGTGCCTTGCCATTGTTAAGTAGGGATGTAATTCTTCACTAAGTTTCTTCTCGAAGGAAGCAACAAGTGATTTGAACAATTTTGTTTCTGTTTCAAGAAAGTATTTGAAAGTCACACAGTTTTCAAACTTATTTGCAATTCAAGACTTATTCTGCACAAAATTTGCATGTGGTTGTTTTGCAGAAATTTTATTTCCTCTGCAGAAAATGTTCTTTTCTGTGCAAATCAACCACATGCAAATTTTTCACAGAATAATTCCTTGATGACAGCATTTGGTACACAGAAACGGCATTTTTGGCACAGGAAATAATATTTTTCTGCACAGAAAATGTTGTTTTCTGCACAAAACAACCAAATGTGAATTTTTCACAGATTAAAGTCCTGAATTGTGAAGGTTCTTGTCATTTTTGTCAGGCTTTCTCAACACTTGAAGAACATAATTTTGATCATTTTTCAAATATTTTCTAGTATTCTTCCCATCCATATTGTCAAGGTAATGGCCAATTTCCATTCCCTAGCAATCCCCACCAAGATTGTTGTCTCATTGCTGTTCCTTCCTGGCCTGCTTATAGCAGGAGACAGAGTGCAGATGGGACTGATCCAGCAGGACTTTTAGGGTATGTCAAGGAATGGGGGAGAGGCTCCTTCCAGTGAAGGAGGCATTGATTTACCTTTTTCTGCTGTGTGGAATGTCCTTGCTCTGAATGGAAATATGGAGTCTAATATCAAAAGTAATAGCCATTGGAAGTCAATGGTGGTTTCATATCTGGCTAATGTTGTTGATTTTGTAAGCATAGTCCTTGAGCTAAAAGTCAATATCTCAAATCATATTGAAAAATCTATAGCTCTTATATCTGTTGTTTTCAAAGTACCCTGAAAACAACTTCAGATGAATACACATCCATGAAGCTCTTTAGGAACACTGAGCTTCAAACTTATAGGCTCTTACATCTCAAAACTGTGATTTAATCTTCTAAAACCACTGGTACAATGCAATGACTTTTATACCACTGATAAAACATCCTGAGGTCTATTCTGTTCTGTGCTTAAATAACTAATATTTGGCACCAAAGAAAGCTGAACTCTAAAACCTTCATTTTGTCTAATTTTCCTTGTTTTATATATTTGGAAATTTTATATTTTGCACAAAGTATTCTAGTTCAGTTATTTGTGGTGGTGATAGGCAGCTAAATAGAAGACTGAAGCATTCCCCTCTTAAATATTAATCTGCTTCCCCTCAGATTTTCACCATGTACTTTCATGCTATGGGGACTAGAAACTTTTATTTCAAAAAAATTAAAGCACTGGTGCTCAAGAGAATGAATTCTTTATCCCATCATGTGCTTGTTTTGTTTTGTGGAATTGTGCATGTCAGCGACATGATATTAAATAACTCTGGTTGTTAACCATGCTTCCCCCATTTAACTGCCTGAGAGAGTCAAACCATTAAAAATTAGGTTCAGCTCTAGTTTGGATTTCTCAGGATTTTCAAACATTCAAGTAATTCCAACCTGTATACCAAGCAGAAAAATGGACTGATAAGCAATTAAATAAGTTTTAAACTAGCATTTTCTTGGCCTGTTTCTGAAGAACTGTGTGCTAAGTGGAAAGACATGTCAATTCTACAAGAATGTCACCTTTTTGTCTCCATCTAATGGTCTTCCTTTGCTTGTTGAGAACTGCTGTTAAGGGGGCTGAATTATTCTACCTTGAATTATTCTGGGTATGCATGATAATAATCTTCAGGTTTATTCTGTATACAACAGAACAATGCTTGTAATGCACTTATCTAACTTGTATTTACATATACAACCAGCAGGCAATCTTGTACCCTCCAGATATTTTGGACTACAGTTTCCACAATCTCAGATTGCTGACTATGCTGGCTGTGATTTATGGCAGTTATAGTCCAAAATATGTGGAAGGTGCCAGATTCTCCCTCTCTGATCCATGCAATGTATAGCTTGGCACGGACTTGATAAACCACAATTGAGGAAAGAACTCCCAAGAACCCAGACAGAACTAGTTGTGGAGTTTAAAGGGTCCAGGTGGAACCTTGGAAGAGATCAGGTAGAACTTGTGGAACTGCTTCTTCCAATATATGCCTGTCTAAGAATTGAGGTCTGTTGGAGTCAATGCACTGTGGGATGACATGGTGGAGAGCCTTTTCTACAGCGGCAGCCCAGCTAGGGGACACTCTCCCCTTGTGAGACCCGACTGGTACCATCACTGGTGTCATTCTCGAGCTAAGTCAAAACAAAGGTTTTTATTGAAGCTTTTCAAGCCTAACTGATTTTGTCCCAATTGCACATGTCCTATGGTTGGCATTATTTGAAACTGTTTTAAAGAATTTTAAATTTTCTGGTTTTAACTGATAAGTGATTTAATATATATTTTAGTCTTAAAATTATTGCTATTATTTATTGTTGGAAGCTGCCCTGAGGTTGTTGGATATAAATATTTTCATAAACAAACAAACATTGGTCACATCATACAGAGAAATTTAATTGTACCAAAATGTGTAAATATTCATAATCTTCATTTTGACTCAGACAAGTTGAATTTCACCCTGCCTGGCTACAGGTTAGGGTTACATTGCCCTTCTGGGATTCTGCAGAACAGGAGGGTACAGTCTCCCTACAGTGAGGATGAATTTGATAATGTGAATTCCTAGTCATCTGATTAGTACGACAATATCAATAATATTGATATCTGTATTTCTACAGAGGTTGGGAGGAAGGAGGAAAGAGAATAGCATAGAAGTTCTTATAGTTTCATCCTAAAGTATTTGTTTAATTCTTGCCAAGTTACACTTTAAACAGTCCAGATGCTGGTATGGCTTTTTTCTTTGTGTTTTTTTAAAAATCCCATTGTTTATAAAGAAAAGGACAAGTAAATTGCCCTTTCTTTAATTAGACCCATCTTTCTTAACTCTCCTAAATTCCTTAGAGCAAAAGCGTAGGAGGAGAAAAGGCTACATGCTTAACTGAATGACTAGTCTGAAAAACCAATGATACACAAGACATCTTTTTCCCCCAGTTATTCTAATAGCTTTTCTACTACAGAAGACAATAACTCACCCACCCCGTTCCTATTCTCAAAGCAGAGACAATTCAGCTTGGATGAGGCTGTGTCTTGATCGCTGAGGAAGAACACTTAAATGACAGTTTTAAGATTTGCACATTAGATGGACCCTAAAATTATGCAGTTTGTAATTTTTCCAGGCTAATAATTTCCTCCTGTTCCTGTTGCTAGAAGAGTAGTTTCCTGCTATGTGGGACAATTACAGTCTCACTTATGCCAACTGATTTAGCAGCTGTCTAAAGATGGATACATTTGTGCTTGTCAAGCTATGCAAGAAAGAGATTCTAGGTGAGATTCTCAGCTGGTCAAAATTGGCATAACAGCTCTGGGAGTCAGTGGAATGTTGCCATTTTGCACCAGTTGGGTTGCTCTAGGATGTTCCTAATGATGAATGATGCCTCGCTATCTTTTTTTTTTTTTTAAAGCAAGATCTAGCAGCTGAGGGCATACAGATTCTGATCAGTACTATATCAACTGGTAACAATTTATCATGTTTTGGTTGTTTAATCCATCTCTGTTTGTTACAATATTTGAAATGAAGACACAAATGCAAGGCTCTGAGACTAGGAAGCCAGAATTTTACTGAACATGATTGTAAGGTCTCCAAGCTGAAGTGGCCAGTGTGGAGAAGAAAGATGACATTTCTGTATACCTAGCCTCATCTTCCTTCTTTTTGTCCTTGCTAACTAATCCCAGGCCTGCAATGGTGCTCAGATTGTTTCCCCTAGGTCAAAATTAAGCAACCTTAGGTCTATGTGAGGGTGTCAGATTAATTTTACATGGGCCTCAGCCTAGCTTCAAAAGCCCTCTGTTAGTGATCTGGAGACCTGCAGTCATGGGACATCACGGTACCTTGGCCAATCCAATTGTCCGTCCACCCTGGTCACAACTGGTCACTGAGCATACCTAGAATTCGGAGACAGTACAGGGAAAAGTCTTCAGGGGAAGATTTCCTGCTGTACATCAACACTGATGACATTGTCATCAAGGAGAGGCAATGTGTTAGTGCAGTGGTTCTCAACCTGGGGGTCGGGACCCCTTTGGGGGTCGAATGACCATTTCACAGGGGTTGCTGCTCCTCAATCCTGCCCCCCCTTTTAAAAGAAGGTGGCCTCACAGCCAATGGGAGCAGTGCTTCTGAGACCCCTGCGCTGGGAGGAGAGGAGAGGAGGCATGCTGGGCGTTTCCCCGTCTTTCCCTGCCTGGTGGGAAAGCACTGGAGGAGCCTGAGGTGGAGCCGGAGGTGTGGAGAGTGGGAGGAGAGAGATGGAGCCTGAATGTTAAGGCAAAGGTGAGGAGAGGAGACCCCGCACTGGTGGGAGGGGAGAGGAGGCATGCAGCCGGGCGCAGCCAGACGCTGCTTGGATGCTCGCGCCTGCACCACACACACACACACACACGGAGGGCTTCCCCTTCAGTGTCCCTTTCCCCTTCATGCCGGCTTGCAGAGTCAGAGTTGCTTGCCGGGGTGAGTGAGCAGCCGGTTGCTGCTTGGACGCTTGTGCCCGCACCACACACACACACACACACACACACACACACACAGAGGGCCTCCCATTCAGGGTTTATGGCGCTGCAGCAGGATGTCTGGGAGGTAAGACCCCGTCCCCTCACCCTCTTCGAGTCACGCTTATTCATGCCGGCGAACAGAGTTGCTTGCCGGGGCGAGCGAGCAGCTGGGCTCCGCTTGCTTCCCAAAGTGGCGGGGCTGCAGCAGCGGCAATTGCCCGGTCGCCCATTCATTCTGGGCACGCCGCACCGTGGGAGTTGTCGGTGTGGCTGTCGCCTTTGGTCCGGCAGGCAAAGGGGGAAACTTTCCTGCGGCGGATCTGCCATCCGACGAGGGAGATCGGTCCATCCAAGACTGAGAACTCGGTCGGGAAAGGAGCAGGGGGCATCAGCCAAGGGCTTCGGTTTGTGTAGCAAGAGCCCTCGAGGCTCCTTGGTTGGGTTTTTGTTTTGTTTTTTGGTTTTTTGACCCGAAAGCGCTGCTCTGATCCTTCCTGTGGACTTTGGCCATTTCCACATTCCAGTGTTATAGCACTATGATTCCACTTTCACCATCCTATGGAATCCTGGGGTTTGCAGTTCAAACTGCAAACCCCAGGATTCCATAAGATGGTGAAAGTGGAATCATAGCACTATAACAGTCTAGTGCAGAAATAGCCAGGATGACTTTCTCCTCTTGCTTTTGTTGTGCGTGGACCCTTGGCGCTTGCCACATGCATGTGTTGTGTTCTTCGCCCTGACTGTCTTGCGTTCCTCGCTTTTTGTATATTCAGCATCCGCACTCCCTTTAAGGGAGGGAGGGAGGGAGGGAGGGAAACAAAACGCGTCTGCTTATGCTGCTGCCATCGTTCCTCTCTCCCTGTCCTTTCCTCCCTGCGCCTTGTGTAAAATGTGGACTGTTTCGGCATTGCCTTTGGGAGTGACTGGCTTTTTGAACTGTGGAAACCCAACATTCAGAACTAGAACTACTGCCTTAATTCTGGCATTGATGGACGCTTTCTGTGCTTAAAAAAGGGGGGAGGGTTACCAGTTTTTAGGCATTAGAAGTCTATCCAGAGCAGTGATTTAGGGCCGTGTTTCCAATCTGTTTGATGTTGGAAATAACTAACTAACTAACTAACTAAATAATAAATAAATAAATAAATAAAAAATAACAAAAATGATTTTATGGTTGGGGTTCACCACAACATGAGGAACTGTATTAAGGGGTCGCGGCATTAGGAAGGTTGAGAACCACTGTGTTAGTGGGTCATCGGATTGTGAACCCTGCCATACAGACTTTCTCCTCTCATTCTGTTCTATATAAATATGAACTATTTGAAAGACTGCATCTCCCTCACCACAATCACAGGCATATTTGGTTTGTGGTAGAGTCTGGAGTGTGTGGACTGGGGGCAGGAGAGGGGCATGGCTACGGTGTGGGCAGCATGGCCACTGTGCATGGGGTATGGCTACGGTGCATGGGGCATCGCCATGGCATGTAGGGGCATGGCTACAGGCCAGGATACCCCCAAAACATTGCTGCCCAGGGCAAACCACCCTGCCGTCCCTATGCAACTGCAAATGGTGAGGACAAGGAGAGAGTATTCTTGTGGCTGTTCCCAGGTATGTGACACTCCCTTCCTCATGAGGTTAGGCTGATCCTCCCTTTGCTCTTTATCCACAGGGAGGCCCCCTGTGGAAAAGGGTGTTCACCCAGGCCTTTGATTGTTAACTGACTGTTGCAGAACGTCTCTTAACTGGGCTTGTTGTATTGTTTAAAATTGTCATTGGTATGTTTTTATCACTTTCAAAATTGCTGTAAATTAATGTTTTTAATATAATTGTTTATTTAATTGTTTTCTAACTCCATGTTCTGCCTTGTTTTAATTATATTCTGTATAAATTTATATTGTAAGCTTCCATATTGGGAGAAAGTTGGGATTAAAATAAAGTAAAATAAATACCAATCTATTCCCCTTCTCCCCAGTTTTAACTACAGCATTGATTTTAACCATTTCCAGTGATTATTAAGTTCCATATTAACTAGAATTCCTCCACTCTCACTAACACAGGTTTGAAATCTCAATTTAGAGGGAACCCCTGTTATATTAACAATAGTGTAACAATAGTGGTTAAAAATGTTAATGGGATTTATTAGCTTTACTAGTATTAGTATGCAGAAACAAGGGGAAGAAGTAGGCAGTCTTGTGGCCTACTCCTACCATATGTAAGAGAGTGATGCTCATTACATTTTCAGCATCCCACAGTGGAATTGCCAAAGGCTGTGACAAAACTAATGTGCTTATCCTGCTGTTCTGGCTACCTTAACCTTCATTCATTTTTAGATTAGTACTGCATGCATCCCAAGTTACAGATGGATTGATTCAATAAAGGAAGCCATGGCCCTGAGTTTGCAAGATGAGCAGGGCAGCTGGCGACCAGGCTCCTGGATGTATGTCATTCATAAGGTTACCATAGGTTAAAGCTGACTTGATAGAAAATGACAACAAATGGCAAGTATGACAGCAGGACTAAAAGACTGGGCAGTCCCACACTAAAAATAGTCGTGGCTACTGGTAGTGGCAAATGGCAAAATGGTGTGTGTGTGTGTATACACACACACACACACACACACACACTATCCATATCCATATCCATATCCATATCCATAAATAGGGTAGGATTGTGTTTGTTAAATGTATTTCAAGCAAAGCAGAATACCTCAGCCTGCCTCTGTGAAACTGTGTACTCAGATAAATTAAGTGGGGAAGTCAGAGCAAATTTACAGATCAATCAGAGGTCAGAACTAGAAAAGCAAGCTTAAACAGAAACCAGCCACCAGCTACCCTTTGGCAAACACTGTTCTGCTCTACTCAGGTAGGCTTTTTGATCTTAGGGAAGTGAGCAAAGGTTTCAGTTCCTCTTAAACAGACGGTGTAGCATCAGATAAAGTAAAGTCATATTCATCAAGGCCAGTTTCTGGTTGATAAAACAAAGATTGTGTCTTGAGTCCAATGTCTGGACTTGGTTGGTACAGGAGAATCAGTTGAAGACTAGGCCAATCAGTTGTTTGGAGAAAATGCTGGCTGAATGTTTCTCACTTGCAGGGAAAGGAGCTGTTGCTATAACAGATTACAAAGGCCCTCTGAGCTTCCTGGCATCTAGAAATGCTGTAGTGTCAGTAGCCTCTAGATCTCACAATGAGGGTGTGTGGGAAAGAAGTTCTCTGAGGGCCTTTCTGCACTACACTGTTACAGTGATCTCATTTGACTTTCAACATTCTATGGAATTCTAGGGTTTGTAGTTTACTGAGACCAAAGAATTCTCTGGCTGAGAATTCTAAATGTCCCTCCCTCGACTGCAAACCCCAGGATTAGATAGGATGTTGAAAGTGGAATAATGGTACTATAACAGTGTAATGTGGAAAGGTCCTGAGTTTCTTGATTTGGGCAAAGCCATGTCTTCTGTTCTGGAAAGAACTGGCGGGAGGAGATAGAAGTGCATTGTACAAGTGATCCTCTGAGCAGAGCCGAAGGGATCTCCAACTATCTCAATTTGCAGGAACAGTCCCAATAAAAGCTATCATCCCACTTTTTTCAGCTGCTTTTAAAATGTTTCCATTTGTCTCTCCTCCTTTCTCTTTCTCCCTTTGGCCTCAGTTTTCTTCAGTTACTACAAACTGAGTTCATAGTAACAAAAGCAGTTTGCATCCAGTTAACTCAATATAGGAGAGAGGAGAAGAAGTGGTGGAATTGTGTTCTTCCAAACCGCTGTAGTTTCTCCTAGCTCATGTGTTCTTCTTATTAATAATTTTTACCATCTTGACTACACTGTTTCTTGGCTACGTGCATCCCGGTTTTCATCTGTGACATGTTGGTGGGTCTGTTGAAGCTGTCAAACAGGACAAATAGAGAAATCAGTGAAAAACAAGGATTATCTTGTATTTTCATAAGGATCCTTCTAATACTGCAAATAAATTTGAGTTTTACTCATACCTTTTTGAGAACTGAAACAAACAAACAGAAGAAAAGGATAAGCAGTATCTGGGTGTCTGGAAAGAAAAATGAATTAAGTTGCTTCTCTGACCTATCAGACAATGGGAGGCTGAAATACTCTCACAAACAGGAAACTTGTTTAAATACTTCCTGGTTTCTCTTTAGGCCTTAATCCTATCCAGAAATTATTCCCCATAAATTCCAAGACCACCCAGTGTGTATGTGTGTAGGGGTCATATATGCTGGATCTGTCCACAATATCCTTGCCCACCTATGTCTGAACCCTTGGCCAACAGCTGGTTTGTATGAGGCAGAAAACAACAATTAAAAGATTCACCTGCATCTAGAAATAGTGTCCATATTGGCCAGGAAAATCAAATTGTATGGAAAAACTGTCTGTCTCTTCCAGCTGAAAATTAAAAAGAAGCTATGTGTGTTACAGAAAAGTAAGAATACTGGGCAGGGCAGAGAAAGTTTCTTGGCCAACTGACACAGAGAGTTATTTACTGGAGGCTGCAAAGCTATAATAGTTAGGTCTTAAGTTATTCACAGGCTAACTACCTGCTTTAAAAAGCCCAGTTTGCAACCTAGAGAAATGCTGTTTCAGCTGCATTATGTGAAACAAGGGTATTGTCCGATGCCTGATCAAATTAGGTTAATCAGAAATGCTGTCCCAATGGACGTATCCCTAGGTCTTGATTAGTATTTAAAAGTGGCATTCTGACTTTGAGTCAGATTTCAATTGCTTGCTGAAGTTAGCATCTGTGTAATTGTTCCCTAATTGCATTTTTTAAAAAAAGAAAAACATTGATATGGTTATTTGTATATTGGGAGAGTTTATATGCTCTTCCCACTTACTTTTACAAATTATTAAGGCTCTAAATGAGGGATGGGAAATTGTGCAGGCTTATGTTAGATGTTATTGGTCTGCAACCTCCAGCATTCCTCACCAGTTACTATGCCATCTAGGCTTGTTGGGATTTGCACTCAACATCATCTGGAGGGCTATGCAATTCCCACCCCACTCTAAATAATGGGAATGCAATATAAAATAACTTAGAGGTCTTCATTCCTGAAATGCCCCTATCATCATATTTGCCTCCCATCCTGCTGCAAATTCTGAAACTGTAACCATTTGTGTTTTTAGTCAACAAGGGATCAAGAATATTTCACAGCTCTATTGCTAATTAATTTAATAGAACTATAAACTAAAAGGGGTATATAGTGTTCTTCTGATGGGTCCAAACATTTAAGCTAAATAGCAGGAGTCTTAGAAGGAAAGAATCACCCCATTTCACCCTACAAAAAGGCAGTTAAATATTAAAGTTAGAATAATGGATCATTGCCCCCAGAAGCATGAGAGTATGAATATATGTGGTTGGAATGAGATTCAGAAAGAAACATTCTGAGCTAAAACAGGTATCCATATTTATGCAAAATGTGTAAAAAACATCACATGATGTTTGTGGAGATGAGAGTGAATATCAGCTTGAAGTTCCTATAGTTGGGTCAGGCATGTGTGCTACATAATTTTTTCAGCACCAAGGGCTTCCTCTAATGTCTTCCTTCTTCCACATCAATATTTAGCTATGTGGGAGGTAGAGCAGGAGGATAAACATGGAGATGAAGTAAAACTGGTGGCTGTCCAACTGGTGGATTCCACTTTACTGCAATCTTGGCCGGAGTAGATGGGTGGATCTAACAGAACCCCCAAGGGGCTGGTTCTAAATTTAGTTCTATTTCAATTTGCTGAAATTAATGGGATGAAGGTTAGTCATGACTGTAAGTATGATTAACTTTGGATCCAAATTCATAACTAATAGTACAACGCCAGTAGAATAGTAGTGGTTGCCAGTGTGCTGGTGTATGACAAGACTGTCCTCCCCCCGCCATTCTCAGATTGGATTTGACAAACTCTGACAGATGTCATTGAGCTATCTAAAATAAAATAAATTAAAATAAAAATTTCAAGGTAGCGATTTCTGGCTGTTATGGATTTGAGCTTTCTATTATTTGGTAGCTTTAGGTTACAAGATTTTGCATATATAATCCTTTGTGTTCATGAGGGCTTGAAACCCAAGACTGTGTCAGAGAGTTAAATGCAGTTCAGCTCAGTGAAGTCAATGAGCTTAAGTGCACATTACTCTATGATGCTCTGTGTAAGTCTGATGATGAATTATGGCCTTACTTTTGAACTTAAATTAAAACTGAGGTTGCATGACAAGAGCTGTGAACTGTATAAACATGACCTTTTAGTTCGCCTGCATGTTGTTTCTTACTGCAATAGAGGGATGCTTCATTTCATCTGACTGCTACCTGTTTGAAATTTTACTGTGTTGTTTGTACATTCCTGTGTAAGTTATTATAGACTTTAATGGAATTCATATTCCCTATGATGAACATGTTTCCACTCTCACAGTGGGGATTCCTCAGAGGTACATTCTTCAGCAATTGGACTTGCAAATCAAGTCCATGTTTACCTTTCAATGAGCTATCAAAAAATTAAGCACTTTGAATGCACGATATGCCATTAAAATAACATGCTATGACAAGCAGAAGTCTTCCATCCTTTGAAAGAGCAGCCCTCTTCTTAATTAGTGTTAAATTTATTGGCTGCTTTTGACCCTGTGATACTGGCATTAAATCTGGAAGCTGTTGCTTAGGACTGTATTTAGGACTGTACAATATTTTCATTGCTCAGAACTGGGAAGCTTTTGCCCCTCCAGATGTTTTGGACTTTCCAGAAGCCACTGCTAAAATGGCCAATGATGAGGAATTATGGTTTTGTACAAAAAACATCTGGAGGAGCTAAAGTTCTTCACTGCAGCACAGCTTGTGAAAATGTTCTATCTAGAAAAGACTAGTTAATGTTTCCATAAATCAAAGGAAAGTATTCTACTTGGTTATATTTAGTGGATGCTTTTCTGTGAGTTTAATAAAGAATAAATGCTTAGATTTCTGGAGTAGCTCAGTGTTCCTGGATCCCCATGCTGTTCAGCAGCATCTGTTAGAAGGGACCACATGGGTGTCAATGTGAATCTTTTGCTTGCTAACTTCATTGCCATTTAGGGAGTGATGATGTTAATCTAGAAAGTCATCATGTATTTTTCCTGATGTACATGCTTCCTCTTAAGAAAAGTTATTGTGAAATGGTGTGGGATTTGGATGAGGCTGGCTCTGTGATTATGCACAGTGAAGCAGCCACCTTTGGAGACAGATTTTGGCAGTCACGAAAGGACAGCAAATTGTTGGCTGTTTAATTTGTTGTAGTAGCAGCATTTTTACTATGAGAAATGGAGTTAGGCACTTGAGCAATTTTCTGCCTGATGTTCCAAAATTTCTTGGCTAGTTTTGAAAAATTCATACCTCAGCCTGAAGGATGGGCACCACTGGATACAGCTACCCCCTCCCCATATGAATAACCCTTAAGGCTGGTTGTAATGCCTAGACAAATTTTTTGCTGGTTTCACATAGTCTGCGTATCAGAATTAGCAACCTTTTGCATGGTTATACTCACCAACTGCTAGTTTGGATGTTGGCAGACTTCTTGCTTGTTTGCTTTTCTACACTCACTTTCTTTTTGCACCTTTCTAGCCTGCAGCCATTTTTTCTGCTCTTCTTCTTTCCTCCATTAGATCATGCATTTGATTATCCACAATTGTAACTAAAGCTACTTTGTATGTTTTTACAAAGAAAATTAAGGTTATTTCCTTTCTCTGCTAGATCTCTGTTTGTAGGCATGGGGCTGATTGTTGTTCAGCTTTGCCAATTGGTTACTCTGCTTGATAGCTCTAGCACTGTCTCTCATGTTTCCTAACACTGAACAGTGATGAATTTCTGCTGGTAGAACTATGGAACTGGGAGAGGGCAATCCCCTTCCGACTGCAGGCACCCCCCAAAAAATTAGGCTCTTAGTGGAAAGGTAACCCTCCAGAGATAGTATTCAAGTGACACAAAGTGTTGCGGGGAATGGGAAGGGGAGAGGAAGAACAGACAAAAGGAATATTGGATGGACAGATGAATGGATGATTTAAAAATAGCCCTCAAGGTAGCCAATAATATAATTAAAACAAACTAAATGGTAATAACACTGAAATCATCGCCAAAATCAGCTCATAGAACTATTAAAATGAATGATTATGAACAAATCAAAATAGTGAAAAGAGTACTTTGAAGAGACTGTGGTTTTTGTTTTTTTTACCTTTCCTGAAAGCCATAAGGGAACTGGCTGCAGCTCTGAGGGGAATACATCTCACAGTCTGGGAGCAACACAGGAGGAAGCCCTCTTCCTTGTGCCTATCAAATTATCCTTCAAATCAGCAGGTGACTTGAAGGCGTCCGTTCACACATTTAGAATTCTCTGCTATAGAGCTCCAGCGCCTCAACAAAACTACAACACCAGGATTCTGCAAGAAGAAGCCATGGCTGAAAGTAGAATCATAGTGCTCTAACAGTGTAGTGTGAAAGAACCATTAGTCTTCCAATGCTGACTTCTAGACCATTGTATTTACTGCTCTGCTGGTGAGATGAATGTGCTGGTTGACTAATTGGTTAAAGTGATGAACTGTAAATTGTGTCTTCTTCCTAGGGATTGCTCTTATACTATGATCTTATTGAATCAACATTTGAAAAGAGAAAGCTGCCAAGCAGAAAGGTTGACGCTTTAGATCACTTTCAGAAATGCTTTGCCATTTTAAAATTACACAAGGAAAGAGTGGATGAGGGCACCACCCTTCCGTCAGTGACTTCTACAGTGAAAGAAATGAAAGACTGGAAAGCAATTCGGGTGGATCTAGTTGTAAGCCCTTTGGAACAACATGCATTTGCTCTGTTGGGATGGACAGGATCCAGGGTAAGTGATCTCAGTTTCTTCTCTTTGGAAATACACAAATAGTTTTGATATTGCAGCAAACTATGCAGTTCCATCTATCTGAAAAAAGTTTCCCTTTCTGATGGCTATAATTATTCCTTATGCTTCTTTCAAAGAGTTCAGAATGGTAGTTTGGGTTCCTGTAAATACTAAAGTTACTCAATGGGCTTCACATGCTCACCAGGGGTTTGAACCCAGATCTTCCTAGTCCAGTTTCAATGGACTGGGATTATAATGATTATTATAATGGTGGTGGTGGGGATGTTGTTGATGATGATTTATACCCTGCCTTTCCCCTAGTTTCAGAGTAATGACAGCTTACAACAGTTAAAATGTAAAAAGTGAAAAATGTAATTACACTGTCAAAATATTAAAACCAGTTTAAAACATAAAGAATTGAAAAGAAAACAAATTTCCAGCACATTAAGCAATCAGTCCTCAAAGCTACTGAAACAAAAAGGTTTCATCTTCCTGCAGAGAGGTAGCAAGAAGGGTGACAGTCTAACTTCTGTGGGAAGGAAGTTCTAGAGCCTGGGAACAGCCACTAGAGGGCCCTCTCCCATATTCCCACCAGATGTCCCTGTGAAGATAGTGGGACAGAGAGAATGGCCTCCTCACCAAATGTCAAATTGGGCAGGTTCATATGATATAATACAGTCCCCCAGTCTCCACTTGCTGGAAAGCAGCGACTATGATTGATAGGGGTCTGTTCCCCTGCTGAGTGGGAAGAGTTGGTTAACAGTTCCACCACTTGACATGAGTGATCTCCAGTGTGAGAGGGAATTTTGACATGGCTCTTCTTTCTGCCTGTTGTACCAGAGGTCACTTATGGAAGGGGGTAGAAACAGCAGTCAGCTGCTTCCTGATCAGCAGGGAGAATGGAGCCAGATTGATTGCAGCGGCTGCTTCCCCAGTAAATAAGATGAGATGGTCAGGCCAGGATTCACGGTGTAGCACCATAACTATGGTGCTTATGCATACACAAACCCTATATAGAATTCTAGCCAACATTATTGAAACAGTGCACTTGATAATTTACTTTC
Organism: Ctenosaura bakeri; assembly: GCA_948474755.1. Taxonomy (NCBI): domain Eukaryota; kingdom Metazoa; phylum Chordata; class Lepidosauria; order Squamata; family Iguanidae; genus Ctenosaura; species Ctenosaura bakeri. Next base: position 100,625 of record CAOLHI010000720.1, read on the forward strand.
CTGAGACACTGAAAACCTTGCTTGAAAATTTGCAAACTCCACTAAGTATGTTTTGAAATGACAACTGGGTTTGTTATAAGGTTCTAAGAGAAAAGAAGTTTGGAAAGCCAGTTTCCTGTCCTTTTAAAAATACATTTCTAGTTTCTCAGGCCCTGTACTAAAAGTATCAGAATCATAAACTTGATATAAATTAAACTAATAGCATGAAATTAATAGTCTTAATTTTTTTAAAAAAAAACTCTAGTTCTGTTTACATTGTTTAGGTTATTGTTTTATTCTATTATGTTATGCGTATGATCTGCACCTACCTAAGAATTTATTCAATGAAGGGTGGTATAAAAAATGTTTTAACTAAATAAGCATTGATGTTTTCTCTACCTAAGATGGTTCCCCTGCTCATCCAAGTCAAAGTGCATAGTATTCAAAGTCAGTCATGTTTTTTGCCATATGAGACAGAAAATCCTACAAGTATCTCTAGTTCTTTATCAGTAAAAATATAGAAACTACCAGTTTATTAATTTATAGTCTGTGGCCCTTTCATAACACTCAAAGCCTGTTGCCTGAAGTAACTGACTCATTCTACTTAATGGCAGGGCTGGCCTTGCCAGAAATGGTATCACATAGAATCATAGAATCATAGAGTTGGAAGAGACCTCGGGGCCATCAAGTCCAACCCCCTGCTATGCAGGAACACCCATCAAAGCATTCCCAACAGATGGCCATCCAGCCTCTGCTTAAAAACCTCCAAAGATGGAGACTCAACCACACTCCGAGGCAGCATATTCCACTGCTGGACAGCTCTGACTGTCAGGAAGTTCTTCCTGAGGTTCAAGTGGAATCGCCTTTCCTGCAGCTTGAATCCACTACTCTTTGTGCTAGTCTCTGGAGTGGCAGAGAACAAGCCCACTCCCTCCTCAACATGACATCTCTTCAAATATTTAAACATGGCTATCATGTCCCCTCTTAACCTTCTCTACTGCAGACTAAACATACCCAGCTCCCTAAGGCGTTCTTCATAGGGCATAGCTTCCAGACCCTACACCATTTTGGTCGCCCTCTTCTGGACACGTTCTAGCTTGTTGATATCTTTCTTGAATTGAGGTGCCCAGAACTGGACATAGTATTCCAAATGAGGCTTAACCAATGTGCTTGTGACAGTGCAGTTGATCTTTTCCTTCAACAGATCTCTCCAAGCAGAATAGGTTATGCAAATTAAGGCCACAATCCCATACAGTTACCTAGGAGTAAACCTCATTGAGCTTCATGAGATTTACTGCTTGAAGGGATACTTGAAAGATAAGTCTATGTAAGTCTGACTATGAGTACTACAGTTGGCACTCCACAATCACTAGAGTTAGGGGCTCAAAAAAGTGGAAAAACTGCAAATAATGCAGTTTGTGCATGTGTGTCTGTGGGAAGGGGGCCAAACTATGGTGAGGAGAGTGGGTGCCCAAGGCCCAAACCAGGCCAGAGAAAAGAGAGGGAAATGGGGTGGTTTGACATGGTGGCCTTATACTTCCTCTCTTGCCCATCTCCTTCCTTGAAGTTGGGGATTATCAGAAAAGGGTTGAGAAATAAATAAGGGCTGGTGCTGAGAAATTAGACTGCAAGTCATCCTTAGCTGGCCAGGCACTGGCTGCTAAAGGAGGACCAGAGGCAGGTTTTCAAAGGGCTGCACAGCCTGATCAGAGCTGTTCAGAGAGAAATTTCCCCCCAAAAGAAGCACTTGAGGTGGTGGGGAAGGACTGGAAAAACTCACAAATACTCAAATCTATGAAAGTGAAACTTGCAAATGTGGAGGGTTTGACTGTATAGTGTGTTCTTTCAGTGGTGGTTCTTAAATGCCTCTAGGCCAGTGGTAGGAATTATGAGGCCCTCAAGATGGTATTAATCAAAAATTCTCAGTAGCTTTAGCTAGCACAGCAATGACTGCAGTGGCTGGTGGCTTTTAGGGGAGCACAGGAGGGTGAATCTGACATGGGATTTTTAAGGACCTATCCAAAACGCTGAACCCTGCCTTCAAGAAAAGTAGCTGTTCGAGGCACTGAACCTTATCGTCTGAGCAACTCTGGTCTAAAATCTAGAGTGCACCCCACTGTCAGGGAAACCACCAGCTGCTACTGACTGATGGTGAAGAAGACCGGGAATTACAAGATCTGGATTGCTGCAGAATTTCCACTGCCTCTTTAAGCAGCTGCCACCCAGCACTTTGCAAACTTCTGCACTCACTAGAAAAGTGCAGACACCTAAGCTTTTTTTTTTTGACTCAGATAAATTGTGCGAGTCACAAGCAAATGGAGTCCAGTATGTGTTTAAATTAAACCATCTCTTCTTATAAAACTATAACAATCAGCAAGGTAGTTAGTATCAGACAAAGCTAATGTGATGTAGTATTGCATGTCAAAAAACAGTCCCTCTGGGTGAGCATCCATTATGGAACTCGTATGAACTGCAGGGTACATTCATTATAGAAGAAGGTAATGTATGATCGCAATTTCATATTTCTTAATGTTATCTGTACAGTAATAGGGACCTGAGAGACTTCCTTGTAAATGGTGACTCTGCTTTAATGCCAGCTTTAAGGGATCATTCTTCCTACAGTACTTTAAAGCAGCTGAAATTGGTATAGACCTGTTGCATGCATTAATTTGTTGTTCAAGAAAGCTGTTGTAGCACCAGCCTTTGGTAAATTTAATGCTGTGAATATCGCGCACACACACACACACAGAGAGAGAGAGAGAGAGAGAGAGAGAGAGAACAGTGAAAAGAGAATTACTTTTTAAAGAATGTAATTTTATTGAGTGAATTCAGATACTCATTTTGCTTTGTGATAGTAATGTGGTGACTTTTATGTGTGTGCAGCAATTTGAACGTGATCTGCGGAGATATGCCACCCATGAAAAGAAAATGATGCTGGATAATCACGCTTTATATGATAAAACGAAGGTATTGTCCTTAGCTATTGTCATCAGACTTCCTTTCTGTTGAGTGCTATCTGTTTTGGCTTCAGTTTGTGAGTCATATCAACCAATAACGTTCAGTACGTTCAGCAGAACACAATTCTCAGAACATCTCACAATAGCAAATAGATCTCCTATTTCTAAGTTAATTGAAGGTCAACTAGCAATTACCTTGAAATATTACACAAGAGCAGCAGTGTGCAAAAAGTATACAACATAAACTGTAATTTTAAATTACATTTGTAGATATTGTGAGTATATCTTGCTTGCTTAAACAAAAACAAGATCTCATTTTCCTAACCTGCCTCTGGAATACAGATGGGTAACTGTAACTTTCCATGTGTTTTTCACCTACAATGCATGGGGGCCTTGGCCAACACAGGCAATAGTTAGGAATTCTGGGACCACCATTCCAATCACATGTGATGTTGGAAATTATGCAGGATTAAATGAGAATTAGATGAGAAACTAAAACTAAGAATCTCCTTGTGAGCACAGAAAAAAAATGTGCCTAAAACCTTAGACAGCTGTAACCAGTAGGAATGGGAAGAATATTTGAAAATGTTCTAAAAATGATTGAAAAACACGTTTTTCAACTGTTGAGAAACTGTGATAAGAAAATCCTGGACTGACAAGGATCTTGGAACTTATTCTGTACAAAGTTTGTACATTATTTTTTTGAGTGGAAATTGCATTTTCTGCATAGGAAACATCATTTTCTGTGTGGAAAATAGTATTTCAACACAGAAATATTAATTCCCATCCAGAAAATGCTGTTTTCTATGCAAATCAAACATGTGAATTTTACACAGAATAAATCCGCAATCATAGCATTTTCTGCATAGGAATTAATATTTCTGTGTTGAAATATTAATTTCCATGCCAAAAAAAAAGTATTTCCTGCACAGAAAATTCTGATTTCTGTACAAAACAACTATGTGAGATTTTTTCTTAAAATAAATCCTGAATTGTGAATAGCCTTTGATAATGACCTGCTTTTGAAAGACTTTCTTGCAGGAGGAAGACAACTGCTGAAATTGCTACCTTCATGAAGAAACATAGTGAACAATTATGTCTCTAGTTGCCAGGCTGAGCTGACAAGACTAGGCTAGATCTGACTTAGGGCCTTTCCAAACTGCACTGTTATAGTGGTCTTATTCCACTTTCAACATCCTGTGGAATTCTGGGGTTTGTAATTTACTGAGGCCCAAGAGCTCTCTGGCTGAGAAGTCTAAACTGCAAATGCCAGAATTTCATAGATATTGAAAATGGAATAATACCACTATGACAGTGTAGTGCAGAAACTGCCTTAGTGTAAGAGAACTTCCTATGGTCCTTTGAAATGCAGTTCAAAAAAAAAAATATCTGAAGGTTCACAATAGTCTGATTCAAATAGTGGAACAGAAGTGTAATTTCCTTTTTTGCAAGTGAAAGCCCATGTCAAAACCAATATAACAGATTATTGTTACACAGGTTCAGGATAGATTTAATCTGTATCCTTCACTATATGTCAAAGATATTTGGGATATGGATGTTTGCTTTCTGCATTGTTCTCAACCATTCCTGTCTCTAGCCACTTTTCCTTTAGTCCTGTGACAGAGTGCTAATCAAATCCCTATGGATTACTGGTGGGTCATGATAGCAGAGATAAGATGGTTTTTTCAAGCTGTGCAAGAAGAAGCACATTTATTCTTGTGATACCTGGTCACACTACTGCTTGTGTAACCAATTGTGCAACCCATTGGACAAATTGCACACTTATTGTTCCACTGGAAACTGATTTGTATCCCTCCTCCTTTGTGCTTAGTCGAGAAGTAGGTGTCTGTGAGCACAACATCATTTACCCTCATGTAGGAGTGGGCAAGCATCAGCCCTTTGAAATGAAACCTAAAAGTGCCTAGAAGTCAACTTCCAGCTTTGTAAAACCTCTTATGGGGAAAACAGGGTGCAGGGATTCTCTGAGTCAGTAGCAAAGCTTGGAGTGTGAAGAGGGGGGATGGGAGGGGGAGGGGCCACGGCATGAGGGGCATGGCCACTGTGCGTGAGGGCGTGGCTGCAGTGCACAGGGGTGTGGCCAGGGCATGTGGGAGCGTGGCCAGGGCACACGTGGGTGTGGCTATGGGCTGGGATGCCGCAAAAATATTGCCACTCAGGGCAAACCACTCCCTCTGCCCCTCGTTCCTACATGACTGCTCTAAGCCTGGTTTTAAGTGAGAATCACTGCTTTAGAAGGCATCTAAGAATAGCAGTTTTCATTTTTCAGCCAATTTCCTTTTTCTTTTTCTTTCTTTCTTTTTGGTGCCCACCCCTGTTGTAGTGGAGAAATACCTTTGGTTAGTGGTCCAATTGTGTGTGATTTAAGTGATCAGTAATATGGCAAAGAAATTAAAGCAGGAAATGTTGGAGGTTATGTCAGGATTACAGGGGAGAGATGAGCCTTAGGCTTTGGCATCTGAGGCATGAGCAGCAATAGTTTCCCTAAGGCAAACCTGAGGTGCAACTTTTTCCTCCCGTAAGCAAATGATAGCAAGGAACTCTGGGCTTCATGCTGTAATTTATTAGGAGGCTTCATCTGAAAGTACTTGGTATTGTTTTATGAATGTTTTCAGCATTATGAAAAATCCCCATCCCATCTAGTAATCTCCAAAAAATTGCCCTGAAAGCATTGGTCTATCCAGGAAGCATCACCCTCACTTTAGATGGACCATGAACTTTTAAAAATGTCAGCATGCTGTTTGATTTGATTGGCCATGTAGTTTCTTAGTTGGCTGGAAGCTCTGATTAGAATTAAACCAGGAACTTTTGTCCTCGCTCTGAATTAATTATGTCCTGTGTGATTATGTGATATCAGCACATAGCCAAACATAACTGACACAATCATATCACTGTGTGATCATATTCACTATGCAATTCTTGATTTATGATTATCAGCTGTATGAGTAAGGCAAGAGAAGGAGGAGTTCAAGACTGAGCGAGGGAGAGGGAGAGCATAATTTAGGTGAGGTGGGGGAATTGCAGAAGCAGCAGCAGCAGCTAAAGAAAACATTGGGATTGATAGTTTTCCAAAATATGTGTGGAAATAATTCCTAAATGCATCACACAGGTAACTTATAAGTGGAAAAATATTTGGTATGGTCCTTTTTACTAGCTTTTAAAGGAAATTTCAAGGTACAAGATTCTCTTTGAGCATCCTGTCTGTAACAAGGCTAACTCTAAAGTGTAGTGAGTGAATACCAAGTAATTCAGGAAGCCAGGAAATAAGATATAAAGCAAACCATTTTGTATTTCAAAATAGATTGTAGAAATTGAACAATTGTTCATTGTTGTGTGCCTTCAAGTTGTTTCTGACTTATGGTGATTCTAAGGCAACACTATGATGGGATTTTCTTGGCAAGATTTGTTCAGAGGGTTTTTATGTTTGTCTTCCTCTGAGACTGAGAGAATGTGACTTGCTTGAGGTCACCCATGCCATTGTAGTTCACCGATAGGATGCCAGTCATAGCATGCTTTCGCAAATGAGAGTAAATAAACAAAACACTACTTATTCTCATTTGAGAAAGAACACTATGGCCAGCATCCTGTTGGTGAACTACAATAGCATAGGTTGGACTTGCCTCATCACAACTGATATTTTGGTCATTGTGGAGGCTGGAATTCACTATGGAGTATATAACAAGCAAAACCCCCTCAGTCTCACCTTTTCTCAGCAGCAGCTCCCCAAATGCAACTGTTTCCTGGTTGAAGAAGAACTGGAGGATCAGCAGACAAGGGTCCAGCTATTTTCCCATGGCAAGACACAAAGCAATATCATTCTGGAGGCACTGGTGTATGGACAGGGGAGGGTGATGAGGATAGTCTGCCTCAGGCTATTTTTCTGGGGGTGCCCTTGCACGACATGGCCATGCTCCCTGCACGATGTGGTCATGCCCCTTTACGACCTGGCCACACACCCATGTGATGTGGCCATGCCCCTGCCCCTCCACTTCCCTCACCCCCGCCTCCCCTACCCATACTCCAAGCTATGCAGCTGCCTGGAGGTCCTTCTGGATGACCATTACTGTTCTTCCAGCTGTAGGAAAATAGCTTGTTGCTTGACTGCTGCTTCCTCTGACTCTTCACTGTCCAGGAAATGGCTGTATTTGGTGGAGGTGGCGGAATGGAGAATCTAAAACTGAGAAGAGGTGGGAGGGTTGGATGGGAGATGTCATATCTACCTCTCCTAGCTGCTTCTCCAGTTATAGAAGCATGGCCTATATCCCCATATGTGTGTGTGTGTGCCTTCAAGTCACTTGTTGATTTATTCCATAGAGCCACAGTTAAAGCTGAGTTTAAATTGTTCCATGAAACGCTTATGCCAAGCTGCTTAGGAGCTGTCAGGGGAGCTTTCTCCCTCGAACAGAGATGAGTTCCTGTACTGTTCTCCTTGTTGTGACAGCATCTGAGGGCATTACCTTCCGCTGTTACCAGCACTGGCCAAGAATTTTTCAGCCCTAGTGTCTTCTCCAGATCAACAACTGCCTCTGAATGAAATAGCTCTTAAAGTCACTGTTGAGTTCATGGAGTCAACCCATTGGAAATACCTTGATGTACCTAAATGAGTTTTAAAAACCCAAAGCTTTGTCACTGAAACAGTGCCTTTGATTAATAACAGTTTTTCAACTGAAGTTGGCGCTTAAGAGGAGGGGGAAAAAACCCATATTTCATCTTTCTAGTTTCTTTAATTTCCCAAAGGAATATACTTAAACAAGCTTTAGTTGACCTTGAAAATGGAAGATTAGCTGAAGCCAATATAATTACTGAAGGCCCGTCCAAAGAAAGGGGGTGTACTCTCATGGTAATAAGTTAAAACCTAGAAGATGAGCTAGAGGCCTATGATATCATTCTTTTTCTGAATGAACAGGAAGCTGCCTCAGAACTGTATTTATTCATTTTTAAAAATCTCTGAATTGCCCTTAGTGAGTACTCAAAGTGATTTACAGTAAAATTCTGAACACAATAGAGCACTTATAAAAATCAGAGAGTAACATTAATAATTGATTTGACATAATAATTTAATTTCAACCAGCTATCTAAAGGTTTTTGAGAGCCAGTGTGGTATAGTGGTTTGAGCATTGGACAATGACTTTGGAGACCAGGGTTTGATTCCCTGATTGGCCATGGAAATCCACTGGGTGACAGGTTAATAGTGATTTTACATTTTAACTAAGTAGATCATAAGTAAGAGGATAAGTAGATAAATAAGATAAGTAAACAGATATTACAATGATAATGATTAGTAGCAACTAATGGTTATGGTATAAAAGAATTGATTTCATATTAAGGTATAACTCTTTAGATAATATGGGTTGTTTGCAAAGGGGCGGGAACCAATTTTTTAGTTATTTGTAGTTAGGTTAGGTTATGGTATGTTATGTTGAATCATGCCTTTTTAGTCCTGTTAGTCTTGTTAGTTTTTGTATTCGTTATTACATGTATTGTTTTGTTTTTTCCTTTTTGGTTGTATGGTGTGTTCGTGTTTGATGAAATAAAATTTTTATTATAAAAAAGCAAAAAAACAAAACAAAACACAAACCAAACAAACAAACAAAAAGAAATCCACTGGGTAAACTTGGTCATGTCACACACCCTCAGCCCCAGAAAACCCCATGATAGGTTTACTTTAAAGTCACCATAAGTCAGGAATAACTTGAAGTCACACAGCAGCAGCAACATCTAAAGGCTGGTAACAAGGAAGCCAAGCTAACTTCTCTGAGAAGAAGTTCCACAAACAGGATGTTATGGGAAAAAAATCCCCACAAACCTCATTTTTAGGTGGTGGAGCATGGAACAGTGCCTCAGATGCAGAAGGTAAGCTCTGGATAGCTTCTTATAGGAGAATGAGGTCTCTCAGATATCCTGCTCCAGAGCTGTCTAAGACTTTATAGGTAAGAACAAGCAACTTAATTTGAGCTCAGAAATACATTTCATTGAAAGCACCTACCTACTTAGGAAGCAACCACCTCTCTGTACTGACTTTGTGAATAATGTCAGCACCTCACCCACAGCTTAAATATGGGACTCTTGTCTGCTGATCCTCCAGCTCTTCTTCAACCAGGAATTCAACCAGTTGGATTTGGGGATGCTTTTCCTTTTCCCCTGGCTTTATGGAGCTGTGGTGTCAGAAAGTAACTTTTCTGAGTTCTGAGTTGAATGTGAAAGCTTGCTGAAATATAGAAACATTTCTCACTGACATCATCTATATTTTTACTCCATAGAGAGTTTTGAGGAACATCTCTTTATTCAGAATATCCATTACAGCCTATAAACCACTTCACTGTAGTATGAAATGACCCATAAAGAAAATAATGTGAATAATTAATATAGCCTTTTTCTTACAAACAAGTAGCTGCTCACGTATGACATGTGGTAAACATGCATTAAATTCTGGTAATTTTCTTGTAATGAATATTGTTTTCAAAAGTACCTCTCTTGCAAGCTCAGGGCTGGTTTTAAAAGTTACTGAGGTAAAACAACGTATTAGTTCTATATGCTGTGAAAAACAAAGATGACAAAAAGGAGATTCTACTACTGAATGAATAATAAAAAGAGGAAAATGTTAGAGAATTGATGAAGACTAGAGCTGGCATGCACATTCTTATTCCTTGGGCCCACCACTGATGCCTGTCCCCCTTTCAGAAATGCTGGTTTTGCCCCAGTGCCTAGTGCAGCCCCATGCTTCTGAGTGTAGCTATCATATGAATTTCCCCCAAAGTGCCTGACAGAATGTCATTCTGAGCCACTGCTGAGATATTAAAAAGCTGATTAAATCAAGCTGCCTGATGCTATTTGGGGCACTGCTGACTGCCACCAGCTGATCTTGTCCACGTCCATTGGCAAAAGAGATGGTCAAGAAAAAAGTAGACTGAACTCTCATATAGGAAGTTGTCCCCACTTGGAACTTGGAAAAATTACTTGTGGGTGACAACTCCCATAGCATCCCCCAGCAGACAAGTCATAGTCTGAAAAGAGAAATTTTTCCAAGCTCTGTGCTTGCATTCATTATCTTTAGTCTGAATAACTAGAGTACTTCTTATGAAACTACAGAGAATAATTGCATCTGAACACCTGGTGCCCTTCTAGCACAGAAAGCTTCTGCAATGCCATTGCACTGTTTGGTATAGAGGACAATTCAGTCATTAGAGATATCTAATAATATCTTTATTTAAGCTAGCATTTAGAACCATGGCTAGATGTACATTTTGTCATTACTTTGCTTACAGTGAGAAAACTACAAATATAGCTAAGCTCATTTTGATATAGGATCATTTGTACAATATTTCCTTTGTTTAGATACTCCTTTATTTTGATTCTTAAAGATTATTTGGGGAAGAACTGGATGTTTAGCACAGGAAATCATGATTAATACAAACCATAGTTCTCCTGTTGACCAGGAAGTGTACATATGACTTTTAAAGGGATTTGCAAACCATAGACATAAATAATCTATCTCTGAGGCTGACCACATTGAGTTTTTTTTAATATTTGGAAAGGGAGGGGGTGAGATCACACCCAATAGAACTCTCCATTGCTTGTTTCATTGCCAAAAAGAAAAGATTCAGCTCCAATCTTTTGAAATACTGATGAATGTTCAGCTCTTCCCTGTGGAGGAGCCAGCTGGAATCATTGCTTCTCAAAACAGGACTAGAAGGGGCAGGAAGGAAGAGAGATACAGAAATACCCTATAGAAGCAATAGGGCAGCAAAGTCAGCTATTTGATTCTTTCTTGCTTAGTGTTAAGAATGTAAGCATGTTCTTCTGCTGATGCTCTGAATCAGGTTCCTAAAACTGTCCTTGGTTATCCCAAGTGCTATGAAGAATATCAAGCTGTCATTGCCTATGCATACCTCTGACATATAAGGCAGCATAGAGCATACTATCGTATCTTGCCCTGTAAATATGGTTAAGGAAATTTGTTGTCTTAGTGAATGATTTCTTGAGGAACCCCATATGATCAATATTTCCATTGTATGTTGCGAAATTAAGGCAAAAATCCTATACAGCAGAGGTGGGCAAAGTGCACCTCGGAGGTGGCATGTGGCCCCTTCCAAGGCTATTTCTGCAAGTCCTTAGACCCTCCAAATTGCTAAGATTGACCTTTTCCTGGCCAAAAAGGGGGTGAGTTGCCTTCTCCTTGAAGGTGTCAGGAGACCATCTTTTAACTTGGTTGCAGGAGGTCCCTGAATTGCTTAACATGAAGCAGTTCATGTTTTTCAAAACCAGAAGTAGATGCCCAGCTACTTCCTATTTTCCATTGTCATTTTGAGCAGTTCATGGGGCCCCCTGAGAGTTCTGGGGCAGAAAATTGTCTCCTGGACTTACCACAATTGCCCATTTCTGTTATAAAGGCTCAGTGGAAGAGTAAGTTCCCTTACAGAGGTGGGAATTTTGCAGACTTCCAAATGTTGTTGGGCTACAGTTCCATAAACTCCTCACCAGTTGTCTATGCTGATTAGACTTAGTAGTTACTGCAATTCAACAATATCAGGAGGGCTGATAAATTCCCACCACTGGCCTGTTGAAGTGAGTGAAATTTACATTTAAGATTGTAACTAGACGTGCATGACAATATGTGGGTATGGTAGGGATTGGCAAAACTGATGAGTCCAGGGGCTAACTCCACCTCCCAACCCACTGCAAGCTGCATGCCATTGCATAATTAAATTTTAGCAGCAAAGTGGGGAAAGCTGTTCAAAGATGCAACAAATACCTATTTTAATGTGATTGTCTTGCTTTGCCACCAAAGGTTGGCAGCAAACCATCAAAACCCATCTAAAGCAAGCATTTTCTGCTTGTTTTGATGACGTTCAGTTGTCTGCTACTGAAATTTGGCAGTGCAACTTGGCTACAATTTTCTGCTGTGCCATTTTTGGAGGGTGCTTGGGTGGCCACATAAAAGAATCATGGGGTTTCAAGGAGCCAACAGGCCACATGTTGGCCATCATTCATTGTTCTGGTGCCATTTAAAGACAAGCCATCTGGTTACTCTTAAATGTGTAAATAATAGTTGTCTATAGAAACTGGATGGATAGCAAGTTGCAGTGTTATATTATTCAAACTACAGAACAGTTGAGGCATGCAAGACAGCAGGCCATGATAAGTTGGACCTTATAGATCATTGGCTTCTCTTGCAGTTGGAGCAGTTAACCCATGGCAGCAATCCAAAGAATTGCATAGATCCCATCAAGTGTCTCGTTTCAACTACTGCTCTTCTGATAACTTCCCAATATTTCCCCCATATTTCTTCAGAGATTTTGGGGCTACCTATGGGGGACAAAAGACATAAAAATTCTGTGTTATGCATACACAGCAGACCTCCAGATGGTTCTTTGGGTCCTGGCCTATGAGCATGGTCCTTATCTAGACCGTAAATGAACCACTTTGGTTTGTAAAGTCTTTTTGTAGAAACTAAGAACATTTTGTTTCATATTTCTTTTTATTACAAAGGAATTCTGGAAGTAGATTCCCCTTGCCAAGTTAAAGAGGGGCTTTTAATGGTTCTTTGCAAAACTGGAAACTATAGTCTAAAGTTTGGCAGATGCTCTGCAGAAAATTATGTGGTGATAACAGAGAGGCAGTCAGTCTTGAGAGAACATCTTGATGAATTAAACATGGTACAGCTGCAGTGTTTGCTTTCGATGTCGGCAGTAATGACTGGATTAGCCATAAAGTAAACATAAAGATTCCAAGTTTATAATATTGATTTCCAATGTGATCGGTGTTGCTCACATAGTCATTACTACGATTAAACATTGAGTCATTGTAAACAGATGCACATTCTTTCACATACTAAGTGTTTTCTCTGCTTTTTATCTCTTTGGGCAGAAGAGCCATTATGCATCTGATGCTGGGAATTAGTTCTCCTCTGCACCTGGCCAGCTTTAGAAATCAAGTGTTAAAATAATCTCAGCTATTCTTCCATAATAAAAAAGAAGAAGAAGAATGACCATTCACTGTTTGTACGCATGAAAGCTTTCTGCAAAGCAACCCCGTTGGCAGCTTTAATTGCTGAAGATTCATAATTCAGGGTCACTTTTACACGGTCAATGTGTAAATCCACTTAAAGCTGAAAATAAATGAAATTTACCATGTGTACAGCACTCCTAGAGATGTTGTGCTTCTGCTAAAAATAAATATCTAGAGACCATGTGCTCAGCACAAAAGGTAGTGGTTGAAGCACAATCAGTACTGTGATAATAACAGCAATGCAGTTGACCTTCTCCCAGTTGACCTTCTAATAGTTGGTTAATCAACTACTAGTGTGGTGGACTATGACTGTATCTGCCCTACACAATCTACACAATTACTCTTTATTTTTTATAGCATGGCATTTTGAATGCCACAGCTGCATCCTACAAAATCTTAGGATTCGTAATATGGTGAGATACTTGAAATTTTCTGCCAGAGATCTAATGCTGAAGTCCCAAGAAACAGATTAAAGCAGTGGTTCTCAGTTGTTGGTTTTCAAAATGTTTTGGACATCTTAAATCCTTAGCCTTTGACCATGGTGGCTGGGGTTTCTAAAAGTTAAAATCTAAAAAACATGGTGGACCAGTGTTTGAGAACTGGTAGACTAGAGTTGTCTAGCAGAGAACTCTAAGTACCTCATCAAACTATTGCTCTTTCCTCAGCACCCTCCCATCCCACCATGGGGATGGGAGAGGGATGGTACTGCAATGATACTTCTGCATGAAGTTGTTGTGGTCCTATCCTTCTCCCATCCTCAGGTGGCATGTTTGTGAGTTAAATCATTGATGGGTTTTCCCATGACCCATGATCATGCCACCATCCCACATTTACCTGTCCTGCGGAAGGGCAGGGAGCACAATGATGGTGGTTCCTGCCCCAGTTCAGCCTGGGAAAGTACCTGACTATACTGTAGAAGGAAATGGTATGTCCATCACACTCCCTTCCACAGGAAGCCAGTCCCATGTGGAAGGGAGTGCTTCTGTCATGCACCCTTCCCAGCAGAGCCACTTGTTACTGTAGTTTCTAGTCCGGGCCTGTGGTCTATTAGATATCATTTGATATCAAGAAATTAGTCATCCCAAATCGTTCCTCTCTATGTGCTTGTGAGGCCCTCAGACAAGCATGCACACGGACACGGCCAAAAATAGCTGAACAATACAAGATAAAATCCAGGCAGGCCAGTAATTGTCGGAATGCCGCTTCAGGAGACCTCCAGGCAAGTACACATTATGTATGCACACAGCATACAAAAGATTCCCTGCCCCGAGCAGGCAGCTTGACAAGCTGAATATCCAACTGTCAAGCAATCCTCGTTTGCATACTGTCTGTGCTATTGACAATTCTGACATAATTCAATCATGCTAAATACTGACCTTTCAGAGTCTTTGTCTCCAGCCCGAAACCCATTATTTTCCCTGGGAACGGACTAGCCTACACGCACATTTCCCCCTATAAGACCCCCTGATTTTGAGCGCTTCTTAGGATCGCTCCTGGCTTCCATACCATCTTGCTGCCACTCCGTTCGCCGAGCCTTCCGTTCAGCTTCCACGTGCTGAGAATCTCTGCTCCAACTGATTTTTCTTCTGTCTACCCAGGCTACAGGATCAGGTGTAGTATTTCCACTGAAAAATCCATCTTAAAATCCCCTATCAAACTCCTACCTTTCTTTCACTAGGTCTGTGTGAATGATTGCATACATACATATTGACTGTATTTCAAAATAAAGAAAACAATTATTATTTACTTCTGCTTGATTATTGACTTGGCCTGACCCTGTAAACATTTGGTCCAAGATCTCGCTAGGTTGCCCTGCCTCTTGCATTGCTATAGCTTGTGCTCTTGCTAATTCCCATTCCCCATTATTTGGAGCACATTGAGGTGTCCCTCACGGGACCCGAGAAATCAGGGTAACACACTGCTGGGATAGCCACCAGATGCTGCCTTAAGAAGGTAAGCTGTGGAAAGGGCTTATAACTCTAATATCCTGTAGGATGGAGCTGTGGCACTTAAAGCGGTATCAGATGGCTATAGCTGTTTAGCATAGATACAGTTTTGGTCCATGGACTTCCTACAACAATCTTTGCACTTGTGTTTCTTGCTTGCTCAGCTTTTCTTGCTTTGACTCCTGCCAAGCGATTCTTTAAATCCAACAAAACCCGCTCAGTTCATTTGGGGGCTCGGAATAAGCTTTCAGTTGTTCTTTGGAGCTTTAGGAATGAGTCTGCTGTGGTTGCCATTGGCTTAGATACTCTGAAGTTTGTAATTGAAACCTTGGGGCACATAGCTAATTAATTGTACTGGGGCAACTGGTTCTTTATTCTGAGGTCCATGAGCAACTTTAGCATTCTTAAAGCTTGTTGCAGTGTATTTATGCCAAGGGCATTCTGATATAGATTGGTTTAAGCAATCTCAAAGCTTTTTGTTATAAGGACAGAGACTTAGCTGGTTGTAAGGTAAAATAACTAAATTAAATATGGCCTCAAAATTAAAGAAGAATGTCTGTTACGTGAATGTTGTAGCATACAAGACCTGAATTGCTTTTTTTTTCATACTAAAAAATGTTATGGTGCTAATATTCTTGTCATGCTTGCCATTTTCACAGTAATTTATTTGTAGTGAAAAAATATCTGAAAAGTTTCAAGATAATTGATGATTATAATCATGTTTACAATCCAGTGCAGAATTTTGCACACCTATGTACATATCACGAAGTCAATGCATACTCAAAGCATATACCATAATTAGATTACCATTGGTTTTGGGAAAGACAGCAAACAGACTGGTGGGAGTGGTAACCTTTGCATGCTTAATTAAGTGGCTAGTTAGTTTGCATGTTTATTGTAGGCATGGAGGGGACTGTGTAGAGTAAACTTCATGTTGTTTGGTCAACACTCACTTCCCCTTATATCTTCTCTTCCTCTTTTGTTCTTCGGCTTCCCTGCAAGCGTGTGGTCTCCAATCCTCTGGCAAGCATGCTTAACTGTAAGCATGTGACTGCTTAATTTCTTCTTAACTTTCTTCAAACATTTAAACCTGTGTAGACTATGCACAAGATTTTGTGAGTAAACTTTTCATATTTTTAATCAAACTGTGTTTATTTTGAGCTAGATTAGATGTGTCTAAGGTGGAGATGATGATGTGGGGCTGGTAATCTGTCCAACTTCCATTTATGTATTTACTCTGCTGATTGGGAGACCTATTACTAAAAATCTCTCAATTCCAAAACTGAATTTTCATTGTTTTGGCTAAAATGGGCTACTATTTGAAGACAAATAGGCAATCACTGACATGTTAGGTTTGCTTAGTGCAGGGACAGGCAACTTGCCACAAAGCTCTGGGGTTTTCTTTAGTGTCTTATGTAACTTAAACTGTATGAGAAGCCCTTCCACCTGAAAAAAGACTTCAAAATACAGGATATCACCTGAAAGTTTTATTACATTTCTAATAGCAGACACCTTAACACATATTCACATACTTATCAATCCCACCAGGCTGACTGGATAGATATACCTGTGGGTATGGGGAGACAGAGAACTCATTTGACTTAGTTCCAGAGTTTTTCTTCTGGTGGAGAGGCTTTTCAAGTGGTTCAGTTTGAATAAAGTGTTCATAAGAACCTATAGGGTTCTACAGAGGTCCTTGGCCTTGATCCAGGAGGGCTGCACCTCCTTCCTGCAACCCCTTTCCCCCCAACAGAAACCATCCTGCTGTATCCTCATGGGCTGTGGGGAGCAATTCTGCTAACTTCTCTTCTGATATGATATAGATCCATGAGGTGCCTTTCCCTGTCATATATCTGATGAAGACTAATGTCACTTTAGGGAGGATGTGATGAAATTGCTCCCATAACTGTCAAAAGAACATGTTCAGCACACTTAAAAAAAAGTTATGAGAACATGAATGGCATGGTGCCACTGATGGTGGTAGTGAGGCACACAAGGGAGCTGCATGTAATGCTGTGTGTTGCCCACTCCTTGCTTGAAAATCTGTGCATATGCATCCCTGGCTATAAGGCTGGGAAAGAGGACCACACGTCTTCCTTTTATTAACATTGGGATCAGCTACCCTTTTTTTTTTAATATGGAGAACTGCATTGGGGGTATTTGTTGGTCCCATGTTCTCAGTTGATAAGGCTGAAATCAGTGGTGGGCCAGAGTTGGTGAACCCACTTTTCTACCTCTCTTTTTCTCTTCCCCTCACCCAAAATTTCTTGCTTTTCCTTGCCCTGTTTCCACCTTTTAGGATACTGGGAAAGGGCCCAATTGCTCTTACATTTCTGATTATTTGCAAAAGGATTTTGAAGTTAGGCTGAGGGATGCATAAAATCAGGATGAAGGCAACTAGTGGCTTAAGGACCACAAGTTACTGACTCCAATTTGCATACAGAATCTTGAATGAACCTGACCTTTCAAATTTACTGTCTCTCTCTTTTGCACTACTAGAAGCCATGCTGGATTCTGGGATTCCCCCCCCCCCCAAATACTGGTGTCAGCATAGGAAATAAGGATGCAGAGAATGCTCTGAAATTTTCTTATTGTTAATGAGCAAGGGTGCATCAACATTTGGAGATACCCCACCTGGGGAAAGGAAGGAAGGAAGGAAGGAAGGAAGGAAGGAAGGAAGGAAGGAAGGAAGGTCAGCTGTCATAAGAATTTTCACACTTAGAGGTGTTTCTTGCAAAAAAATTGTCAAGGGTTTTTGTTTTTTTTTTTACAGAAAACTGGTTGTTTTGTGTAATTTTTCTGGTATGTGCTTTGCACAAAACCATATTTTATGTTAATATCATTACTTTTGGCATTTTTTTTGCAAAAGCATGTTTGTGAAATTTTTCACCCGAAAGTCCCAGAATGTCAACAATCATCAGAAGACGTGCAAAAACTCATAATTCCACCTAGTGCTATATTTCTTGATATTGCGAGCAAGGTTGAAATCAATGAGGATTTATATTCCACCTAATGATCATTGTGTGCATACCTGTTTATGTATGCCTTTGGATGCTAGCTAGATGTAACCATGGATTTCATTCTCAACATTTACTATGATCGTACAACTCCCATTGGATAAATTCTTCCACAATTCATTATTAAATAGGGTGTTACCTTTTTTCTGCATTGCCCTCTAGCATTTTAATTATACTTTTTGCTGAGAATACTTTGGGCAGTTTTTCCCAATGTGAGAAGACAGTGACTATATGCAGAAGACTTCCAACAGGGCTATTTCTGCTCTGATAGCCACCAGTGCTTACATGCGTAAGCAGCACATTAGAATAAAATGGAGAATGGGAGGTTTGTGTATGCCTCCTATATTCAGCACTCTATCTCTATTCAGTTATGTTTCCCCTAGCAGGCTATCACAGTACATGTGTTGGCGAGGAGCATATAGGTCTGAGTTGTACTGGGCTGGTTCCACATATGGTTCCACATGATGTCTGCCTTTGTACAGGCAGACATCATGCCTATCACATTTGTATACAATCCTCCCTCCACATTCATGGGTTTCACCTTTGTGAATTTGATTATTTGTGAAGCGTGTTATGTGCCTTCCTCCCACTCTCCTTCTCCCATTCCTTGTGGTGTGGAGAAGGAAGGCAAGCATGCCCAGGCAAAAGGTAAGGGATTGGGGGAGGGGAAGGCATATGTGTGCCTTTCTTCTCTGCCTCCAGTGCTTCCCCCCTTTGGTCTCAGTGCAGAGAACATGTTCTGAGGCAAGAGGCAAGAGAATGGTGGGGGAGGAATGCCTGCACCTTCCTTCTCCATCTCTGCTGGTCTCTCATCCATTCCCTTGCCTTTTGCCCCAGTGCAGAGAACATGCACAGAGAGAAAAGGAAAGGGAATGGGGGTAAAGGCAGGTACATGCCTTCCTTTGCCATGCACAGTGTTCCCCCTCCTCTCCCCTTGCCTTTTGCCCACGTGCTGAGAAGGAAAGCTTGTGAGGTATGGCAAAAGGCGAGGAAATAGGAAGGGGCGCAGGGGAAATTATTCACAGTTTTTCCAATTTTGCAAGAATTCGGCACCCCAAACCCTTGTGAAAGTGGAAGGGTCATTGTAATATCAGTATAGTGAGCATATAAATATATAGAAGGAGGAGGAATAAGCTGAATAGCCTAGTAGATATTTATGTTAACATGGATTTCAGGATCCCACCCAATTTGTAAATACATGGTTGTTGTTTTAACACTTGTATAATACATCTATCTTGTCTAACAAGTCACTTAGGCAGACTTTTTCTAGATTAGATATCATTTCTGGTAGAAATATATGTAGTTGCATTTCTTTCTAATTACAAAACTTGTCCA
The DNA here is from genome assembly GCA_948474755.1 of Ctenosaura bakeri. Classification (NCBI taxonomy): domain Eukaryota; kingdom Metazoa; phylum Chordata; class Lepidosauria; order Squamata; family Iguanidae; genus Ctenosaura; species Ctenosaura bakeri. Next base: position 119,885 of record CAOLHI010000720.1, read on the forward strand.
AAGGTGAAATGAAACTAGGGTATATAATTCTGGTTCGTATTAGCTTCAAAATGTATTCGTGCCTAGAATCATTAGAATAAATTCCATTGCATATTTTAATATCAATCTTCATGATTTTTCTCAAGGGCTCAGAGTTGACAGCTTGTGCTTGGAAAACTCCTTGTTCAATCAGAGTTTGTTATAATGTCATTTCAAAGAGTGATGGTGTTCCATCTAACTTATTTGTCATTATATTTGTAGCTGGATTAGGGATAGATTAGATATTTGAAGCAAGCACTGTGAATATTTCTACAACATAATGGCAGTTAAGTGCAAAATTTACATTCTTTGTGTAATATAACGCCTGAGGCATATCAAATTGTTTACCCCTGGAGACTGTTGTTCTATAAAAGAGAAAGTACATAAAATATGTTGTGTATAATACAGTGTAAAATTGCCTCTTCTCTGCTTCCATGCAATACAAATTTGTTGTTGTTATCCCATTTGCCCTTTCCAGATTTTTATCCTTTATTATATATCTGATAGCTACAGTACCTGCATCTGCCCTCAGGTCTCTTGCTCATATGGTCCTCTTTACCCAAGCTGTTGCCTTTGTTGGTAAGCTGTTTCAGGTCTTTCAGATCTCCCAGCTGCCCAGTGACAAATTTCCTTTCCAGTAAAAGCCACAGCTGTAGCACTGTAGGTTTTACCAGGCTATTTTTAATCTGAGGTTTCTTGATATACACAGTTTTTATTATTTTAATTTTGTTCTTTTAAAGCATTTTTTTGTTGTTATTGTTGAACCATTTTGGGCATTTGTCAAGCAGAAGGGTGCAGATTATGAAGTATGGTAAATAAATCAAATTAGCTGCTGTTTAGACATTCTGATTGTGGCTACAGTCAACGAGGGTGAATGGATCAGTTATATAAATATGTTTCATGTCATTTTTGCATGTGTTCGTAGCATCAACTGTTCTGTCTTGGAGTTAAATATACAACCCTTTCTTGAAAAAAAATCTAGATAAAATTATTATCTCAAAAGAAAAATAATAATAACCAACCCCTTACAGGAAGCTCGGAAGGCTGACTTTCAATATATTTTCCTTTTCCTTTACTTCCTCCTCCTCTCCTCCTCCTCTTTTCTCTTTCTTTTTGTTTTAAAACAAATATCGCCAATCCAATTGGGCAGAAAGCTTGGTGGATGGTGTTATACTAGGGCTATGTAGCGACCATATGATTTGGCTGAGCCTCAATGTGGTGATTTAGAAAACAGACTAATTCAGAGATCACCAAATTCAGTTTAAGCTATATCTGGATCTTGATTCAGAAATTCAGTTTTTCATGTCTCCCATTGACTGTCATTGGAAATCAACCAATGGATGTAATCTTTTTTGCTGTTTTTCGGACTTGGGTTGCATCTTGTGGTTTAGTAGCTATCTGCAAGGGAAATGTTCCTGTTAAATTGCAGACAAATAGATAAGGGGCGGTGGTGCTGTACATTTGTAAATTTAGATTTTTTTTTTTTTAAAGGAGAACTGACCGTAAAAAAAATGCTTGGCAGAACTAGAATTTGCAGTGATAGTTCCCCTTTTAAGTGGTTCACATCTGCTGAGTTTCAAATGAATGAGTGCAGGGAGGTTCGTGCTAGATCAGTCTTTGAAGCTGGGGGGTATTCAGAAATGCATTTTTTTTTCCAGACAGTTGTGAATGAAAGGGACATGCAGCATATATATGGTCATAGAACATATAGTTTTTAATGGAAGGAGAGTTTTCAAGTGCAAGAAAGGAACTATTTGTTTTCTTTTACTCCAGAAGTGGGCAACTTTGGAAGGGGCAGAATCCATTCTCTGCTTCCTGCAGGCTGTAACATGCTCTTAGCATGACTGGAAGTGATGAAATGTAACTTCTGATTTTGTTTTTCAGCCCCCAAGCCAAAATTTTCATTCATTTGCCTTTGCGTGGGAGTGGAGGCAAGGGGATTCAAACTGTCATGTTTTTGTGGTTGATTTGAATGTTTTGGGGTTATAATTTGGCTATTTTAAAAAATGGGGAATCAGGGAGCTTTTGAGGTTCTTGGCGTTCTAGGGGGTTGTGACCTTACTTCCACCTTCCTCTTTGTTGTTTCAGATTTGTTTTGTTGTTTTGTTTGTATGAAAATGACACATAATGAAGAAACTGAAAGATATCAGAAAGACAGGTTTAGGGGCTCATGGATGAAGATAGTGTATGGTAGTTATTGTTGTTTGCTTGTTTGGGACCAAAGTCACAGAAAGTGCAGTAGGAGAGGAGTGGGTGGACAATAAGTCTGGAGTAGAAAGCTGGCAAAAGTGAAAGGGATCAAACAGCCAATATTTCCAAAGCAAGTATCTGATGCTATGTCCTTTCAGGTCCAACAAAAATCACAAACAGTCTTTTACAGTTCTTGCTCTTAGAAAGGAGAACTAGCAAAAAGCACTGAAACAATCCTGCAATATGTTACTTTAGTAACCTTGACAAACACTACTACTTTGGTGATAAGCAATAGCTGTTAGACATACTCTTTCCTCTCCCTGCCTTACCCATAGCTTGGTGCTTTCCTTATATGGAGAGCTTGAAGAAACACGTATCAATGTTTGGAGACACAAATATGCTTCCTCTGTGTCTCTCCTAACTGAAATCACAAGCAAAGCTGAGGGATGGATTCTTTAGTTCAGACATCTTCTAAATATGCCAATAGTAGTAGTAGTAATAATTCTTATCTACCTCTCCCCATGGATTGGGGTGGTGTTGGAGAACAATAGGTTAACATATAGCATATATTAGTTAAAAACAGAACATTATATGTGTCGGTTCCATGTGGATACCAAAATCTGTAGATGCAATGGCATAGTAAGATGGTGTCCCTTATACAAAACAGCAAACAACTCAAATGAGTGCTTGAGAGAGTCTGGGGATCTGTTAAATGGTGAAAGGCTACAGCAGAATATGCCTACACATCAGTATAGTGCTTGGTGTGTGGCCAGGTTGGCTTTTTGGATTTTTTAAAAATATTTTTGAGCTGTCATTGGTTGAATCGATGGGTGCAGAACCTATGGATATGGAGGGCTGTCTGTATTTTATATATTAATGGCCTCCAATTCTTTGCAGATCCCCACCCCCCAGTTTTAAATGTTGGATAGATTGCTAAAGGAAAAAGATTTTGTTATACATAATATGAGGGATTTGGTTAAAAACCTGAACTTGTATTATTTCTGTCATTGTGACATACAAAAACAGGGGTCTCTTATAGCACTCAAACAGCTACAGAGTGCCAACTCTTAAAATAGCTGCTTCATGAAATGGTTTCCCAATTTAAAGGTCCTAAAACAAGTAACACAATAGACAAGTCTTTTCAGAAATGATGTTAAAGCAAGCAAGAGACAGAGGTGAAAGAAGATAAGAGGTAAATGCCATAATAACGGGTAATCAAGTTGAACAGCAGCAAAGCCAGCATGTGTACTTTGTATACAGCATGATACTGGGACCCAGTAAAATTATGTTCCCTCTCAGTTTTATGGACAGCTGAACAAAAGCACTCAATCTGTCTTCCATGATGTGGTAAATGCTTAATCGCAGCTGTATCCTCTGCAGATGAAGAAAATTGTTAATAGTTAGAGAAGGCAGTGGCTGTGCCCAGTGTTTTAACTGAAGACTCAATATTATTTACAGGCAATTCATTGTCCCTTCTAGTAGAATATTTGAGCAGAGCAGTTACATCTTGTTTTTCTTGTTATTGTTGGAAGAATACACTTTAAAGCTCATGTCTAATTTATCATTCACAATATTGCTTTCTCTAGTGAAGTTTTCCCATCGGCTTGTCAGTCACACTCGGTAGGATCTCCTTTTTTTGTGCTTTTGTTTAGGATTATTCATTCTCAAGTGCTTTAAGAAAGATTCTGCTAAGTCGTGCCAACCCATGGGACCGGGCTAAGCATAATTGAAATCGATAGAGAACAAGAAAATAATCACTTCAAAGTGCTATTTTGGGACTTGTAGAAACATGAATGTCAATAAGACGAGCATCCAAATATTTGTGCTGTAGTATTTGTTTTATTAACACTTGATCACTCAGCCTATTCAAACTCATTTCCGATTGACCCATATTTCTGGGAAAAGGGAATATCAAAATTGTATGAATCCAACTTACAGCTTCTGATGAATTCCTAACCCTGTTAGGTTTTCTTGTGTAGTAATACATTCTAGCCTATAACCTCTGAAATCTCCATTTAAAGGCTGAGAAGAGACTTCAAGTTTGTTCTGTGTTGTAGGGTCAATCTGTCCCTATCCCTGGTTGTTGCTCTAATTATAGGAACGAGGGAGATGTATTACCAACCTAATGATAGCACATGGTCCTCCTGTAGCGTTTGCTGGAATATAGGAATATACTCTTGGAATATACCTAGAATATAGCTGAGCATGGTGGCATGAACCTGTAAATCCAGCTACTTGGGAGGCTGAGGCTGGTGGATTGCTTGAGCTCAGGAGTTCTGGGCTGCAGTGAGCTATGCCAATCAGGTGTCCACACTAGGTTTGGCATCATAATCTCCCTGTTCTTCCTCTTGTGATGCGGAACTTGTGTCTCCATATAAATAAAGTAGGTAAGGAAGGTGGGGATGTAGGGGAAGGAAAAAGAAGAAGAAATTGAGGAAAGACTGTCTGGTTATTTTGTATGGTTATTTTGTAAAATTCGGTATCAGTGATGGGCATTCACAGCCTGCACTAGAAAAAACCTTTCTGGGAAGTTCCAGTGAGCCTTTTCTTATTATGGAATTTAAAGACCTCAACTTATTCTAGGCCAGGGATGTGATTTCTGATAGAGAGTGCATGTCTGCAGCAGAGCATTAATACTGATTAAGGAGCAAAGGGACCAGTGGCTTAAAGAAATAAAGTAAAAGGCTTTGTTATAGGAACTCCATTCTAAGCTAGAAAAGTTACTCAGGGTGCTATCCTAATCCAGCCGCATTCTTGGGAAGAGCTGGGAAGAGAGAGAAGGATGATAAGAAGAGGGAGAGAAACATCCTTAAGAATATCAGTTTACATCACAGAGGGGTCTGGATAGGTAGAGCCAAGCAGGGAGGACGCTTCAGGTCACTCAAACTAACTAGCTCTATTACTACTGCTCACTGTGAGGCATTCTGCATTCTCCAGAGCTAAGCGTTGCTGCACTTCTATGAATTTCCCCAACAAGGCAGTGCATTTCTTCTGCTGATTTGTGACAGAAGATAAAAGGGTAATTAAAGGCATTTAATCTTTACCACCAGAATCCTGTTGGTGTTGCACTGTAGCAGCAGAAAAGAAGAAAGATGAAGTCATTGGTTGTCATCAAGAGGGGAAGCCTGACAGCTCCAAGAGATATACTTCTTGAGTGCCTGGCTTCTGAGTGAGTCTTCAGAGCCAGCATGTCTGGTTTGAACTGTACTATATCACATGTAATTCTCCAAGTCAATCTTCTCAGAATCTACCCAGAAGCTAGGCATTAAAGAAGAGGGCTGCTCAGAGCTGGCAGCCATCCCTTCCCAGGAATGGTTTCAACTGCTTGTTCCAATCATCATGGTACTGGTAGCCTTTTTCCTACTGCCACCACTGCACTACTACCTGCACCTATACCAGCGTAGTTCTGCTAGCATAGTGTTCCAACAGAATACCATGTTACATTCAGGATATTCTTTCAGAAGGAAACCAGAGATGATGACCCAGCTGTTACTGAATGTGCTTGATTTCAGAATATGACCGTCACCTATTGAAAATGAACAGTTAAGTGTGATTAATATTGGTTGGATCATGCTCTTACCTTCATTATTTTTCTCTTTTCCAATTAAAATATTAATTAAAATATGACACATATATATTTATTATAATTAGCATGGCATCATTACTATGTCTGCAGTAATGGAAATTATGGTGCATACACGATATACCATCATACGTCTGGTAAAAGGTTGTAAAGTTATGTGTGATGAAATTCACAATGTAAAACAGATCCTTGACTGAAGGTCCATGGAAGAAACAATTTACAAGCGAACAGCACTATGTAGTTTCCTAGCAAGTAAAAATAGGTGCCACACTCCTCATATATATTACCCATGGGATGTTTTATGATCCCTCTGGCTCATAAATGAAACGGGGCAACTCTGTGTTGGTGATTTTGCACCATGGGCATTGGACATAGCACATAGGATATCATTTTAAAGCAGTTTTTAAAAACTGCCCAAATGTTCACTGCATTGTAACCAGATTTGCTTGGAAGTCCTTGGTCATCAAAAAAGGGAGGGCACATCTCCCCTGGCAGATATTGTTGGACTGTAGTTTCCATCATTTCTTAACATTGCTTGTGCTGGTTAGGCTGGTAGGAACTGTAGTCTAACAGCATCTGGAAAGCCACACCTCCTTCCTCCTTGAACCAACAGAACTAGCGTGGTGGAAGCTGAGTAGAAGACAAGTGTTTTAAGAAGAGCCCTGCTGGATCAGAAGCTAAATCTTGTATCCACTGAGGTCAGTGAGATACATTTGTTTATCATGACTAATCACCAGCTCTACTCTCCATTCATTTGTTGATTCCTCTTCGAAAGATTTCTAAGTTAGTGGTTATTATTGCATTTTGATATGGGGCCCTTCTTCTCCCATAGTGAATGAGATTCAGCCCAATGATGGTTGATGGCTTCTATGACATTGGGGCTGTGAATCCACTCTGTGGTTTTATCTGGACATGGAAGGAGCCATCCAAGGTGTTGAACCTATTTTGGGCAGTATCTTGCCTAGCTTCTTTTAAAGTCTGGATTAATACCCAAAGCAGATTCACAGCTCCACTGACATGGGTGCCATCAGCTCCCAGTGCCTTGAACTCAGCAGCATACTGCTAAAAGTAGCATCTGTCTGACACAGCTTAGCAGATGGAAGCCCTTTTCACTCAGTCGCTGAGGTTCTGTGCTCCCTCCTCAGAACAGCCAGTTGCCTTCTTTGTGCTTCCTTCTTTCCATCTATTTCAAAACTATGTAAACATTCTGCAGCTGTCTCACAGCTCAGGTGATTATTCCACTTTCCTAGGTTCATTTCCTCCAATTTTGGATGCCTGCCTTATTTGCTTTATGGATTCAAACCATTCTGAGTGGTAATTAACATGTGTTGACTATATGACATCCAGCTTGTCTCTTAAGCTGCCTTCTGAGGTAACATTGTTCATGTGGTTCTTTGGTTTTGTGAAAATGTGGACATCTCTGGCTTGTTGAACATTAAAAATGAGGACGCAGTCTCACATGAAACTGGGAACTCATCCATATTTCCGTATTGGAATGACTGCTAAAGAATGAACCAGATGCTTGAATAAAATACATCCAAATATGCAGATGGACTGGTGTTACCATTACAAACCATACTGCCAATTTTTATGGAGCTATACATTTGTTGAGAGTGTCTTGTGTTAGCATACATTTCACTGAAATGAAACCAAGTTACTTTCTAGGACTGCGGGATTACTAACAATAATTTCTGGTAATGATGGTTGCAGTAGTTACTTGAAAAGTTGTTGTTATTGTGTACCTTCATGTTGTTTCAGACTTATGGCAAACCTAAGGTGAACCTATCATGGGGTTTTCTGGGGGCTGTGTGTGATGTGCCCAAGGTTACGCAGTGAGTTTCCATGGCTGAATGAGGAAATGAGCCCTGGTCTCCAACATCATAGTCCAACGCTCAAACCACTACAACAAGCTGGCAGTTGTATCTTGAATATTTCCTTTACTGCTCGTTACTCTAAAGATTTACTTCAATACAAATATATGTGTCTTGAGAAATATTTGCAAATTTTATGTAGCAAAATAAGTCAAGAAACAGCTGACAAATTGGGTTCCTGACAGTTGGGAAACCTGGTCAGGAAGAATAACACAGAGCTGAGAACTTTGCAAAACTTTGCCTGGTATTTGCATCTCCTGAAGTGCTCCAGGAAATCTTAGTTTTCTTTTTCCAGAAACACACATCGGTTATTCTTTTGTGAAAAAATGATTTTTTTTTGCACAAAATACATATGCTAATATTCTACATTGGCTACTTAGTTACTTATGTGTAACTAAGTAATATCTCCTGCCCCTACCCTTCCAAGCCCACAGACAGCAGCACTGAGTGAAGGAGGTCTATTCAGCTGCCATTATGAATGCAAGGAAGATTTTGTTTCTCAGCCCCCACCTTCAGACAGAGAGGCTGCCATGAGGAATTGCAACAGGGATCCTAATTCTGATTGCCACAGCCTCGCTCACTGATGGGAGGAGGCTGGAAACATCACCCTTCTTGTGCTCCAGTTGGCAGCTAACCTGACCTTCTTTATCCAATGCACTTTCTGGTTGTTAAGGTGTGTGGATGGGGCACTTACATAGTTATAGTAAGATAACATAGTCTTATTCAATATGGATCAGTTATAGATCCCTAACACTAGGGCCCATACTGCACAAAGTTGTCATACTGCCAGAGTACTGTGTTGTTCTGAGTCCAGGATCCATGTTATTGCACAACATTACCCCTAACCAGCTGCAATCATGTTGCAATCCATTGGAAATCCACCATTTTTCAATGCTGGAAAAAAAAAATCAGGTAATGACCTCCTTTTCTGCCACAATCTCATCAGCTGTGTGAGTGCAGTTTCTCATTAGTGCTTGATAGCACGTCTTACCGTAGCTGATCCAGGAGTGGGTATGGTGTGGGCATTCCCAGGTTGTCCCTCCCTCAGCTACTCTCATGGTGTGGTAAGTTCAAAAGTTCACCTCTTCATGTTTATTTTAAATTTCTCCTTTGAGTTAATTTTTAAATTTTTTTAAAATACATTTTTAGGATTATAACACAGAAATGCAATAGTGTATGGACAAATTATGATATTACAACGTTGCTGAGTAAGTATGGCTTACAAAAAAACAACAACAAAAAAGACCAATCACGAACTGTGGGGTGGAGAAAAGGACTTGCCAATGATGCTGTAATGTGGTGGGAACACCAGTGGCAATAACGCTACTCATCTGCTTAAGTTGAAAGGGTGCAGTAGAGAGCATTCATAACCCAATACCACCATGGAAATGGCAATACTGGGATTGAAATGGAACAATGCGCTATAGAGGTATGGTTGGTAAAGGCCCAGATTATGAATCTGTAACTGCAATACAGAATGACAGCCATGATTCCTGCACAAAAATCCTATGTTTGCTTCTGGAAACAGCATTTTTGCATGAACATTTGTGAAACAACAACAAATGGCGTGTGTGTGTGTGTGTGTGTGTGTGAGGGGGAATCCTGTTTCCAGAAACACCTTTTTTTCTGCCAAATTGGTGTTTTGTTGAGTAAAAGACATAATTCCCCCCCCCATGGTTTTCTGCACAGAATAGCTTTTGGAAACATTTTAGGATGTATCACTATGATGTGGAAGTTGTGCAGAAATATTCATTTTCTCCTGCAGTGGGGAGAAAACTATGTGAACTCTTTGTCCTTGCATTTGTGGATGAAATAGTCAAAAACTTATTATAAACTGCAATATTATGGAATCTTCATCTCAGATTTCCTAGAGACACATGGAAGCTCAAAAGTGGGTCTACAAGAAATTGTGATAAATGAAAAAGAACTCAAGCTAAACCTTGGAGACAATGCTATGTTTTTTAAGCGTATGTGTGTGGGAAATTGTTTCAGTTAATGTCATGTCTTTTATGTAATAATAATAAGTCTATTGTGCAAAACTTCTTTAGTCTGAGGCAATATTTGTGAGGATGTGGTACCTTTATTGGTAAATAAAATGAATACTTTATGATTTTGTGGAGGTTTCTGAACTCAGGTGTTTCAGTTGAATATTCAAAATGTTCTCTCATGCCTGTCTTGTGAAGCCAGCTTGGTTCTCTCTCTCTCTTTTTTTTTTAAAAAAACATGATAAATATGTCTGCCATGTATTTCCACACATAGAGATGGATTGCTTCCACCTGAGGGTCTGTATAGTGAAACCTGCGTTAGTCCGCTCTGAGCAAGCAAAATCTCCCTGTTCTTCTCTTACCTCCTGTCCTTCTACTTTTGTCTTGCATTTGGAAAGGCAGGCTCACTGGGATGAAAGATGAAGGCTAAATTCATCTGTAAGAAGGATGGAATGTTTCTCTGTGCAGTAGACCGAGCATGCCTTTTTGTGGTTGCTTTGCCTCCAGGAAAGGACATTTGGGTGAATTCCTCATTTCTATGGAGGCTTCCATGTCTGTGGGCTAATGAATCTGCTCTGGGTTTTGACCCAGATTCTGAAGGAACTATCCACAGTGATGAACACTACCCCAAAAATATGTTGAGCTGCTTGGATAGCTCTTTTAAGATCTGAATTATAACCTAAATCAAGTTCACCACTGTACCTCTATGGAAGCCATCAGCCACTGCTGATGAAGGCAACATTACCCCTCTTGCCCCTTCCCTCTCCTCCTGCTTTTGTTACCCTGTATGTTGGGGGTCCTGAGAGGGGTGCCCAAATTACCAAATAAAAACACAAGGTGGGGGAAATTAGACTCGAGCACTCTCTTAAGCTAACAAGAGGCAGGGTAACTTTAGCTAGGATCTTTTACCCTATGTCTACGGCATCAGGTCAGAGAACATAGCCAGGCACGTTTAAAAGTAACAAAAGTGATAGTTTTATTAAAGGACAAACAACGAATAAGACAACACATACGCACAGCTAACTGAGAAATAGAAATGGAGAGTTTTCCCGGGAGTGGGTAATACGACACCTTTTCACATAGTCCTGGAGAGAAGCAGAGGTTGAGGGGAAGAAACTCAGCATGGCTTGCTGAGGGGAGTTCTTCAGACAAACCGGCAGCAAGGCGGGATGGAAGTCCAAAGTAGTCTGAGGAGGACTTGAAAATGGGGACCTTTTATAGAGTGGATTTTACCTACAGGCCATGCCATGCTCGGTGAGAACAAAAGGGAATTTGTAGCTGGACAAAGGCGTTGGAAAAGGTCAGGTTTTACATGATGGGCTTAGCGCTTGGTGACAATAGTATGGCCAGTATGCAAATGGCTCAACATAAAGGAATGGCTCGGCTCTTGACCGGGCGTCTTTGTAAAGATTCGCGCTGAGCAAAGCCGGTTTGCAAGAAGGTTTTTCCCTAAAGCCTCGGAGAGGCTTAAGTTGCCTGCCTAAATGAGGTTTGGAATTTACAACCATTAACGGCCGTGCCTAATACGTGCTTGTCCGGTGGACCTCTGCAAACACGTGGAGCGGGGTGGCAGAGAAAGGTCAAGTAAAGGCCAAATTGTTTGATATTAAGCGATATCTAGTGCTCTCACCAGACATATCATAACCGTAGTAACACTTTCCCCCAAGTCATTTAGAGTCTGGAACTCAAACTGGAGTTTGGAATATAAACATTGCTAAAAATTCAAAGCATACAAAGGTTAAAAAAATAATGAAATTATAATTAAAAAAAAAACAATAAAAACATAAACCAGTAAAAACAACAACAAATAACAATCCATCATGCTATCGAAGGCCCATTTTTCCCCTTTAAAAAAATTGATTCTCAAAGGCCTACAGACACAGGAAGCTCTTCTCCAGCTTGCAGAAAGTAAGTAAGAAGGATGCCAGTCTAACTTCTCTCAGACGGAAGTTCCAAGCCTGGAGTCAGCAACTGAGAAGGCTCTCTCTCATATTCCCACCAGGTGTATTTGTAAGGATGGTGGGACAGAGAGAAGGGCATCCCAGAAGATCTCAAAACATGGGCAGTTTCATATTGGAGGATGCAGCCCCTCAAATAACCTGGACTGAGCCATAGAGGGCTTTATAGGTCACAACTGGCACTTTGAATTGTGTCTGGAAATGGACTGGCAGCCAGAGGAACTTATTGCAACAAGGGAACCATATACTCACTGTCGCTTCCACCAGTTAATGACCTGGGTGCAGCTCTTCTACAAAGTCATCCTTTTTGCATGATCTAAATGATTTGTGCTCATTGACTTTGCAAAGCCCTGCCGTTCAAGGACAGTTGATAGATCACAATTGTGTAGTTCCTCTTCTTGTCTTAATTGTGTCCTTTGCCTTTAAAGTTTAAAGTTTCTGCTTCATGTTTCTTCCACCCAATTCTATATTTTATTCTCCTTCTCCCCAGGTAGAGACATTTGAAGCTTTCCACATGAGGGCTATTGTGCCAAGCTGTTGCATGTTAAATAAAATAAACTAGGCAACTAGAGCTGCCAGATTCCTTACCTTTTCCCCCCTCACTAGTATAGGACTCCCACCTGGAAATTTTGCTCTAACTTTTGATTTCCTGCTAGACCAGAGGATGAGTAAGCCATACCTTTTCCAACCCATGCCCTATTACTTATTGTAATAAATCAAGCTTTGTATATTTCAGACAGCAACTGGGGAGAAACAGAATAAAATATAGAACTGGGCTGAGGAAACATGAAGCAGAAACTTTTCTTGCATATTGCTTCTCTGCTGTATCATCTACTCTGAATATAGCCTTTTCCATGCTTGTTAGGTTTTTTTCCCCTCCATCGGATGACTTATAAGAATGCCAGATTTTAATAGGAACAATAGTCTTGATTAAGAGGTGTGCCATGGTTCGGAAAGTATGCCACCTAGTGACTGAAATGGAGTTACAAGTTATAAACACATTTAAATGGATTAGTTTGTCACTTAATGACTGAAGTTGTGCTGAAAGCTACAGGTATGTCTCAGTTGAAGTAGATATTATCCTGGAAATTACTTTAACAGAAATTTTGGTATCAGGGGCAGGAATAAGATAGAAGAGGATAAGTTCCTACCCCATGAAAGAGAAGAGCAGTGACACATGTTTCAGCAAAACTTTTTATTCAAAGTTGGCAATGTGTACATATGAAATGAAACAACCTGGTTAGGTAGGTCTTGTACAAGTACACAAAAAACATTTTGATCCTTCTAGAGACCACTTTAAGGCTTCTTCCCAAATGCAACCAGAGATAGCTTTTTTTTAAAAAAGACAAACTTGTCTTTCCTTATGATTTCCATTTTGGGGAAGAGACATGGGCCCTTTCCGCCTGAGGCGGTTAAAACAGGCCAGGGCGTCCTGGCACGGAGGTCATCCGCACCTTGAATAGGACTAGGTGTGGACTATTTAACTTAGTTCCACACCTCAGTCCGATACAACCCACCCCCAAGTGGTCCTCCCCTGTGCTAACTAAAGACCAGAAAAAGCAAGTCTTTACATTTTTCTGGAATGCGCCATTGCATTCCTACTTACCTGTGCAGATGCGCAGGCTCGCACCAATGTGAGCCTGCAATCAGTGGAGGGCGGGCTGTGGGCGTGGCCAGCCTCAGCAGTTGGTCCACTCCCACGACATCGGAAGCCACCATTTTGAGCCACAGCAGTGCGGATCTACAGACCTTGCCCTGCTCCGGTTCACCCTGCACCAGTGGAGGAGCCCTGTGGAAGGGCTCAAGGGACAGTGTGCATTACTTCGGACCCGAGAAGAGCCAGTAAGTAACGGCACGAAGCAATTCACTCGCCTCATGAGGAAAGGGCCTTAGAATCATAGAATCATAGAGCTGGAAGAGAAGAAGTTGGAAGATGGCCCAGGGGCCATTAAGTCCAATCCCCTGCTATGCAGGAACACCCATCAAAGCATTCCCAACAGATGGCCATCCAGCCTCTGCTTAAAAACCTCCAAAGAAGGAAACTCTACCACACTCCGAGGCAGCATATTCCATTGCCGGACAGCTCTGACTGTAAGGAAGTTCTTCCTGAGGTTCAAGTGGAATCTCCTTTCCTGCAGCTTGAATCCATTGCTCCTTACAGATCTATACTCTTTTAATGTGATAGCAGTAGCTAATGAGTCAGTCTTACCCCCTCTCCTCTCTCCTGTTTTGCTGTTGCTTGCATGGTTGTTAAGGAGGCAGCTGCTATTTTCCTTCTCATCCCCTCCTGGAGATGCTCTTCCCTCTTGGAGGGGAGTATAGAACACATGTCTACAGTATAATTGTGTTCTTTCCCAGCTTGCACAGCTACATGTACAATAAAATAATGCTTCCAGGGCACCAGAGGCTTGAAGCTGGGGGGCTCAGGAGGCCTGAAGCCAAAACAAAACCTCATTGGCTTGCCTGCAACACATTGTTTTGCTGTGTCTTCAAGTCATTTCTGGCTTATGGCAACCCTAATGTGAACTTATCATGGGTTTTCTTGGCAGTATTTGTTCAGAAGGGGTTTAACTTTGCCTTCCTCTGAAGCTGAGAATGTGACTTGCCCAAGGTCACCCAGTGGTCTTCCAGGGCTGAGCAGAGATTCAACCCTCGTTGCCAGAGTAGCAGTCCAATGCTCAAGATCACTATATTTATATCATGGTAGCTCACCACACATGTCTGATTCTATTTCCTTTATGCCTTGGCTATTTCAAAAGCAGTGGCAGATATTCCTCTGGTTGCTCTTGGTTTCCTAGAAGTAACTTCTGTCCAGACCATAGCTAGTTCATGCCTGGCCAAAAACTCTCCATTAGGTGTGCATGCAATATAGAAGCAATATAGCAGACAGGCAGCAGGAACTGGTGAGCCTGAGCCCATTTCCGCACTACACTGTTATAGTGCTATTATTCCACTTTTAACATCCTATGGAATTCTGGGGTTTGTAATTTACTGAAGTCAAAGAGCAATCTGGCTGAGAATTCTAAATGCACCTCCCTAATCTGCAAACCCCAGGATTCCATTGGATGTTGAAAGTGGAATAGTAGCACTATAACAGTGTAGTGTAGAAATGGCCTGGGGTGGTTTAAAGGCCATTACAGGGGGAGGGACTACCTCTTAAGCTGGAAAGAGGCAATTCAATCAACTGTGTATTTAGCACTGGCTCATGGAGGAGATTGGAGTGATAGCACAGAGTTCAGGGTTAATGGGAGGGATCTCAAGGAGGGAGACCACCAAGTGATCTGACTCACAATAATTCAAGAAGCAGAAGACTGTCTCTGATACCCTTTTTCCGCCTGGAGGTTGAAGAACAGGTGCCAGGCATTCTTTTTTGTAAAAAGGAGCTTTGCTCCCAGGGGCTTTGTAAACAGAGGTATACCTTAATTAAAATAAATGCATTTTTTAAAAGTCCAAATAAACTTGAAGTGTATTCCTTAGGGTTCCCTTAATATCCACACATTTTTCAAGTATTTATACTTCTTGGCCTTGGAACTACAGCAGACTCTTTTTCCTTTCTTCTCATTCTCTCTCTCCCCACCCTCCCCCTCTGATAGATTTATAGATCATCTTTCCACCTAATTGTGGGTTCAAAACTTGATTATCAAAGGAGATTCTCACTTCTTTCTGAAAAATTGCTTGACAAAAAAATTTGAGCGAATCTAATTTTAAAGATTCTTATACATTAGTCTTCTTGGAAAAGATACATCTACGGTATATAAATAAAATTAAGTCTTTGTCTGTCTGTCTGTTACTGCATCCCACAAAAATGGCTGGTCAGATTTCTGCCAAATGTGGAGGGTAGATTTGGAATGATCTAACTTAAACTATGAGCTGTATGGCAATTATGAAATTCATTTTGGGGGGACCTAGGGATATCCTAATTATTTTTCGTTCTTACACAGTGTTGTAGCACACCTTTGAAAGATTCTGGCAAGTTATATTTTTTTTAAAAAATGTTTTGCAATAAAGCTATAAATAAAATTAAATTTCTGTCTATTACTGCATGATGAATAAATGGCTGGATATACTTTCATCAGATTTGGAGGAGATGTTAGGACTGGTAGGTTGCATGCTGTGCGCAATAGTTACTTTGGGAGAACCTTGGGGATTCCCAATTTTTAGAAATTGTACAGAATGGTATGATTGGGGGAGCATGCTCTCTAAAGGGCCTGTGAGACCAAACTAAAGAGTGTTTGATCACCCAAAGAGCTAGTCCAGAACAGCTGAAACTAAATGATAGTTGTTGTTCCTTTTCTTGTCGTTGCTGCTGTTGTTATGGGCTGTGAAGCTGACTTTGACTTATGGCAACCCTATGAATGAGAAACCTCCACACAAAAGATAATTAATGATGGTTAATGATTCTCTTAAGCAATGCTGGGTATCACAGCTAGGCTATAACATGAATTAAAACAAATTATGGATTAAAATGGATTGGAATTTGATCGTGGGGCACTAGCAAAGGTTCATTGATTAAAATGTTAACTAAGACTGTTCACTTTATGCTTCACCTACCTTATTGATCACTGGAGCCGGAATGAGAAATGCAGCCTTGCAATTTATAGACAGCAGTCATTTGCAAAGCAGCCATTTTGTATTATGCATAGTTAATGGTGATGCTAGCAACCATAAATATAATATATGTATTCAGAGAAATAATTGCTCATTTGAGATAAGGAGAGTTCCTGGAGAAACCTTTTAAAAAGTAACTGAGATGCTGAATTACAAATATGTCACGACATGCTTAAAGAACAGTAAACCTTTCTGGGTTTCCTTTTCTGCTTAAATACATTATGCAAAGTAAGGACATTTCTCTTTTCTGAAAAAGTTGGGTTTTTGTGCATTTTTTCAGGATCTTTTTTATGTGACCAAGACACATGGCATTTCCAAAAAGGCTAAGAATATTTATTGTAGTAGAATTTTTTAAAAGTTATCTTTCCTGACTTAATCATGTTTTGTTTTATCTCTACAGAAAATTTTTCTCAGCGCTGCAAACGAAAAAGAAATTTTTGCGCACCTTGGCTTGGATTACCTTGAACCATGGGAAAGAAATGCATAGAGAGACTTGCTAATATGATTTTATGAATTTGCCTCTTTTTTTTTTTTTTTTAAACCACTGCTTTAGCATAGACTTACATTTACCTGAAAAGGTGATCTCAGTGATTCAGGAAGGCTAATGTTAAATATATATAGATATTCATTGCAGGTGTGGGATTTCTCTAAGTAGTTCAGGGACAAGAACTACAGTTGGTCCTCAACTTTTATGGGCACAGGACCCTTGTGAAAGTGGGAAAAAAGCAAATATGTCTAGGCCCTCCAAAATATAAAACACAAAAAAAGTACCTGTACTGGTGGGTTGGCTGGGCTTGGCCAAGTATGTATTCCCTTGTGCACTCACTCTTTAAGGAGGTTAAGGAGGAAGGGGATGGGATGTGGGAGCAGAAGGAGGGGGGTGAGTGGTGTGCAGGCCTCTGGGATGGATAGAGTGTTGATAGCATATGAGCAGGTCCCACAGACCCTTCCTGCTGCCCTTACCCTCCTCCCCCGACAGCTGCCATCCTGTCTGTCTGCCGCAACTCTCTCCTTCTCCTCTCCCCTGTCCTGGTCCTTCCATCCACCCCAGAGACCACCCTCTCTCCTCATGCTCTCCCTGTCTCATCTTCTTCCACTCTGAGTGAATAATCAAGGGAATGCACACACACATCCTCTCTCCTTCTGCTCTCCCATCCCACCGCTTCTTCCCCACCTGCTCACTTGAGGACATGCTCTCCCTCCTCCTGTTGCTCTAACCCGTGCCCTTTCCCCTGCACAGGTGAGTGAGTGAGGGAATGCTTACATGCACCCTCTCTCTTCTCTCTCCTCCGGCCCATCCCCTTCCTGCCCATGTGCCTGGCTGCACATGTTAGTGAGCATATCAGGGAATGTGCACATGGCCAGACTCAGCCACCCAGCCACCTTGATTTCCTGCCAGTGACCAAAGATTTGAATGCTGACTAAACTTGACTTAACTGAACGCAGCTCAAGATGGACACTGGTGTTATCAAAATCCTTATTTAAAATGGCATAGGGCAGCAGCAGAAGTGGCAGCAAACAATCCACAAGCAATCAAATCCACAAAGATGAAATCCACAAATGTGAAGGGATGACTTTAATTTAATGCATTTGAACTGATATGCTGGATATTCAAGACTTTAAAAACTCTTCTATTGACATGCTTATCAAGGCAACAGTACAACTTATTTTTAAGTAGATATATGAGAGTGATGGCGACACAGCTAAAGCAGGCAGATGCACATAGATAAAGAAAATATAGTGGATACTGTTTAAGGTGCTCTGAGTAAAAACAAAACAAAATTAAAAAATAGTATTAAGCCACAACTTATTGTTCCCCATCCAGTCAAGGAGAAGAAAACAGACATGCCCAGTCTACATGTGGCTAGTCTACATTCTCAGGTTATTCTTTTTGGAGGGAACAGGTATTTCAGGTGACCAAATCACCTAATGTGGCTAGAAGAAAGAAAGTCTGAACCAAAACTACTGAAAATGCTGAGACTGTCTGGAAGGACTTTAGGGTATTTTGTGACTTTTTTTTATGATAGAAGAAATTCAATAACTGTAATAATCTGAAGTAAGAATGTACACCTTCCAATGATAAGACCCAAATTGGCCTGGTTGGTTCTGCATATAACACACGCTCAGACATGATCTACTTTTGTCACTTGCCTTCCATTTTGAAAAGGATCTAATAGGAGTGTAGTGTCTTGGTCAAGGGAAGTGATATTACCACTCTATTCTGCTTTGGTGAGGATATTGACAAGTTG
The DNA here is from genome assembly GCA_948474755.1 of Ctenosaura bakeri. NCBI lineage: Eukaryota > Metazoa > Chordata > Lepidosauria > Squamata > Iguanidae > Ctenosaura > Ctenosaura bakeri. Next base: position 138,347 of record CAOLHI010000720.1, read on the forward strand.
GAATATGTCCAGAGGAAGTCAGCCAAAATGGTAGAAGGCCTGGAAACCAAGACATGTGAGGATAGGTTTAGGGAGCTGGATATGTTTAGCCTGGAGAAGGTTAAGAGGCAACATGATAGCTATGTTTAAATATTTGAAAGGATGTCATGTGGAGGATGGAACCCTTTCACACTACACAATTATAGCTCCATGATTCAACTTTAACTTCCTTGGTTCTATCTGGCTGAATACTGGGACTGGCAGTTCAGGGAAACATATTTATAATTCTCAGTTAGAGTGCTCCAGTGCCTCACCAAACTGAAAACCCCAGGATTCCATAAGATGTAGCCATGGAAATCAATGTGGAACCAAAGTGCTATAATTGTGTTGTGTAAGGGTCTCAGCTGTCATAAAGTTGAGTCTGATACTGCAGGGAAGATAGAGAGTGGGCTCTTATGTCAGTGGGACAGTGAATTATCTCTAGTTATTTGTCTGAAATTTCAAGTAGCTATCCAAGATGATATTCTCATCTTGGATAGCTCAGATGAAAACCTGGAGCAGATTCACTACCCCACTGACACTGGAACTGTTCAACTCTCCAGCAGTATTGATATTGGCACTTGGATAGAGTTAATATGAATAATGGCAGTAATAATAACTTGGGCTGTGGTAACACTTTTATCCTGTATTCAGAATATATTCATTTATTTGTTCAAATTATAAAGGTATAGACAAGTGTCACTATAAAATTATGGGCAGCTGAGCCCATTGGGTTAGAACTGGCCATGTCTTTTCTCTCTAGCTATATGTTTTTCTGCCTAGAAGCTTGTTTGTTATGACTGCACAGCAGGAATTAAACATGGGTGATCCTGACCATCAATTTATCCCCCAAATGAATAACAATCCATATTTAAATAATCCATGACAACTCTCTAGACTTTAAGAGGTTTCACATATGCAAATAAATATGGCACTAATGGAAGAATGATTTGAAGTGTGGCTCTGAAAGGTAATTAATATCTGGAACTTTTTGAAAAGCTGGTCTAGAGAAGTAATGCTGTGTTAGTAAACAGGACTGTCAAAAAAATCTTTCCAGTACATATTTCATTATGCCAACATTTGACTCCAATTTATTAAAAACGATAGGTAACACACTGGGTACCTCTATGAAGTGTGACCTCAGTTTAATGAATAAAAAATTCCAAAGATTGTTTATGCCGTAAGAATGAAAATCCTGGCACAGTTATAATATGGCAGGTATAAAGCAATATTCTATCTCTGTCTAATAAGATATGGCTCTGTCCTATAATGCTCAGTAATGAGAAGAATAGCCAATTAGTTTAATGGCCCTGTTCAGGAAATCAAAGGTTGTGAGAAATGAAGGACAGCTGTGATAAAATCATTATTTACTGCACAAACAGGACAACTAGCAGTACTTTGTGTAAACAAATCTGACCTATTGAAATTCACTTGAATAATTTATATCCAAGACCCATGGAAATACCCGAACAATTCCACCAAGTTTTTGCCCTCTCTGCAACATGTTCTCATTTTGACTGTATGCCTGGAACGTAATTATGTCCTGTTGAACCAAATTAATTGGAATTAGGTATCAAAATGCTACTTTTCATTGTGGAAATCTATCCATAATGAATTTATGTAAATATAATTAAGCTAAATCCAGTAACCTGTTTACTCATGAGGAGTCTGATTGATTTTGGCATCTGTAAGTTGTCTCAGGTTTCAGGTCACAGGCCTCTAACTGAGAAGGGTTTTCTTGTGTGTGGAAGGGAATGCATGAATTTAAGAATGATAAACTTTGAGGAGTTTTTTTCCCCAGCTGGCATATTGGCATTTTGTTAATTCATACATGACCTTGATTTCATAATACATGAAGACCAACATTTAAAATATTTAACTCAATACAACTGAGAGGGAGAGACAACTGGAAGGACAAGAGTTTCTTGGGGCCAGTTATCTCTCCCAGGAGACTCTCCTCTCGTGGAATGTCAAACACACACACACCAAAAATGGAAGTGGCTAGGATTCCATTTTTGGTTTTGAAAAATGATGACTGACCAGTATTCTGTATCAGCAAAGCAAACTATTTCTGAAAAGATTCTACATAAACAGATAAATCAGACAGCAAACCTTACCCAGGCAAAGCATAAGGAAAACAAAATTAATACTGGCCAAGATTCTAGATCAACGACTTATTTGGGTATATGTAACTAGGTAAACCTTCCTGGCCTGACTCCCCCTCCACACACACCTGACAGAGACATCACTCACCTGTGTTCCATATGCTGGCAGAACAGAACTCCTTCTCCCCATGCAGGTGATGCCCACTAAAGTAGTTTGGAGGGGGGAGTTATGATCATGGCAATAGTGTCACAATTGTGATTAAGTAGTCATCATGAACACAGAACAGTTACGGAGGAGTAGATCTAGGTAATTGTTCCATATTCATAATCACTACATTATTGCCACAATTGTTATTCCCGTCCGAATCTAGTTTACTGGGCATTAGATACATGGGGAGAAAGATACTCATTCTGCCAGTGATCAGAGCATGGATGAATGACATTTTCACCAGGTTTGTGGGTGGGTGAGTCAGAAGAGATTAGCATCTAAGGATCTTAACTAAGTGATTAATTAGTATCTTAACTAGGTGACTGATCCAGAATACTGGCCAGTATTCTTAAAATGTAAATGATGCCGGGGCAGTGGTGGTGTGGAATGCGACCTGTTTAAAAGGTGAGTTGCCTGTCCTGGAAGCTTCAACGAAATGCAAATTCCCCCTACCCCCCTTTGCCAAAAAAAAAAAAGCAGTCCAGGGGATCTTGAAATGCTGAGGTCTGCAAACATTGAGAGAGTGGGAGGTATGCTCTCATGGGCTGTACTTTGTCCACCCCTGAAATACAAGGATGAAGTAAGAATTAGAGTGGACCATGACTTGGTCCACTCCCCCTATGTTGAGGAGTACATTGCAGCACTCAGGATCCATCAGCTACCAAAGAGATTCAAGCCAGAATTCCACCTCAAAGAAGACTATTGCCTCCAAAGCACAAAAGGCCCTCTGCCCCACCCTCTGTTCTGCTATGAGGTCAGGACAGTGACAAGGAATTCTGAACTATTGCCTGCAGGCCTTGGGTCTGACTGGCAGTCTTTCAGTTACACCTTGCTCAGACATTTGAAGTGTAAGTCTATGCAGGATCAGCCTCTTTCCACTTTCAGGTCTCTATGTGATCAAGTGGCTAGGTTCACGCAAGTTCAGACCCTCAAGATCACACACTACTGCTGAAGCAACAGTCAAGTCAGACTTGACTGTTGGGGCACACAGGAGCTTTTTCTGAAGTTCTTTGGAAACTGAGAACTGTTCTGGATTGTGGGATAGTCAGCCCAACTGAAAGCTGGTATCCAACCCTGGGAAGAGCCTGCCACCTTGGTTTCCCTGGACAAGCCTTTATGTCTTTGGAATGTGCTTGGAAGTTCCTTATTTCTCTGTCCCTGTCTGTGGCAATCTTCCCACTCAGTGCACCCCTTCTACACCCTGGCCGCTGCTGCTTCTCCTCCTGTCTTTCCCTCCATGGCTACAACCATGGTGCTAGGCTGTTGATCATCCACATAGATGCCTGTCTTCTCCTCACCACTGGTCAGCCAAGCAGGTGGTAGCTTCCTTGTCTCTAAGAAGCAGCAGAGGAAGAGAATGGCTGTACAGAGTTCTCTCATAATCTCTCACAGGAACCTGAAAGTCACACACTTCTTCTCTATGGGTGTAAAACCCAATAGTGTTTTGCTGAGTAGTGCTGGAAGAGAACACTTGGATCATGCCTTGGAGCTGAGAGAGGCAAGCACTGTCAGTGACAACTTCATCCGATAGCTGAAGCCCCAAACATCCCTCTTGAGGGATTAGACTTTGAGGAGAGGGGGAGAAAAGAGTTTGCCTGGTTAAGTGCCTATCTGTCTCTGCAAGACCTGCCTATTGGCGTGTCTTTAAACTCCTCAAACAGTGCTGGCCTCTAGCAAGGTTAGAAGATGGAAAAAATACAACAATTGAATGATACAATGAGAGTAACTGGAAATCTCTTTGAAAGTGCATCGTGTCTGATAGGCCACATCTATTAATGGTCTTGTCTTAATTTAGAGTAACTCTTCCTTTCATGGCAATGATTTAGAATTCTTTGTAATTGCGGGAAAAGGATTTTTAAAAAGTAACTAGTTATTTTTAAATACTTCCAAGATCCTTCAAGGGGAGGGGATGCCATGCCACACTCCGGGTTATGCCTCTTCATTCATAGTAGGTGGAGGTCTGGCTTCATTATCTTGTGATGTTTTGCCCATTCTATGTGCAGAGCTCCACGCCTTTCTTATTTTGTCTTGCCAAATGTGAATAGGTCACTTTAGATTTCTGTGTGCGAAGTAACTAGCAAGGGTGTAACCAACACAATGGTCTGAATCCAACATCTTCTCAGCATAGTGCAAATTGTCTGCATGTGGAAATATGCTACACAAACCCCCATGCTGAATTGCAAGTTTGCACAACACATGTCAATGCCTAGGTGCCAAGCTATAATACATGATGGATAGCAAGAATACAAGGTATAGGATGCACTACTACAATGCAAAGTATAGGTTGTACAATCATAAAGCACAAGATGCAACCATGACACACAATGTGCAAAGCCAAGAGATAGAAGAACATGCTGTCTGTGCAACTCTGTTTCTGCCACTGTCTATAGAATATGTCCATTGTGCAATGGTAATTTTTTTTGGTTCCACCTGCATAGCATGACTTATGCATGTGTTTGTTCCTACCAGGATTCTGACCAATGTTTACAATTAATTCTTCTGATCTGTACTGTTGATAAAACATGAATGGGGAAAAGGAAACAGTTCATGGGGGTTCAGTACAGTTACTTACATGAAAACGGAGAAAGAAAAGTCCATTGAGATATCTGCGCTGCAACAGAGCAATAACACTGCAAATTGTGCATACGTAGGAACAGTTCACAGCTTCCTGTGCTCAGCATTTTTACATACAATCAGTTTATAGACAAGTAAATAAAGCAGCTCACACTAGATTCTTTGAGCACAGCATGTGCCAGATTTCTGTTTCTCCAGTTGCTACTTGACATTCCTTTTAAGGGGGAAAAAGGAGGCCAGTTTCCAGTTACAGTTTCAAAGAAAATTAAACAGTTGGCTACTGTATGTGTTGCAGAGTGTGGGCTAGGTATGACCACAAACATTCCATAGTCCTTGACAAAGACAGTTGCCATATGTAAAGCCATTTTTTCCCCCTGTTCACCTTCTTGCTTCCCGCATCTGTACTTTGCCCTGCCATGGAGATCATCTGCTCAGATTTGTGCTTTTTATCAGCAAATTGTGTGGGGAGGGGCTGAGCTAAATACCCTGTATGGTGAACTGCAACTGTGAAAATCCTTATGTGTAGAATCACAAGGACCTGCTAGAGTGCAGATGATGGTCACAGTGAAATATCAACATATCTCTCTAAAGTACCTTATCTCCTCTGAAAGGCCCAAAGAACATTCAAAATATATGTATCCTCAAATCACGTACATATCTATGTTAATGGATACCACTGGGACCTGCAGCTTCCATGTCAATGAGACAGTGAATCCCATCTGAAACTTGGCTTCTTAACTGAAAATTTAAAGAATTATCCAAGATGTTGAACTCGACCATCGGTTACTGCGATAGATAACCCTATCCCGTGGTCTATAATTTAATATTAAAAACATCTCCACGTGCTTGAGAGGTCCCCCGAACGAGCATGTAGGCAGGCACAGTCGAACAGCCGAAAACAGGAAAAACTCGGTCAGGTCAGTAAATTCATAGTCACGTAGCCCCAGGAGGCTTCCAGCCAGGTAAAACATAAAATACAAAGAGTCCTCAGCCCTGAGAAGCCGGCTTGAAGGGATTAATGCATCTGACAAACAGCCCATCAAGTGAGGACGATTTGCATACAGCTGAGGTTTTGACAACCCCGGCAAATTCAATCATGCAAAGAACACTGACATTTTGGAGCTTTGTTCTAGCTCCTCCACCTATTGTTCTCCCTGGGAAAGGATTAGCCCTCCAGGTACCTTTCCCCCTATAAATAGACCTGTTTTTTGAGTGGCTCTTTGGACCGCTCCCAGATCTCTCCTGGCTTCCAGCAGACCATCACTCCATCCGTCAAGCTATCCCCTCAGCCCTCCATGTGCTGAGTCTCATCTCTCTCTCTGCTGCTGTCTTGGACCTCCAGACTTCAGAACCAGCTGCAGTATTCCCCAGTTGTAACCCTCCAAAGCCCCCTATACAATTTCCTCTCTTTTTATTTCTCACTAGGTCTTATGTGAGTGACTGTGTAAGTGCGTACGTGTGCAAGTCTTTATTTTTAATAAAATCAATTATTAGACAATTTGGTGTGGTTTTTGGCTTGGCCTGACCCTGTAAAAATTGCGTTAAAAGATCTTGCTAGGTTGCCCTGCCTTTTGCATTACTATTGCTTGTGCTCTGGCTAGTTTCCATTCCCCATCGTGTGGAGCACATTGAGGTGTCCCCCAAGGGACCCCAGAAATCAGGGTAACACATCCCTCCTAGCTTTAGTACTTTGGATAGCTCCTTCAAAGTTTAGACTAAAACCCAGAACAAATTCATCACTCTACTGACATGGAGAGTCAATACAGCCAGTTTACCATTTGCCTAACAATGGGCAAATAGGTAGGTTACCAGGCTGTACACCCCCACACTTTGATATGGTTTAATTGGTGGAATATGATTTAATTGACCAAATACATTAACTGGCACTGATATAAAGCATACCTTGCTATGGCTGTAAGGCCAGGCTGGATAAAAGGCCGGCCAAACATGGGTGTTGCAACTTAGGTCAAAAAACACCTTCAGGCATAGCCAGGACATAGTCAGGAAATCACCAGGAAACTCCCAAGGTAATGATCTTCAGTTACCCTTAATGACTCAACCTTTTAGACAAGGGTGTCTGGAAGATTCCCACAAGATGGCTGATTATCTTATCTCCATTTCCTCTGACCAAGCAGACCTCTCTTTTGTCCTCAAACCTGTCCAACAAGTACTGAGGTATCAGGACTGCCTTTAGCCCTTTGTCACCTAACACTAAGACTATTAGACCATTCTGGACCTCATTGTCCACTCTGCAAACTCCATTGTTTACTCAGCCAGAAAGCAATTAACATGCCTGCCCTCCAGGCAGAAATTGGGTGTTTAAACCCCCGTTTTTGGGCCAGTCAACTCTCAGTACACCAATTGCTGGTCACCATTCTACTGCTCTGATTCCCACTTGTGTACTTTCCTTAGATGCAAATCTAAGCCACAACACTTCTTTGCTGCTGTTGTGCATTGGTAAATATCACTCACTTTGCCGTGAAATCTCACTATCCAAAACTTTCCTCCTTTTTCCTTCAGTTGGCTTTGTGTGATTGCATGTCTGCTTCAATCTTATGTGTATGATTTTTAATTCCCCAAATAAAACACAATTAAGCTTATTTTTTGGATCTTTGGCTGGTTTTCCCCCACAGAAGTACTGGTAAGCCTAAGTGTAAAAGATCTAATAAGATTATCCCCCCACTCACAGCCCTTCTAGTTAGACTTAATATTTCCCATCTTTGCAGAGGGATACTGGCATTGCAGGTGGACCCAACAACAGAATAATGCTATTAATGTATATAGCACAATGAGACAAGAAAGAAAGAGAGATCCCTGCCACGAATAGCTTGCAATCAAATAATGGAAGAGGTTGCAAGCTGATGTGTCAAAAAGGACATGGTAGTGCCAAAATGTAAAATATGAGACTTGGGTGACAATAGGTGAATTTGAGCAAATGAACTGGCTCGTATGCTTAGGCTTCAGATAAATACTGAACAACTTTACTATTGAAAGTGCTATTTTCCTTGCAAACCTTAAGCTAAATGAACTTGGATGGCAAACAGGACTGAGTACATTTTGCCCCAAAGAAATATAATTTGTGTCCAAGGACGATGCTAATATGTGTCATATTCTGTGAACTGACTAAATGGTAAGTAATGAGTACATATTGTACCTTTGACAATTTTTAGTATTTGGAAACTCCCCTTGATTTGATAGTCTTTCTCAGAAAAAGCTCACCTGACATCCAAGTGTTACATTCTGGCTTGTAATGCTGGCCCATGTGAGCGTAGATAGGGGTGTCCTTATATATGCATTAACAAACTGCCTCCAGGAATGGGGTAACATTGTTTGATCTGACTAGTCCTGCACTGCCCCTGACAATGAGATACTCACCAGAAAATACCAAACATTGTGGATCCCTCCTTGGAAACTCAACTCCCTTCCAGAACAAACACGTTGCTGAACAAGACAGAGTTTCAAATTTTCAGCAGTCACCACATAGAAGCATTTGCATGTAAAAGTCTCTGTTGGGTTACATGGTCTGTTTGCATCATTCACAAACAGAAACTGAACTGAAAATAAAGGGTTAACATTATAGAATTAGTACATCTAAAAAGCAGCTGGCTTTGGACACCTGCGCTGCTGAATGCTGACTACATATACGAAGGATCTTCTAGGGTAGAGACGGACACCTGGAGGAAATGGCACTCAATTTGTAACAGAGCCAAGCATTATGAACTGAGTTAACTGTGCAACCTAGACTAGGTAAAGTGCATTTTGTTAAAAATCAATATGCATTTGGCAGCAATAAGGTGAAAGGAAGGAAGAATGTGGAGTAGCAGAGCTACTCTGTATGAGTAGAGTGAGTCATTCAATATGGGTTAGTTATAGAGAATATCTTCATTACTAGGGTGGAGTAGGAATGAAATTTATGCCTCTTGGCAGGTAAATGGAGTAAAGGGTGAACGTTCCATTGAAAGATGGTTTCCATGGTTTCAACAGGATGTGTGGGTACGTATAAATGTACATATACAAATATACATACAATTATCCTTTTCTGGAGCTAAAAAAATCTCACAGTGCAATGTTGACTCAGAAGTAAGCAGAGTGACATGCAATGGTGCTTACTTCCATGTAGGCAAGCACAGGAGTGCAGCCCTTAGGTGGCAAGCCTACTCTTGCTTTCCTATGAATTACGGCATTGAATGCAAAAGATTTAACTACATCTCTGAAGTCCCAAACATCAGTACCTTTGATGTCTCTTTGAATACAGTATGCCTTACTTCTTCATAACTACATCTGAGTAGTTCTGTTAACACTAGAACAAGATCTGAACTGGATTTATTTCCTCTAGATCTACAGCAGAGCTTTCCGAACTGTGTGTCACAACATGTTAGTGAGTCAGTTGCAGTGTGTAGGTGTGTTGCGCAAATGTAGTGGGTGGAGGGGCTACCTCTCCTGCTGCTGCAGCAGGCCAGGCCCAGGTGAAGGGGCTGCCTCTGCCACCTCCCGGGGCTGAGGAAGACCCCAGTGAGGGTGGCGGCAGGCCAGGCTCAGGTGGAGGGGCTGCTTCCACTTACTGAAATACTGTGCCGTATGTCTAAAAAGTGTCTCACTAACATGAAATGTTTGGAAAGCTCTGATCTACAGAAAAGCTAGCCTGAAAATCTTGCAAAGCCACTGAAATGACTAGCTATGGCTGGTCTGTTAGGTACCACTGTTCCTGGACTTGAATCACTTAACTTCAGTTATCCTAATAACTAGACAACTGAACTAGTGAATGGATTCTGTGCTAAGCTTCCCTGCAGACCAGTCCTCAGAGTGCTAAGTTCGCTACCAGAGATCTGCTGGACCAAAATCAGGACCCAGGTACCAAGAAGTCCTCCAGCACTGGCCAACCTGTGCTTTGAGATCATCCTAGGAGACTCTGCTCATGATCCCACTATGGATCATTCTGTTGGACCATTCTGTTGTTCCGAATAGGGGCTTGTTGATGGTAGCCACTTGATTATAGAATTTCCTTTTAAGAGAAATGTGGGGTTCCTACATTTTTGACTTTTTATTCAATGATCAAAATTACATTGGTTCATTCAGGCTTTTGAGATGTCACCTTCGTATTTTATTGTGTATTGTACTTTTTAGCTATGATTATTTGTTATCTCCATTACATTTAAACTATGTATTTTGCAATATGTTGTATATGTTGTATAGCAGCCTGGATTCCTGAGGGAGGACTAGTAATAAACAAATAAAATTAATGACAACGTGGGAATAAATATTTTCATGCTGTTGTGATTGATATGATTGGTGAAAACTATGGCAGACATGACTCAGTTCATTATCCCTGCAAACTGAAATGTCAGCACTGATGTAGCCACTTTGAATTCCATGCTGGGAGAAAGGCAGAATGCAAATTAAAAAAAATTTTTTTAAAAAATGCTAATGATGAGTGGATGTGATAAACTACTCCTAAAAAACTGAAATGCAGTAATGAAGGATCAAAAATTGCTCAGTGGGAAGGAATAGTCCATCTTCCTGCTCTTTCATGACAATGTTCTGCTCAAGATTGCAATCTCTCGCCCTTTCCGCACGAAGCGAGGGAATCGCTCCGTGCCATTACCTACCGCTTCTTCTGGGGTCTGAAGCAACGTGGACTGTCCCTGAAGCCCTTCTGCAGGCCTCCTCTTGGTCCAGGGCGAATCGGAGCAGTGTGAGGTCTGTAGATCCGCACTGCTCTGGCTTTCAAAATGGCAGCTTCCAGCTTCCAAAATGGCAGCTCTGGCTTCCAAAATGGCAGCTTCTGGCTTCCAAAACGGTGGCTTCCAGTTGGTCATGGGTCCCAACCAACCACTGAAGCTTGCCATGCCTAAAGCCTGCCCTCCGCAGACTGCAGTCTCGCATTAGTGCGAGCCTGCAAATCTGCACAAGGGAGCAGGAACGCAATGGCGCATTCCAGGAAAATAAAGACCTGTTTTTTCCGGTCTTTCAAAAACACGCTGGAGGACCACTTGGGGTCGTTTTGGAGTGGACTGAGCTGCGGTAAGTAGTCCACTCCTAGTCCACTCCAAGGTGCAGACGACCTCCCTGAGAGGATGCACTGCCCTGTTCTAACTGGTGCAGAAAGGGTCTCTCTCTAGTGCTTTGTATTAAAAAAATAACAACAACCAGAGGACACAGTTACATGTAGTTGCACCCTACATGTACTTCCTCCTTGATTGTTAACATGGTGTGTCAGAAGGTAAGCTTAATTGCAGTTCTTCGGGAATTGTGTCCTTTGTTTAATGTCTTCAGCTTCGTTTTCAACAACATATTTTTCTGCATAAAATTTAAATCTATTTGAGCTTCAGCAGGTATTGACAACAAAAGGATTTCCTCCTCCGCAACAGGAAAGGGAAAGATAATAGATTGAAGAACGGAATATGGATGCCACTTCCTGCTTAGGACTAATTTTTTGCCTACTTCATAGAATCAAAGAATCATAGAGTTGGAAGAGACCACAAGGGCCATCCAGTTCAAGTCCCTGCTATGCAGGAATACCCATCAAAGCATTCCCAACAGATGGCCATCCAGACTCTGCTTAAAAACCTCCAAAGAAGGAAACTCCATCACACTCCCAGGCAGCATATTCCACTGCTGGACAGCACTGACCGTCAGGAAGTTCTTCCTGAGATTCAGGTGGAATCTCCTTTCCTGCAGCTTGAATCCATTGTTCCTTGTCCTAGTCTCTGAAGCAGTGGAAAAGAAACCCACTCCCTCCTCAACATGACATCCCTTCAAATATTTAAGCATAGCTGTCATGTCCCCTCTTAATCTTTTCTTTTGCAGACTAAACATACCCAGCTCCCTAAGCCATTCCTCACAGGGCATGGCTTCCAGACCTTTCACCATTTTGGTCGTCCTCCTCTGGACACGTTTCAGCTTGTCAATATCCTTCTTGAATTGAGGTGCCCAGAACTGGACACAGTATTCAAGATAAGGTCTAACCAAAGCAGAATAGACTGGTACCATTACCTCCCTTGATCTAGACACCGTACTCCTATTGATGCAACCAAGAATCGTGTTGACTTTCTTGGCTGCCACATTACACTGCTGACTCATGTTCAGCTTGTGATCTACCGAGACTCCTAGATCTCTTTCACATATACTGCTATCCGGCCACACGTCCCCCATCCTATATTTGTGCATTCCATTTTTTCTGCCTAAGTGTAGGACTTTACATTTCTCTCTGTTGAAATTCATTTTGTTAGCTTGGGCCCAGCTCTCCAATCTGTCAAGTTCATTTTGAATTTTGATCCTGTTCTCTGGCATATTAGCAACCCCACCCAATTTGGTGTCATCTGCAAATTTTATCAGTATGCCCTCTACTTCTTCATCCAAGTCATTGATGAAGATGTCGAATAATACTGGGCCCAGAACAGAACCCTGCAGCACCCCACTAGTCATTTCTCACCAGGATGAAAAGCAGACATTGGTGAGTACCCTTTGGGTTCAGTCTGTCAACCAATTACAAATCCATCTTCTGGTCTTTGCTGCTCGGGGGGATTTAGAAGACTTTTTTTTGGGTTACCTCATTGTAAATATATGTAACTGAAAGTGCAGCATGATCTAAAGTACTGCAGGCTGTACCTTACCTATCTAAAGAAATCTGGGTCCAGTAAGAGGTGCTTGAGTATACAGTATCAAGTTCTATGCAGTAAATATAGATTTCCTGGATTTTAGAATGACTAAAGTAATGGAGAAGTTCATCGAAAGGACAAGTTCCAAATCAACACAAGGATTCTGTGTTCAAATATCACCAAAGCCAGAAATAGACATGGCATTTGTTCTGTAAGTGACAACTTAGTACCATGCTGTCAAATATTGTTGTAGTTATGTGAATATAGGCTGCAGAATCAAATTAGCATCACAGTTTTCTGTAAGGTGGCAGCAAAGAAAAATGGTTTCTTTGAGAGGATCAGCTCCGACTCTCTGAAAAGGAATATTTCTCACTTAAACCACTGTGAACAGTAACAGGGTTAGGCCCAGATGAGATCAAAGAGGTAAGGAGTAAATATTTTATTGCAGATGGTGTGAAAAAGTTGGAGCAGAAGCTAGCTCTACTAATGATTGCACTAACAAACAAATAGATTTCAGGAGGCTGCTAAAAAGTGCTGTGGCTACTAAAATTATCTTAGCTCAACACAAAAATCCAGTTTCCTCAAACACATTAGCATTTGTGACTGATAATGCAAATGTGAATTATGTCACGGTACACTCAACGTACCATCTGCTCCAAGAAAGAAAAACAGCTGTTGGTAAATGTAAGTTGCAGAGTTGACGTGGTATGCAATATGTTCAAATACTGTATAGAATAAATCAGTCGGATGTTGACGATATATTGTGTCAAAATTATTCCTCTACTTTTTTAAAAAAAGTTTGCAAAAAGGAAACACTCAGCTGCAACCAGTTTAGAGATGGAAGAGGAAATTGCAATGCTACTTCCTGACCAGATGGTTTTTTCTCAAGCCACTCATTGATGGGCTACTTAACTACATCTGCAACTCTCTCCCCGAATACCCTTAGAATTAATTGGGAGGGGAGTTAAATGGTAGGGTAGCATTATGGGCCAGTGGGTGAATTGACATCAGAATTTCAAACCAAGAGTCAAGGACTAAAGCTAGCTGAACATGGGCTGGGAGCAGAAGTTAAGAGCAAAGCAGAAAATGAAAAGTATAGGCTAGCTTTAATTGAACCTTGCAAAAGTCTGACAGGCCTGATGCTCCACTTAAAACAGTAACTTATGTGATTTTTTAAAAAAATGTTTTTTTAAAAAAACTTGATTATCATAAGAGGAGACAGAGAGTTCAGTGCAAGGGAACTATTTCTTCAAACAACTCTTGCAGGAATGTAGAGTGCAAGTAGAGATTGGAAAGTTACTTTAAAGAAGAATGACTGTTAACAGCATGTCGAAGCCACCCATAATTGAGCAGTGGTAGAGTAATGCTGGAGCCAGCAAAGTGTAGTGGTTTGAGTGTTTGGACTACAAACCTAGAGACCAGGGTTTGATTTCTGGCTTGGCCATGGAAACCCACTGAGTGACCTTGGGTGCATCACATACTCTCAGCCCAAGAAAACTCCATGATAGGATTGCCTCAGGATGGCCTTAGGGTGGCTAGGCCCAATGGGAACTGCAGTCCAGCAACATCTGGTGAGTCACTTTTCCCAGCTATCATATGAGGATGCCATTAAAAGTAGTGTTCCCATGTGATGTCCTTGCCTTTTCCTTGGAACATGTAGGATAAGTTAGCCCATGTTGTAACTTCATCATACTGTGTATTTTTCTACCTCCATCTCCACTTGAGTAGCTGCCATAGTCACAGACAGGGAAACACATAAGATGATGGTATGACATGGTATAAGGAAGCCTATGTTACAGGGGAAAAGAAGGAAGTACCACAAGGGGATGTCATTTTTGGCAGTGTCTCCCATGTAGACATAACATGTAATTCTGCCCTGAAATTAATATAGTAGAAGGTATCAAGACTCCTAAATGTTACATTTGTTAGGAAAAAAGAGCTAAACTTGATCTTTAAGTTCTTTGACTTTAGAACTGCCTTTCTGTAAGTCTAGAGCATGGTTATGTCTGAAGCTGCTGCATTTATATTATAAGTCAAAAACAGGACTTGACACATTATTTCAGAGATGGTAGACAGAGTTCCCCTTGGGCTTGCATTTCATGAACAACCATCTTCTCCTCCTTCTCCACGGGGGGGGGGAGCAGGAAGTTGCAAAAATCAGTATGTTAATAGAGCATGGGGTTGTGCCTATAAATTTTTGGCAGAGCATAAAAAAGTTATTTTTTTAGACTCCAGCTCTGAGAATCCCTTGGTGATTCTGGAAGTTGTAGTCCAGAAAGGGAACTTTTATGTCCTGCTGTTCAAAAGGATAGGGAAGAAAAACCCCATCGGCAAATGTGCCAGCCTTGGGCAATGCTAGATTAGCTGCTGTCTACTTATCAGAGTTTCATGGAATAAGAAATGACTGAAAAATAATGTTTGGTGAATGACATTAACAGTCTATTTCTAACCTGATTGTCTGGCTATCCTGAAGAAAATGTCTTTTCTGCTAAAGCTATAACCTATGTGCATCAGAAGACAGTGTAGTAGGCCTATGTATAAAACAAGGGATCTGTTCTGGAACCTTTCACATTATATGATTTTTGCATATAATGTGGAATCCATTTCCTCTTATTTGAAATGAATGAGGAAGGCATTGCATTTGCTGAAAACTGCCCACATCAATCTTCTCATGTACAGGTATCATCAAAAAAGGAAACTTCATCAGAAGGAGGGTCATCTAAAGATGGTCCTGGATAATTGTAATTGGCAGGACAATGAAGATGGTTCAAGGTCAATATCAGGTCTAGAACTTTCACCTTCTCACTAAATGAAAGCACTTTTCAGATTTTCTTTGGCTTATCTGGATTGCCAGCATTGCCACTCTTGTGCTTTGAGGCCATTATTCAACAGCAAGACCACTTTACCAGCTACAGCCAAACAGCTGAACATGAGGTACTGCAAACAGCCTGAGATAGCGCCAGCCAGCAGCACCAGATACCATGAGCAACATCAACAGCATGAGGAACCAGCACGAGATACTGCTAGCCCCATCAGCAGCATGAGAAGCAAGCAGCAGATGCTCAAAGCAGCATCAAGACATGAGCAGGGAGGCGAATAGCCCCAAATACCACATGCAGAGTGAGCAGTGCTGGGAACCAGGAACAGATACAGTGAGGAGCAGCAAATACTGTGAGCAGTGTGAGCATCACCAAGGGGATCTTCGCATATAATTGTAACTGTATAAAGCAGACTCACTTTAAATGCAGGTCAACTGTACTCAGAAGTTGTATTTGATAATATAACATTTTTAAAGCTACATTACATCAAAAAATATGTCTGAGAAAGACATAATGGCCTTCTTCAGGTTCACTCAGAGAAATGATTCTGCTGGCAGAAAGCACTATGGGTCCACAAGGAGTGACTACTGATATGTGTAGCTACTCTCTAACGTCTAAGCAGAAAATTTACTATTGACATAAAGGAGACAATGAATTGCTGGAGTTTTGGTTTCAGAACAAAGAAGAAAGCAAAGGGAGACAAAACAGTCTAAAGTTCCACTGTGCAAGCCACACTGAAATGAATGGGAAGCGCTGGACTTGCAGTAACATACCCTGGTGTCACTGTTTAGTTTTTCATTCAGGCCAGCCCAACTTTTAGATAGGATGAACAAGCCATGTCAAGCAGAAGATTTTCTATGTCATAAAAGGGCAGCATTCCTAGCAATTCAATTTGTAATTCAATCTATAACTTTCTTATACTTAGCAAGTATTATCCTGGTAGAAAGAATGGCACCTAAAAAATGAACAGGTTTAACTTGGCTTAAGCTTTCTCAGATATAGGTATCTCAGTAAGTGGTTGTGAGATAGTGGTAACAGAGAAGGAAGAGCAATTTTGTGCAACATGATGTGCATAAAGACTGTTTTTCTCAAGGAGGCATCACAAACACTGTTACAAATGGTAAAAAGGGGGACAGATCTGGAATGCTCAGAGCTGGGCAAACTACTAGGGAGACAGACTGTCTTAGGCAGCAGATCCAGAGGTAGTGGATAATGGGGGCCAAGTGATGAAGGCAGCTGCCTGTCATCCACCTGTCCCAAGTTTGATGGAAGATGCTATCCTGAGGGCTTTCCATCGTCTCTTTGATTGGCAGCCAAAATGCTTTGGACTATTGAAGGAACTGTTATCTATAAGGGACAGATCTCCTAAAATAGAAGATCTCTGGCTAATTGGGACAGTTGGACTGTACAGCAGTTGGATATTTGAAAATATTCTCAAACTTTAGGATACAACAACAACAACAAAATCCAATAGCTTTGCAGTGAGGGTGCTCCCAAACCTGGCTTTTCATCATGCATTTGCCTTGCCCCATTCATGGAATCTGACAGAGAGTACGGATGCTGTTGCCTTCTGCTTGTCATTCTCTTCTTTCTTCTCTCTCTTCTCATCCTTTTTTATTACACCCATGCACACTTAAGGAAATGATGGAATAGCTGCTCAATGACTTTTGATTGTTGTGCTAAGTGAGAACCATCTACTTTGAAGAACCCATTGTTATCCATTAGCGATCTCAGTATAAATATGTATTAAGAGAAACAATTTCTTGGGTTTACTTTGGAACACACATGGCCTCCAATATTTCATACATGACAACCAGACACATGTAGCTGAACAACATCAAAGTGTGCTCAAGATGGCAGAAGTTATTACTTAGAAATAATAGACAAGGTGGAAGAGGCTCAGCAGTTTGCTGTTGCCTGAGCCTACTGGGTAGGGAAACATTCAATTCACTCCCCTCATCTTCCCCCTGCAGATGTAACTGAGTGCAAACTACTTCTGTAGTTTGAATTCAGTTTGCAGCAATTGAAATAAACTGAGGACAAAGGGAGAAAGTGGGATGAGGAGAGAGTAAAGCAGCTGCAAAAGTGGATGACAGAGGATTCATTGGGACTCTCCCTGCCGAATTGGGACAGTTGGAAGGTATGCACATATATGCCAAAAAAGGGGGGGGGCTTAAAACTAATTGTTAGTCCCAACTAGTGAAAAATCAATTGAATTGGTGGAGCTGCATAAGTACTTGGAAAAGAACTTGATTCAGGGGAGTCTGTTCTATAAAAGTTGTATTTAAACAATAAAGGCCTAAAGTGCTTAGCCACTATTGCCATTCAGACTGAGTTTTTTCAGAATCTGGATTTTGACTTTAATGCATTTTGAGGCAAAAGCATGAAAATAATAGGAAATCAAAAATAGTTGAGGGAATATAAGCAACTCCTTTTGACGCAGTAACATTTCTTTAGAAATTAGCAAAGGTATGACAAAATGTTTAACTAAATTAGCATGTACTGACAGATTAATGTACTTTAGCCCCAGTTGCTGTGGTTCAGTGATCCTGGCAAAGAACTCTTAATAGGTTGTGCCCGTGAGCACGTCGATTTAAAGCCAAAAGCCTTTTGTACCAAGGGGAGATCTAAAATAATCTAGGTTTTTAAAAAATTGGCTAGCTAGGCAAGCTAGGGGGTTGCATTTCAAAGTTCTCCATGCAGAGAGACCAACATGAGGGGAAGGGATATATTTCAGTAGAAGAGGAAAATGCATCCATGTTAGTTGATAATGGAGTTTGGAGAAATTAATTTTGGTTTTACATCTCACAGAATCCTTCAGCTAGCATTGTCAGTGGTTCCAGTTGAAAATGCAAAGAATCTCAGTGAACACCTTCCTAATATTTTCATACGTTATTCAGCTATACAAATAACATATTCATATGTTATGTTTCTATTTCTATTCAAGGTGGGGGTATTTTAGTTTCTTTAAAAAAAGGCCAGCTTTAGCACAGAAGCAACATGAATCTGCATCCAACTATCACCTCCATTTTTTTACCTCTACCTTCAAATCCCTTTTATTTTCTCCGTTTTAACAGAACAAAGGTAAACAATGCACAAGCAGAGTGGTGCTAATAAGACACATTGGAGTGACAGGGTTCCCCCACCTCACTGTCTCACAAAATTAGATACAAAATACTGCAACCCATCTAGTAGGAATGATCAGAGGAACAATGCAGTATCACTGACAATGCCTGAGGGACTAAAGCTGTTCAAGAAAGATATACCCGCATCCATGTGAGAAGAGGGAAAATTCCAACAAATTAGACCTCAGAGTGCCAGCATATAAATTAGAAAAAAAAATACTGGGCCCAGAAAGGAACCCTCTAGGGCTATCAGAGCTAAGCTCAATGCTTTGCAAATGGAAGATAGCCCAAGGTCACAAAACTGACCACTCACCTTCAGTTTAAAGCTAAATAAGGTGAGGACTACATCACTGCCAAGTCATAGTTGTACATGTCCACTCAGCTCACTGTTCAGACGGACCAGTAGTCCATAAAAAAGCAGGAAGACACAGACTCTAAATGTATTATTGGACATGGGCCTCAGTCTTGCTCCATGGATTGCTTGAAGTTTGGTTTCCTGCAATATGTACTATCTAGTCATGATACATGCAGAAATGGGTAACTGTTTCAGATGCTAGCAGAGAAAATGGCTATGAGTGTCCCTCATCAATCATATTAGACACTGAGGCCATTTCTGCATGACAGCACTGTGTTGCTGCTGGTCTGCAAGTCATGCTTTCGAACAACATTGTCACAATTCTGCTGCCCATGTGTCCCCAGTTGTCGCAATTGTGGGATATTCCATTACTGGAAAAAATCAGACAATGGCCTCCGATCTCATGATGCCCCCTTCTGATGGAAAGGGCGGAAGCGTGATCTAAGTGCTTTCTTTGCCAATGCAGCTCGGGAAATGGCCGGCTGCACGGTGGAAGGAAGGCACATGTCCCTTGTACTACCCTTTCACAGGAAGCTGGCTGGGTGCAGAAGGGAGTGTTTGTGTTGCACTCCCATGCCGCAATTGCAATGGGATGATGATGGAAAATGGTAAGGTGTGGAAAGGGCCTAAGATTCATCCAGTCTAGGTTCAATTTGTCTGAGCAATTTCCTTCACCTTTCCTCTGTATTTGCAATAGGGTTATAGTATGATATAATCCTACTTCATTGTCACTGTGACTAAAACCAAAACAAAACCTTGCCTCCCTTGAGTTCCTTAAAAGTTGTGTAACCATCTTCTTAGCAATATCCCCTGTGTACCACATTTAGACATCAAAGGCCAGTAGTATACTGGTAAATTTTGTTTCCAGTCTCCATGGGAAAGTCAACCAATCGGCTGAAATTTCTCATCTACCTCCTGGCTTTTTGTAAAATGGGTCCCGGTTGCTTATTCAAGGCCAAGTCACATCAAAATACTTGTCTATTACTTTGCATATGACTATCTTCTATTTTTCTTCTCCTTTTCCCTTCTTCCACAGTGTGGATACCCAGAAATTCAGACAGAAGAAGGAAGCCAGGCCAGGGTGGGTGAGGGTGGAGTTTGAATCAGAAGATATCATGATCTTGCTATCAAAAAGTCCTGGTCCTTTAACTCTGTGAGTCTTGGCTCCTTTATCACTCTGTCAAAATATAAGGAAATTGTTAATTCTGTACAACTAAGTTTTCAAAAGCTGAGAATTAGGTAAGGATGATGCAAATGAACTTGTTCCCAATCCCTATTCTCTAAGCAAGTTCAAAACTCAGTGAGCTGTTTTTCCTTTGAAATGTATATCAGAAATGAGTTTCTTTTTAACATCAGAATCAGACATTGGTCCTGGTAAGATCAGTGTGGTGTAGTGGTTTGAGAGCTGGACTATGGCCCTTTCCGCACATGGGAAAGGAACCGCGCAAAAACGGGACTCACCGGATTTCTTCAGCATCCGAGCGAGTCCGTTGGGACAAGGAGCAGTGCGAGTTTGTCACTCCGCACTGCTCCGGCGTCCAAAATGGTGGCTTCCGGTTGGTGGAGGCTCTCAACCAACCAGAGAAGCTTGCCAGCCTAAAGCCCGCCCCTGGCAGATCCGCAGGCACACACGCGGTGACAGAGTGACACGGAGTCGCGCGCTCCGTGCTTTTTAAAGCCTCTTAAAAGAGGTTTTTAAAATGCACGCTGTGCAACCAGTTCCGGTCACTCCAAACCAGACTGAGGTGTGGAACTACAAAAAGTAGTCCGCCCCAGTCCACTCCATGGTGCAGAAGACCTCTGTCGGAGGTCGCTCTGCACTGTTTTAATAGCCCGGTGTGGAAAGGGCCATATATGATTCTGGAATCCAGGGTTCAAATCTCCACTCAGCCATGAAAACCCATCCGGTAACCTTGGGTCAGTCATACTCTCTCAGCCTCAGAGGAGATAAAGGCAAAACTCCCTTTGAACCAATCTTCTCAAAAAAATCCTGTGACAGGGTCAGCTTAGGGTTGCCAAAATCCAGAAACAGCTTGAAGGCACTCAACAACAGAAAAGGAGTCAAATGCTCTCTTAATGGACAACTTTGATGTTTTCTGGATCCTCTATTTGAAGTGCATTGTTAGAGACATCCTTAGTCAGCATCTCGAGAGTCACAGGTTCCCTGACTCTCTTTTAGGATGTTCAGATTTTATGATGTTCAAATAGTTTCTTTGTACTATTTAAAAGTTCTCTGTATTTCCTTACATCATTTTAAAGGGTTTTTTTTTTTTTTTGCCCCTACTTCTCTGTCACATGAAGCCTGGCAATTGTTTTTGCAGATAATTTATATTATTTTACACTCACTCCTCCCCTGGCCACCAAACATTCTTTAAATAATTGAGCTTAAAATTTAAGATTACTCCTTTTTTTGTTTCTCTTACTAAATAGGGCATCACATAATTTCAGAAGAAGTTTAAAGTCTGCATATGACAGTTGCTCAGGAAGGATTTCAAGTTGGTGTGGGGAACAGGTCATTGCAGCCAACATTCAAACCCAAGTAGGTTCACTCTAAATTTTGAAAAATCACTTACAAATCTCGTCTGACAGTTTGTAGGCTAAAAAGCAAAGATAGTTGAGGAGGTAGGCAAGGAATGGAATTTTAGAAGCATGACAGAGTTGGAGGGAAAGAAGGAGAAAGCAAAAAGTAATAGAAGAAAAAGAGCTTACTTCTCCTGGGAGACTGCAAAGGCACTGGCAGTTGACAGACCGAGAGAAGAACATAACTTACATGCCTGAGGGCAGTAGGACCAAAAATATAAAAGAACACTGGTCTGAAAAGTAGTATTTTTGGCCAAGAAGGAAGCTGATGCAAAGTTAAAGTGTATATATAAAAGAGGAGATACAGAAATGAGATTAAAGGCATATCAATGTTAATAATGCTAACAGCCATTTTCTAATCTGTAGTGGCCTAAATACCCTAAAGGCGTCAGATTCCATCTGATCTTGGAAGCTAAGCAGAGTCAACTCTAGTTTGGACTTGGATGGGAGACTGCCAATGAATAGGAAGGAAGGAACTGGCAACGCCACCTCTGAGTATTCCTTGCCTAAGAAAACCCTATGAAATTCATAGGGTCACCATAAGTGGGGAGGCGACGTGAAGGGACATGCACCCACAGAGAGAACCATGAAAATAAAGAGGTATTCTCCTCAGGCAATTAAGGTGTCAATGGTGACATAAGCCTAGCATCTCAGACTTTGCTCCCAGTTATGCCAGATTGCAGTCCTACACAGAACTTATATGGAAGTAACTCCTATGAATTGTGTGCAGTGTTTCTAGATGGGCAGCATATGTATACGACTACACAGTGAAAGATGGGTCACTACTGGAATAAGTGTGAAGGCACCAAGAAATCCACTTGCTTTTCTGGTACTCATCTTTTGTAAAGATGCTTTCTATGTTTTCCAAGGGCTGTCAATGCAGATTGTTTTCTGTCTCTCAGGTCCTGGGTAGAGGAAGAACACATGTCTGAGATGTGTTAGGAGATAATGAATCAAGGTTAGGAGATAACGGTCAGAATCCTGTATGGCACAGCACAGCACAGCCTAGCAGCTCCATATGTAGAACTATGCTATGGGGGCTATTCATTGACCCTTGGATCTACAATAGAGTTTAGTTACTCCCCATGGCTGTTCTGTGCCTGGTGGAGAGCAGCGTGGGATCAGAGAAGCATCTGGCTATGACATCTAGCCAAATGTGAAATGATTGCTTCTTGTGCTGAAGTCTGCCGGGAATCTCAGCTGATGATGTAATTTTTTTGTGTTTGGCAATGGGGACATAGCTACACACTTCTCTGATCTCCCTACTCTCCACCAGTCATGGAGGGGGGCTACAGTGGCTCCATAATAGGTCTGAGGAGTTGATCATTGTGGAGGGAACAAGGGAATTCTGATCTCAACAGTGACAAAAAGAAAAAAAAATTACATACACAGGTATAAGGTGGGCTTATTTCTGTGTATGCCGCTAACAGGATGCCAGTGCATGAATGTTAAGGACAAGGCAATCAGTGGATTCCCACTGATAGTAGATGAGGCTTAAATGTAGTCAAACCATCCAGCTTTTAAGCTTGTTGTGTTATTCTATTCATAGAAAGATATACATTTATCTGAACATTTTAGCTGCGTATAAAAACTACTATATTCAGTTCTGGGTACAATATTTAGCCATTGTTTTAATTCAATCTGTTTTTCCAGAATATCAATTTTGTTTTCAATATTAGGGGTTGCTAATACTCCAGAGGATAGGATCAAAATTCAAAAGGACCTTGACAGATTAGAGAGCTGGGCCAAAGCTAACAAGATGAGTTTCAACAGAGAGAAATGTAAGGTCCTTCACTTAGACAGAAAACATGGAATTCACAATTATAGGATAAGGAACACGTGGCTGGATAATAGTATGTATGAAAGGGATCTAGGAGTCTTGGTGGACCACAAGCTGAACATGAGTCAGCAGTGTAATGTGGCAGCCAAGAAAGCCAACACAATTCTTGGTTGCATCCATAAGAGTATGGTGTCTAGATTGAGAAAAGTAATAGTACCACTCTATTCTGCTTTGGTCAGACCTCATTTGGAATACTGTGTCCAGTTCTGAGCACCTCATTTCAAGAAGGATATTGACAAGCTGGAACGTGTCCAGAGGAGGGTGACCAAAATGGTGAAGGATCTGGAAGCCATGCCCTGCGAGGAACAGCTTAGGGAGCTGGGTATTTTTAGTCTGCAGAAGAGAAGGTTAAGAGGGGACATCATAGCCATGTTTAAATATTTGAAAGGATGTCATATTGAGGAGGGAGTGGGCTTGTTTTCCGCTGCTTCAGAGACTAGGACAAGGAGCAATGGATTCAAGCTGCAGGAAAGCAGATTCCACCTGAATCTCAGGAAGAACTTCCTGACAGTCAGTGCTGTCCAGCAGTTTAATATGCTGCCTTGGAGTGTGGTGGAGTCTCCTTTTTTGAAGGTTTTTGAGCAGAGACTGGATGGCCATCTGTCGAGAGTGCTTTGACGTGTGTTCCTGGATGGCAGGGGGTTGGACGGGATGGCCCCTGTGGTTGCTTCCAGTTCTATGATTCTATGATTCTATATTTTTAAATGAAATAAAGAAACTAGAAAGATTTGAGGAAATACATAGAATTAATTTTACTAGCATATTATCTCTTACTAGAGTAACTATAAGGTAACAATATTTAATGCTAGGATCATTCTGGTCTCATGAGTTGTCAAGCAGGTAAATGATATGCATAGCCTTTTGGTGGCCTTTCAATCTTCATATTTTATTTAAAATTAAAGTCAGAGATGTCAAACTTCTTTCTGATCTGAGCCATTATCTTTACCTGGAGAGTTCTTGCAAAATGGACATTTTCAAAAGTAGAAACAACATCTTTTTGAGTATTACTGCTTACTCTAAAAAAAATTGCTTGCCTGAGGAAAAAACCCTGAAAGATGATTTTTCTAAGAAGAGATTTTATTAGCATGTACAGACTAAGACAGAATAATCAAACAGGCTTACGGGTGAAATGTTACTGTATATTTCTACCAGAATGATTCCAGACCACATCCAATGTGGAGTAATTGTTCTCACTGGAAATGAAGTCCTTTTGTTTGGATGTTCTCTTGCCATCCCTTTTGTATAGTTTGTGCATGACACCCACTAAAGACTCTAAAATGCCACTTAAATGCCTAGAATAGTAGGATTGTTTGGGGAAGAATTTTAAAAGAGATATATTTGGGAAGGCTGCTCAGTCTAAAGACTTAGCAAGATATTCATCAGGCTTGTTCTGCACAGTTAAAAGTGGCACTAGAAATGATTACAGCAATTACTTTAAGTTAGGCAAACCAAAGCTATATGCAAAGCTCAAGATAAGGACAAGATGCAGTGCTACACACTGAAAACTGTGGCTGGTACTCAGAACCTGTGCTTTGACCAGAAGCGGCTGAGGAAGAGATCAGATTGGGAAAAACTTGAAACAGCTGGAACTCATTTTAAATCCCCCCAGTTGTCTGTCTATCTATCTACCTCCCACTTTTCTAGCAACACAGGATTCAAGGTAGCTCACAAACATATAAAAACACAGCACAGCTTAAAAAAAACAAAACCATTAATACATAAGTTAAAACACAATTAAAGCAGACTTCTTTTTTAAAAAGCAAGTTAAAAACACAAGATAAAAACAATTTTAACAACACATTTAAAACCTAATAAAAACAGAAACATAGCACCGCAGCATTAAAAGTTCCATCTGTTGTGACATATTAAAAACAAAATGCTTACCCTAAATAAAAAGATCTTCACCTGCTGGCAGAAAGACAGAGGGGAAGGGAACATCTGCACCTCCTGAAGAAAGGAATTCCACAACTTGAGAACAGCTGCTGAGAAGACTCTCTCTCCCATGTCCTCACCAGACATTGCTGTGATGGTGGTAGGACTGAGGGGAAAACCCTCTGTCACAGATCTTAAAGTTCAGGCAGGCTCATAAGCAGATAATGGTCTGGCATTAAAGTTAAATGTTAAATAGTCAATAGTGATCCTTGAGTACCCAACTCTGTTGTCTGATCTCATTATTTCATAGTTGGTAAGCATGCACATGGGGCTATCTATACCTATATCTCTAAGTTTCTGTATGGTAGCTCTCCAAATGATTACCAAATGAGGATAAATCACAAAGAGTCCTGTGGCAGCTTAAAAACTAACAAATTCTTTCATAGTCTAA
This sequence comes from Ctenosaura bakeri, assembly GCA_948474755.1. Classification (NCBI taxonomy): domain Eukaryota; kingdom Metazoa; phylum Chordata; class Lepidosauria; order Squamata; family Iguanidae; genus Ctenosaura; species Ctenosaura bakeri. The sequence continues at coordinate 163,892 of CAOLHI010000720.1, forward strand.
AGTCAACCCAGCAGCAGCTTGTGCTATAATAAATGAGTTAACCTTTAAGGTGCCCTTCAACTCTTTCTATTGCTGTTTCAGTGGGCTAATGCCATACCCCTTTGAGGATGCTTCTTTTCGCAAAGGATGAAATACTTAGTGGAAAGGAAAGCCCATTAATGCTCCAGCCTACTTAATATAGATTCAGTTTGCAGAAGGGACCAGAATTAGTTTAAATGTATCAGCGGTAATGGGGTCAGCCAACTCATCACTAGTACAGCAAAACCTTATTTATTTCCATGTAGGTGACCATGGGAGGGCAAGAGGTAGGGAAGGTTCACTCCATTTTAGTAAAAAAAACCCTAAAAATTCTGTCTGGGATTGACATGCAATTAGCCCATATGAACAGCGGTAAATAACACTTTTGGGGAAAAGAAAAAAATGTTGCACACTTGGATAACATTTCCTTGCAACTTTGTGACACATTTCCCAAGGAGAATCCACAGCAATAAGACACTGATGCCATGAATACATATACAAACTACAGATGTAACACAGGAAGGCTTAACAGGGGCTTTGAAATTCATCATCATCAGTTAACATCTGGGCAGCAGACTGAGCAGGAGGTATACAACCCACTTGGTCACATCCTTCCCTACTGTGGAGATAAGTTGTTATGGGCCTCCAAGTTGACATCAACTTATGGAAAACTTGTCATAAGGTTTTCTTGGTATGATTTGTTCAGAGGAGGTTTGCCATTGCCTTCCTCTAAGGCTGAGAGAGTATGATTTGCCCCAAGTCACTCAGGGGATTTTAATGGTTGAGTGTGTGTGTGTGGGGTCCAAACCCTGATTTCCTGGAGTCCAAGTTCAACACTCAAACTACTACACCATGTTGGCTCTTATTTAAATTACAGTCAGTTATTTTTATATTGGTATCTATCTCTCTATGCACATTTCTCTCCTTTTCAGAGATGCAAGGTCCTTTTTGGTGATGTATAAGCAACTCCTCAAACTGGAATGCCTCAGTTTTGAAGACTCATCTGGTCTTCAGAACATCCCAGTTGCTGCAAAATGGTTTGGGAGTCACTGACTGTGAAATATTGTTTAGTGATGACGGTGATCTTGTTACCTGCATCATTTGACTTTGGCAATGCACATAGAACATTTTCTTCCCAACTGCTTATTTTTTCTATGCTTTTTTTTTTTCTGGAAGAACACACTGCAAGCGTCATAAGAGAGCTATCTAGAGGAAGGCCTAGTGACGCAAATCCCATGAGAGTGGGCTGAAGTAACTGCTAACAGGCAGACATGTTGCAAGTTTTCAGGTGCTGAAAATAATCTCAAATAGAGGGTTGTTCATTCTGTGCGCTAAAGGTAGACCGATAAGCAATTATTATGGATTATAGTTTGGTGTTCCAGTCAGAATTTGCAAGCTGAGCACATTAGGAAGAACTTGCTAGCTGTAATAGCTGTTTAGTATTGGAACAAAATGTCCATGGATTCTGTGTAATTTTATTACCTAGAGGTTTCCAGACTGTAGCCAGACAGACAAATTTTGAATACAAGATATTATTGTGTTTTCCTTGTGTGAGAAAACAGTTACAAATTTAAGAAATACTTAAGAATTTAAATTTAATTAATTAAATTAAATTAAAATTAATTGAAATTCTTAAATTAAAAATTTAAGAAATACATAAACATGCTGCTTGGGAACAGTGGACTAGATACATACGCCATTTCTGCACGACGTTGCTATCCCGCAACAGCAGTGGATTGTTTCTGGTCCAGGAGTTGTGCTACCATATGACATTGTTGCTATCCAGCTGCTATCCAGTCCCCAAGAGCTGCAAAACTGCTTTATACCATTTCCAGAAAAAATCAGCTAAGAGCCTCCTTTAGCACTTCAATCCCATCACCAGGCTCAATGTGGTACCGTAATAGCAGGAGTGGATGGGTTTGGGTGTTCCCAGGTTGTCTCTCCCATGGCATGATAATGTTGAAATCTATCACCTCTCCATGTTTATTTTAAATTTCTACTTTGAGTTAAATTTTTTAATTTTTTTACATATGTTTTTAAGCATTATAGTGCAAAAATGCAATAGTGTACTGGCGTGTCATGCTGCAGTAGTACAGCTTCCAGAACAAAACAAAATAAACCCAACCCGACCAATCAGGAGTGGTGGGGTAGGGTGAAGGCAGGGAAAAGGAGTGGCCAATGACGCTGTAGTGCAGAAGGAACACTGGTGGCAATACCACTACTCATCTGCTTAAGGCAAAAGGGTGCAGAAAAGAGTGTTCCTAACCTGACAGCATCACGGAAACAGCAATGCTGGAATTGTAATGGAATAATGCGCTATTGAGGTATGGTGCAGAAAAGGACATACTTTCCAATCTCAAGATGTTAATCAAATGACTTCCTGCCGAAACAATCTGTATTTGCTTGTTTGCAAATTGCATGTACATCATTTGTTTTTATTAGCTGAGGTTGGCTCCCCAAAGACTTTTATAATTAAAATCTCCAGAAAGACACAATGTAACTAGAGATATATTGAATATGAACCAGTCTCCCCTGGTCTCTGATAAATGGCAGGCTAGTCCTGATTCTAGTCTCTTCTGCCAAATAGAAGATGACAGAAGAACTAGGTCAGCCCTGTCATTAGGTGGAATAAAAAAGTGGATGATGGTGAAAAGGAGAGATTGATGATGAGATGTCGAAGAATAGAGGTCTCTTTGTCACAAATCCTGCCCTGCATGCCCAAAGTAGGTTTGCTGCTCTCTGTTCCATTAAGATTTATAAGGCCAACCTAAGACATTTTGCTACTTGAAACAAGAAGCAAAGCACCACTTCCATTAAGCTGTGGCAGCATCACACACACATAGTGCTTGAAGAAGAGGGTATGGCAGGGCTGTTGTGTTTTTCAGCTGCCTCTAAACTTTATATATGCATTCTAGTCACCTGTTGCCTTACAGAGACCTTATTAATTTCATAAGGTTTTCCTAGGCAAGGAAAACTCAAGGGTGGTTTCTTTCTCTGAAATGTAGCCTACAGCAACTGGTCTTCTTTGGTGATCTGCCATACAAGTATTAACCAGCATTAACTGACCTTGCTTAGCTTCCACAATCAGACAGGATCTGGTGCCTTGAGGATATTTAGGCTCCTGCCTTTAAATTCAGAAGATGTAACTGATAGTGGTGACTGCATCTCTACCCAACCATCCACCAGCCAGCTAAGAAGAGTGCTAAGAATGCTTAATGCCACTAACCAACTGCAAGGGAGAATGTAGTTGCATCAGTGTGAGGGCAGTGCCCCCCTCATTGGAGGAGGTGGGGAGGACACAGCAGGCATAATCTCTGTATTGCAAAGTTACTGTATAGCAATAGTTGCTTCTTTAATACCTGCCTCCCAGGGTCTTCAAAGCCAGACCCTATGGGAGAAGAAGAAGGAAAATTGCCTGTACAGTTTTCTTAGTCAGTTAAATAGGGCCACAGAACTGGCCAGCTAACACAGACATCTTTGTCCTCCCACATCTTGGCATAGTTACCTGCTTTCTCAGCACTTGCTGACAGAAGCAGCAGACTCATTCTGTCTGATAGAAGGGATGGTCCTTTCAATTGAGGTAATCAGTTGAAACCTGTTGACTTGATAGGACCAGGCATTTGTGCACTGGCCTTGTCAAAAGTGGACTTTATGAGTCCTACAGAAGAAGAAGCAGATGCTCTGGGTTTGCATAATGGCAAGATAGCAGGTTTGTTGTGCTGCTATTACTTCTCTCCAGGCCTACCTCTGTTTTAGATCACAACTTGATTCTTCCTCAGCTCAAAGTAATTGTGCAATCCAGGTTCTTGTAAGGTATACCAATGTGGTCCTATCAGGATACCTCTGTGAATCTCATTTTCTCATGGTCCATTGAACTGTATCCTGTGGATACTCACAGTATGGTGGAGTCAGGTGGATTTCTAGAAGCAGTGCAGCTTCTGTCAGATTTGCTGTTCTGGACAGCTTTAATAGACCTGATAAGGGCATGAGTTTCCCTTCCAGTCTTCTACATGAAGGCACTGAGGTCTCCTCAGTGGTATACTGCCAAAACATTTTAGCTTTCTTGGTTGAAAGCGCACATAATCATTCCATTAAAGCCATTCAGTGTGTGGATGAGTTATTAGTGACTACTGAGAGTCTGCTTTAACTTATTACACCTACTACTTTGGGAATGTAAAGAATAGTCACAAATGTCTTCATCCTCACCAAGAAAGGAGGTCTCAAGGCATCTCAACACACTGAGGCACCACAATGAAAAATGTTCTGCTACTGCAAGATTTTTTGCATTTTTGAACTTTTGGGCAAAACTTTCTTTGCTTAAAAAGCACTGGATTTGCACAAAAACAAGATCTGCCTCCCCCTCCAAAAACAACATATTTGGCACAAATATACAGCTTTATTATATATACAGCTTTTTACACTGTAAAACAATGTTTGTTTTTCCACAAATGTATTTTTTTTAAAAAAAGTCTTTAAATACAAACAATCAAAAATCTGCAAAAGGTCCCCTAATCTCACTGAATGGGAAAACTTCTGAAATTCTTTGTTCTTGCATGTGACAATGAAGTGAGTGAAGGTTTATATCCCTAACTGTAGAAATACTCTTTTTTTAAAAAAATACTTCCATAGTGCTACGAGTGCATTGAAACCATAGGTTTGTATGACATCTTCAAGAATGCTGAATTCATTGTGTGATGAGACAGTACGAGCCTAGCCGGTCAGTTTCATGACATAATAATCAACAATTGCTCATCAGTGACAGTGGTCAGAGGAGGTAGGGACAGGGATGATCCAGGAGAAAGTGTCCTGAGCTTAAAAGACCCTACATTTTCCATCCCTATTCTATATTCCTTTACAGTCTACCCTATTATAGTGAATCACCTGAGAGCAATATTTTTAAAACTTCATTACTGCCCAGTGTATTAGAATGTAGTCACAACACAGCTTAATGAGAGAAAGAAAAAGACCGGGGGTGGGAAGGCATAGGGAGAGAAACTCCAGCTCAGTTGAATGATCACTTGGCAGCAGAGGTTATTTTAATAGATGCATCACTTTCAGCTACGCTTTCACCATCTGTTCTGTGGCTCCTAACTATAAATGCAAAAGGAACATAATTCACAAGTGTACCATAAAAGAGGGAAATATAATTGATTAAATGATCTCTCTGTGTATGTGTACTTTGGTTATTTGGCATAGCTATTTTCTTTCTTCCCCTACCCCTTTTTAATTTGACACATAAATCTGGGCACAGTACAGTAATGTTTTTCATAGCAAAGTATACACATAGCAATACATACTAGCAAAGTATTCTGGGTGATTGCAGGATGGATTTCTTTTAGCCACAAGTGTAATGTGAAACATTTTGCAGAGAAAACATATATCAATAACTATACCTGTATGATTGTGTTTATGTGAATCTTACTGTCAAGGAAACATTATTGACTGGTACCCAGAGAGGGACCCAAATCAGTTCTTTTCTATTACCATAACATGCAGTCATCAGCTAGCAGCTAGGAGAAAAGCCAAAACAATCCCTGCATTTCCCTGTTGGTTCATCTGAATATTAGCTTGTCTCATATGTGTATGTGTTTCTTTTAACTAAAGCATACTGGGCATAATCAACCACACAAAAAATACTTTCATTGATTTAAACTGGAGAACTAAGCATATGTTTAAGTGAAAAACAGAGCAAGATGGTGAATGCTTAGCTTTGGCTGAATTGGACCCACTCTTGTTGGTTAGGAGAGACAGCAGGGTTGCATGTATGAATAAATTTAAAAAGCATAGTCTCCCTCTCTCTGTGTTTAAGGAGCAAATTTAATGTTTCTGTAGATCTGCACCAGGAAGGTTTGCCACATCAGGACTATTACAAGCCCTGAGATTTCAAAACCAAAACCTGAGACCTGAAAATGACTCCTTGTGATCTCATAGGGGACAGATCTTGGTGATGTGACAAGGGCAAGTCCCTGGTGATATCATTGAGCAGGATACCTTAGGTATCAAACACAGGCCATTTCCATACTACACTGTTATAGTGCTGTTATTCCATTTTCAACATCCTGTGAAATGCTGGGGCTTGTAGTTTACTGAGGCCAAAGAGCTCTCTGGCTGAGAATTCTAAATGTCCCTCCCTAAACTGCAAACCCCAGGATTCCATAGGAGGTTGAAAGTGGAATAATAGCACTATAACAGTGTAGTGTGGAAATGGCCACAGTTGCACTGCGAATGCTACTCTAATAATAATAAAAAAAACAATGCTAAGTCTAAAAAATGCAAGGCATTTTTTTAAAAAATTTAAATCTAAAAAATCAAGGCAACGCTTTTGGTTTATGATTTTCCCTCCTTGTTGCAAGGACTAGAAAGGTGGGTTTCCTAAGAGTTGCCAACTGCAGTGGATCAAGAGGTCAATCTTCTGCCTCTGGAACCTTCCAGGGGCCAGAAAGACTATCAAAATGCCCAAAAAACAAGTGGCCAGAAATGGATCTTTCTGATTTTGAAAAATTGTGGGTTTTTTTTTTTTTTTTTGGTATGTTAAACAATGCACATGGGGTGATGGTGGTGGTGCAACCTATTTATAATGTGAATTTCCACTTTAGAGGGCTGCCAGGGGAAAAAAAAAATTAACCCCATTTTTGTCATAATATGGTGGGCCAGTGAATCTACATCAGTTCAAGGCTGCAAAAACAGCCTTGGGGACCGAACTGTAGCCCTGCAACATCGCTGTATTGTACACAGGCCTATTCACAACATTCAGAGTTACATCTTCCTCCCTTTGTTCCACAAATAGTATAGTTATTTCAGGTCAAGGACAGGCATTACCTAGGCTGAGTAGGGCTGGTAGAAACTGTACTTCAGTAGTATTTGGAGGGTCCCAAATTGTCGGCAATTGCTTTAGAAGCGCTTCACCGGCTATCTGATTTTGAGGCCCAGCAATCATTATTTTTCATTATGTCATAAGCTGTATTTGTAAACTTTAGCTCCAAATGTTTCTTTCTTTTTCAAGACTGAGCAGCTGATGGCTCATGGATTGGCACCAGTCTAGAGACCATCACTTTGAGTAGCTCCGCTTTAGAAGAGACAGATTCAATTGCTCTAGCCTTTTCCTCCAGTCTACAACCGTATGATTATTGGTTTGGCCAAGTGGATGGGAAAACTCCAGAGAAGGGGTTGTACTTTCTAGGTGAGAAACCCAGAGAGAGCTGAAGCTGGAGAGGAGCTGCAGTTAAGCTGCAGCTAACCTTTATGTCTCCTCCTAAATACTGAGAGCCAGTGTGGTGTAGTGCTGTGAACTTGCGACTATGACCCTGGAGACCAGGGTTTGATTCCTCAGTCAGCCATGGAAACCCACCTGGTGACCTTGGGTGTGACACATACTGCAAGCCCCAGAAAACCCCATGATAGGGTCATCTGAGGATAGCCGTAAGTCTGAAATGACTTGAAGACAAACAAAAACAACAAATACCAACTGAAAATACAGCTACCTTATTCAAGGTGAAAAGCCTTAGCCCTGCTCTTCTCCAGCTCCAGCAATCTTTCTGAACCCATCCAACGAGTACAGCCCCTTCCTTAGGGTTTCCCCACCCACTGGGACAAACCAGTAAGTCACAGGGTTACTCTTAAATACCAGGCTGCTTTACTGTCATCCATATAATGCACAAGCAACACATCACCTTGTAATTACTTAAGCATTTCAGTCTTGTTGATTCACAGTTTTTGCTGTTACTCTTTATTTTTTTGGTCACAAGCATTGAAGGTATAGCCATGGTGACTTCAGTACATGTACCCTGTTCATTTTCCAGAGATATGAGGAATATAGATGGCATTAGCAGTATTTATTACATCCAGATAATAGATACGTTTTCTGTTAGCTCTCTGTCTCCTACCAAGTGCTGCACACCACTCCAGTTATGTCATGTTGCATCATGTCTTTTTGCTTTTGCTGTAACATCTTTCCTTCCTTCTTTTTGACAGGTAATTTAGAAAGCATGCCACAGACAACTGTCTTGAAACTGACTCTATGAGGTATGAAGGGAATGTGGTGAGATAATGCACTTGGAACAAAACAATGATTAGTTTTCCCACTAGTCTGTGAACTATTAAATAAACATTTACCACAAATTTCTTCAGGAATACACATGAAATGGCTGGGAGAGGGGAAGCAATCTGTCTGTTAAAAATTAAAATTGTAATATTTTTCTATTTGCAAGTTTTGTTGATTTTTTTTTTGGTTTATTGAAGATAAAATAGCTATTCTGTAATAATGATGTAATAATGATTGTTGTATTTTTAAAACTTAAACTGTCTATAAGCTGTTGGGCCAGATGTATGAAGAGAATTTGCATGAACAAGGGCTACCCAATATTCCCTAAATCTTTGTCTGTGCAGCCTTATTGTATGTGTGGAACTTTCCTAAAGGTGAAACAAATAAACCAGATTTATCTTTTTTTTTTAAATAATTTTTATTGATTATATAACAAAGAACAAAAAACAAAAACAAAAAATTAAAACACCATGTAATATACATAATAGTGGAACAAAAAAAAAATTTCAGCCAATGCAAACTTACATTCTTATTTCTATTACCCTTAAAATCATAAACTTGTTCAGCTTATTCTATATCATACTACTTATATATTTTTGTTACCTATCTTTAATTCTTATTCTCATTATATTCATTTTTATTATAATAGTTTCATTCTTAATTCTATATTTTCCCTTAAATTTAATCTATTGCTATTACTAAATATAATCTTATTACTTAACATATCAAACTATCTCTAAAGGTAACCACTCCCCAAAGCCAATTATATTTTAACTTTCTTTTTTCCCCCTTTTATCTTACACACATGGCTGGTCCTAAACTTAAGCACCAGGCAGCATACTCTGAAGGTAGCAGATCCCATTTGATCTTAGAAGCTAAGCAGGGTCAGCCCTGGTTAATACTTGGATTGGATGAATGAATACCAGGTGTTGTAGACAATATTTCAGAGCAAGGAACTGGCAAAACCATCTCTGAGTATTCCTTGCCCAAGAAAACCCTATGAAATTCATGGGGTCACCATAAGTTGACAGGCAACTTGAAGGTACACACACATACACACACATTGTGAAAAGGTGTGAACATTCACCTAACACTCTGGGGGACCAGGGTTACAATTCTTCCTCAGCCATGGAAACCCACTGGGTGATCTTGGACAAGTTACATTTTCTCAGCCTAAGAGGAAGGTAATAGCAAACTTTCTCTGAAAGGGGAGCAAATAGTTCAATTATTTAGCTTGTTGTTATTGTACTTCTGCTATGAGGGATGGGGAAAGGTACTTGTGGGATTTTCTGCCACATGAGTAAAATATAACTTTCTTGTTTCTGAGATGACTATTCATCATGGATTGGGTGGCAGTCACATGGCATCATTTGTTGTTCTGGCCTTGGGCCAGTCCCCTTCATAAACCAACACCTATACAGTAAGTAAGAGAAAAACTTGGAAAAGTTTCTTTTTGGGGCTATAGTTCCTAAGATGTACTAGCCATGCTTGCTGGGAATCATTGGAGTTATATGGCATAAACTTTTCTGTGATTCCTCTTTAAGAGTGGAGTTTGTAACACTTACAAGTGGTTCGGGTTCTGGCCTTGGTTGAAAAAGAAGAGCTTTCCTGGACTGATGAAGGTTCACTCAACCCAAGCATCCATATTCTGTGTGCCGGAAGTTCTATGGACAGAAGCTCAGCAGGACAGAACATTTGGACTGGGGCCAATCAGAATTTCCCCACTGTACCAAACAGCAGTTGCAGGGCTGGTTTTTGCTTGGCATTTCAGGGACACACACATATACACACATTGTAATATTCATGGTTTTAGCTGGGCTCCTCAGAGATTACTTATAACATATTTAGAGCTTGTTTAGAATGCTAAGCTATGTGCAGCCCAGATATTACAGGGCAATCTAAAGTTGATTACTGGAAGAGCAGAGGGGTAGATCCACTATCACATCCCAAGACTACTTCATCTTGTTAGTTTCAGACTGGCATGGCCAACACACAGATCAAGAGCATTAGGATCTACAGGGATTTGAACCTGGCAAACTAAAACCTGTCAGCTGTACCCATTCACCCCCAAGAGGCCTGTTTCAGGACATTTTTTAAGTTAACCAAAAGCAGGAGCATTGGTGTTCCTGCTGATTGAGATTGGGCCTTTACTCACATTCATCTGTTGGCTGCAATGATCTTAAACTACATATGAATTAATTAATGTACTATTTCATAACACCTTCCTACAAAAATTCCCAGGGTGGTTAACAACAATCAGCACTAGTTAAGACAAGAGCACATACAAGGCAAATCTAAAACAGTTTTTTTTTTTAAAAAAAGTAAAATTGTGAGGGTAGAAACCATCAAGAATTGTCTGCAGAGTGGCAAGAAAAGCTAAAAGTATGTGTAATACAAATGGAAGTTAACTGAAAGCTTACAGTACAGCTTACAGTAAAAGTAAGACCAGTTTAAAATATTTAGTGCATCACCTTTTCTGAACTCAGCATTTGGTGACAATGTCCTACACTCTGTATCATGTAGGTCTGAATATCTCAGAAGTGTGTGCTACCGGGCAAGCTGTTTTATCTGGAATCTTTGCTGTTTAGATGTAACTCACAGCCTCCCTGGAGACGAGGTGAGAAACCTCTAAGGCATGAGACATATGTGTGAAGTGTAAGGAGGTGCATAATAATGGCACTCAGCTAGCCATGCAACTAGCTGTTGAGTATGACAGTATGCACATTATCATTTTATACTAATTAACTTTGTACATTTTCCCTTATAAATCTTACATTGAACCTCGTGGGACTGCTTCAAACATTTGTACACATGACAAAAGGTTAATTGTTTTGTGAAAGACATAAGAAAGGACACCTTGATAGCTCCAGATAGAAATAAAGCAAACCATTAAGTCCTTTTGTGGAAATTCAACTGCTTTGTGTATTGGATATGCTTAATGCTATGTTTGACATATAAGATATATGCTTATATTTTTGTGATGATATATCGAAATGTTCATCTCATCATAACACTGTGCATGTGAAATGAGGTTTTTAAAAATTTAATCAAATTAATTATATTTTTCTGGAATAATTGTCATTGCCTAAATCCAGGCCTTTTCCACACCGGGCGAGGGAATCGCCCCGTGCCGCTACTCACCAGACCTTTTGGCTCCCCAGTCCGGTCCATGGTGCACCGTGCTCATCAATACGCACTGCTCCGGCATCCCAAATGGCAGCTTCCGGTTGGTTGAGGGTCTCGACCAACCGCTGAAGCTTGCCAGCCTAAAGCCCACCCCTGGGCAGATCGCAGGCTCGCATTGGTGCAAGCCTGCGAATCTGCATAAGGGAGCAGGCTCGCGGTGGCGCGCTGCATGTTTTTGAAAGACCAGAAAAATCAGGTCTTTCAAAAGCAGGCTGGAGGATCATTTGGGGTCATTCAGAACCGGACTGAGGTGCGGATCTACCTTAAATAGGTCCAACCCAGTCCGGTACGAGGTGCAGACCTCTTCCTTGGAGAACAGACTGTGCCATTTCAAAAACTCTGTGTGGAAAAGGCCCCAGTGTGACGCTTGTGCATGCCATAAGAATTTTTTCCCTTAAAGATAACAACAACAACAACTCCCTGAGAATTCAGATTTCCTAAATAGAGGAGTCCAAGTCATATGGAGTAAGTTTTGGAGCTCTAGCAGGAAGAGGAGATTGCCCCTCCCTACCTAATCTGAATTCTGTTGTGGTGTCAGTGGACATCCTGCATTGGATACAGTCCCATATTTATTACTGGGTGAGGTTGCAGAGGGAATGTTAAATAGGATGCTTTTTGTGTGTTTGTGCCTTCAAATTGCCTATCCACTTCAGTAATTTTATAGGTTTTTCTTTCTTTTCTTTTCTTTTTTGGCAAGGAATACTCAGAGGTGGTTTTGCCAGGTCCTTCCTCTGAAATGCACAATATGCATATATTCTCTTTTATTTTGGTATAGTTAAGTGGCATAAAATATCTCGAATAAATAACACTAAATGGGAGCTACTGAAAATCAAGTTGGCAGAAAAAGACATACCCGAATCTGTCATTTGCAGACTCTGGGCATAAAATCCACCACATTCATGGTTCTCAAATTTTGATCTTCTAAATGTTTTGGACCTCAAATCCCAGAAGTCTCAGCCAGCACTACATCTGGATGTAATGACATGGCTGATATGAGCTGATGTCCAAAAAAGCTGGAAGTCCAAAGTTTGAGAACCACTGCATTATTTAATGGCGACATTATACCTTGACTCTGGACACATTCAGCTTCTCCTCATATTATTTATTCACCTATCATTACACCCACAAAATAGTATTGTCCTTATTCCAGATATGATGGGCCCTGACCTTCTTTAATGGCAATTGTTACTTTGGTGGAGAAACCCTATCCCGGGGTCTACAATTTTAATATTAAAATATGATTCTGTGTGCCAGAGAGGTCCCCTGAAGGGGAATGTAGGCAGCAATGGTCAAAAGACTAAAAACCAAGTCAGGCCAGTAAAATCCCCAGTCACATAGCCCTAAGAGACCTCAAGATGTGTAAACCCACAATAAACAAAGGGTCCACAGTCCCAGGAAGCCAACTTGAGGGGATTGGCGTGTCTGCCCCAAGTTGAGCAAATATTCCGTCAGGCGAGGACCATTTACATGGAGTCACACCACAAACTAACACAGCCGAAGATCCTGAGACTTTGGCAACACTTTGCAATCCCATCACACAAAGGAAATTACCAGTGTGGAGCTTCATGCCCACTACAACACCCATTGTTCTCCCTGGGAAAGGATTAGTCCTCCAGGTACTTTTCCCCCCTACAAATAGTCCCTATTTTTGAGTGGTTCTTTGGATCACTCCCAGTCATCCCAGCAGACCATTTCTCTGTCCATTGAGTGATCCCCTCAGCCCTCTCCGAGCTGAGCCCCACTCCTCCGCTGCCTTCTCAGACCCAGGACTTCAGGACAAGGTGCAGTATTACCCTAACAACACCCCTTCAATGCTCCCTCTGTCCAATTTCCTCTCTTTTACTTCTTAATAGCTCTTGGGTGCATGTGTGCATGTTGGTGCGTGAGACTTACATTCAATAAAATCATTTATTGGACATTTTGGTTTGGTTTTTGGCTTGGCCTGACCCTGTAAAGATTGGTTAAAAAGACCCCACTAGGTTACCCTGCCTCTCACATTGCTATTGCTTGTGCTCTGGCTAGTTTCCATTCCCCATCACGTGAAGCACATTGAGGTGTCCCCCAAGGGACCCCAGAAATCAGGTTAACAAAATGTTTGAAGTGATCTTTACCAAAGTAAATAGGCTGGAAATGGCCAAACTGGACATAGTGCATTGTTACAATTGTATCTGTCTTGTTAAAACTTTTCAGGAAGTAAAGAGAACTTTACAAGGACCAGGTTGAGGCCATGGATTGTAGCCAATCCAAGATTTCTCACACAAATCTGAGTCCTGAACTCTAGAATGAAAAAAAGAAAGAAAGAAAGAAAGAAAGAAAGAAAGAAAGAAAGAAAGAAAGAAAGACAGGAGAACAGCCTCTGAACAATCAGATCTTTATTCAAATCAGAGACTTCGTATTGCCTCCCAGCCAATCACAGGGGCCAGTACTTGGGGCATACACAACATCCTCCTACCATTGTTGTGTTTTCACTCATTCTGTTATGTACATACAAGAAATGATTTAAACAATAATTTGTTTGTGTGCGTGTATATGTGCCTTCATATTGCCTGTGGAGTTATGATAACATCATGAATTTCATAGGGTCTTCTAGGGCAAATAATGCTCAGAAGTGATTTTGCTATTTCTCTCCTCCAAAATACAGCCTAGAACATCTGGTGTTCATTAGCAATCTCCTATCCAACTACTAACCAGGGCTGGCCATGTTTAGCTTCCAAGATCAGACAGGATCTAGTACCAAATAATTAATTTGGTAGCTTACTTTAGTGCTCTTCCTCCTCTGGAGCTCCTTTACACTACACAACAGCACTATAATTCTGATTTAACTGCCATGGTTCCATGCACCGGGAATCTGGGATTTGTAGTTTAGAGAAGCGTATTTAGAATTCTCAGCCAACTCTAGCGCCTCACCAAGCTGCAAAGCTCAGAATTCCATAGAATGGTTCCATGGCAATTGAAGTAGAATCATAGTACTATAATTGTATAGTGTGAAAGGGTCCCTATTTTTTTCTTCTTACTAACTATGGCAATTCAGGAAGGTTTTGATGTTATTTGCCCAGCTGCTACAAAGATTGCATTGTTTGGAGGAGCTGTGTTGTGTATAAGTGGTACTGCTAGCCACCATAAAAAAAAAGGCAGCCCCTACTCTTGAAGCTTATATTTTCACTGCTGTGCCCCAGAGTTACCCCAAATCTGAAGCCATCTGAAAAAAACTGTAGAACTGTAGCCACTTATAAATGCTGAGTATCAATATTGGGGGGAGGGGAATAAATTTATATCTTGAGATAACGACGACGATGACGACGACGATGATGATAATAATGATAATGATGATGATGATGATGATGATCATAACAACAATTGAATGCTGCTGTGAACAGCTTGCATTCTCTCCAACACTTCACAGATGAAAACTGAGACACTTGTGGCCAAGCAACTTTAGTGTGGTGATAATAGCAAAAGTTATTAATGAGGAAGAACATGCAAACTGGAAGAGGTTGCAGTGGTTTGCTTTTGCCCAAGCAGAGGTGAATCTAGGTTGGGGCAACCCTGCCCACCTCCTCTCATCCCTCCCTCGCCTGCCGCCACTTGCCTTGAGCCGACTCAACCCACCCACCTCCACCACTCGCCCCGCCCCCCCCGCCGCTCACCCTGCCCCCTTGTCCTGGGCACTGTTGAGCCTCTGTACGCCACTGTGCCCAAGCCTACTAGGAAAGGCAAAATTTCCTCCCTTCCTTTCTTTTATCTACTATGAAGCTAAGTGCAAACTACTTTAATACTTGGAACTCATTTTGCAGCAGTTGGAGCAACCTGAAGACCAAGAATGAAAGGTGGGAGGAAGAGAGAGAAATGGGGATATTTTACAAGCAGATGAACAAGTGTGACAACAGGATTAAGTGGTAGCATCGCTGCCAAATCAGGACAGTTGGGGAGTGTGCAGAGTGTCATAGCACTCATCCCTCTGCCCATATTGTATGAATGAATTATAAAGGGAGATTAATGAACGTTATTCTGTCCCTTCACTTTGTAATGAAGTGAAAACTGAACCTCTTGAGCCTTCCTTGGTCCAATTATTTTCTTTTTCTAAAGTGTCCGTGTTCATATAATCAAGATGGTATCAATCACACGGCAACATTTTGTTGCAGGACCCAGTTGTTTTCATCAATTGCCAGATGAATGCCTACCCAGTTGTACTTTTCTTCTGTTGGGGATTTAACACACCTAGCATATAGGGCTGTGTAGGCTAGGTTTAAACCTCAGACCTTAAGCTGAGCCTTGAGAACTCAGAGCTTTTTTAAGACTATAGGCTCCAGAATCACCCAGCCAGAAAGGCCACTGGTCCTGCTGACTGGCAATTCTGGAAATTCTAGTTCAAACAAGTTACTTTTCTAACCTCCAACTCTATGGTTCTCAGTCAAAGGCCATTTCCTCCCACTTTCAACATCCTGTGGAATTCTGGGGTTTGTAGCTTACTGAGGCCAAAGAGCTCTCTGGCTGAGAATTCTAAATGCCTCTCCCTAAACTGAAAACCTCAGGATTCCATAGGATGTTGAAAGTGGAATAAGAGCACTATAACAGTGTAGTGTGGAAATGGTCAAAAATTCAGAATCCTATGCACAAATTGAGCTCCTATTCCATTCCATGGGGCTTGTGCAACATCCGAGTAGGCTGTGATAGCATATATTAAGATATTTTAAGAAGAATGCAAACTGTTTATGTTTATGAACCTCAAGATAAATAGTAGAAATATGGTATTTCCTCCCCAGTGGACTAATTTCAAAGACATTTCATACCTTCAATCCAAGGTTATCTTTTTCCTTTTGCTGTCTTTCCCTTGGCATATGGACAAAATAAAACGTTGTCAAAAATGAAAGGTTGATATGAATATTGCTGTTGGTGGGGGTAGGCTTGACCTTGGTGAATGGGGAAAAACATTCAGCCAGCTTCAGTCAGATCTCTGGTTGCTTGCAACTGGGCTCATAGATAACCAGAGATCTTGGTTCCACCAGTGACAAATCAGCACAGGGAAAAGACACTCCTGGCATATTAACATAATTATGTCTAAAGAAACTGACAAAACGCATATGACTATAACACATAGTTCTGTATGTGCCTAACAGCAAGTCACTGTCAAAATTATTTTTCCTCACTTAAGCTGAAGGAAAGTTAAAATCTGCTGTGGAATGGAGGGCAGAGAAACAACGGGCATAAAAATGAGAAATCTGTGGAGACATTCAATAGACTTCAGTATTTAATATCTCATTATGTTAATGTAGATACATTTCAGCTTTGATAGCATGTTGCTGATGTTATTTTTGTGGAAGGAACAGAACTGAACAACCTTCCCCCAGAAATGAACAATTGTTCACTGCTATATTATTCTGCCCATTGGTTAACATCTTCTGAAGATGACCCTTTACTCCACGCTCCCATCACTGTCAGAGGATGTATTAGGAAGTATCCAGGAGAGAACCTTCTCAGTGGTAGCTCCCAGAATCACAGAACTCTCTCTGAGAGCGTCCACATAATCTTCTCCCTCCATATTTTAGTCTTCTAACGGCTGATTACATTCCACATAGGGGAAGTATTCAGAACCTATATCTATTTAGGTCTCATCCAGACAGACTGGAAGAACCAGAATGTCATTAGTTTTGTTCTTGTCTTTTTTGGTCATGGTGGAGAGATATACATGGTGCTTTGCTCATCCTGAGGTATCCCCCAGCACTTAAAAGGACTATTTATTTCCACTCCCCACATCATTTTCAACAAATCACTATTCACAAAATGAAACATACCCCTCCATAGCTGCTTGCTTGTGTTATCCCAGGACTAGCTAAAATGGCTGCCGCCAGGAAAAGTAGTAAATAATTGTTCTGAAGAGAGCAGATTCAACAGAGATCAAGTGAGGGAAAGTGGGATGCTAGCAATAAAAGAAAATTAGAGATGGGACGAATCCAGAATTTCCCGAATCTGGATCTGAATCCCTGGAAGGTTCTGGGTGTCCACAAATCTCACCAATCTCAAATCTTTTGAATCCTTTTTTAAAAAAAGATTTTAAAAAGCAAGGGAAAGAAGGATAATCTTAGGCAAGGCACACTCTCTCAGCCTTAGCAAAAGCTTAGGCAAAGGCAAACCTCCCCCTTAAGAAATCTGGCCAAGACAATTGTCCTGGTTTTGCCTCAGGATCTCCTCAGATTGAAAATGACATGAAGGCCCTTTCTACATAGGCAGGAAAATGTGGATTAATCCCATATTTTCCTGCCTGTGTAAATAGGGCCATATACTACAGTCCAGGGATAATCCAGGTCAAAACTGGTTTTTCTTTGCATAGCTCCTTCTGGCATCCTGGGGTTTGCAGTTTGATGATGCACCAGCACCCTTTGGTAGAGAAGGCTGTGACAGCTTGTAAAACTCCAAACCCCAGAATTGTGTCTGAAAGAGGTTTGCAAGGGAGCTATGCAAAGGAATGTTTCAGCTGTCCTTGAAATCTCAAGCCTGTAGCTTCCAGTCAAGTACTGAAATATGAAATATTCAATTTAAATATCTTAGAATACAACCCCAGCTGTAATTTCTGAAATTGTTAGCAAAGGCCATTATTATTCCAAGGGAAAAACTCACCTATTTACTATCTTCCCTTGTATGTTTAGTCTCCTAGATTTTAAGGAATCCCAGTTGCTCAGTTTTTCAGGTGTCTCGGTCTCCCAGGTTTTAAGGAGTCCTGGTCTCCCTAGTTTTCAGGCATCCTGGTCTCCCTGGTTTTCAGGCATCCTGGTCTCCAACAATCTATTTGGTTGGGGGATTCGAAAGATTTGGTTTGCCTATTTTGGCACAGGGATTCAGATTTGGAAATCTCAAATCCTTACCCAGGATTTGAGGATTCGAGGATTCAAGGATTCTGTTGGCCCGTCCCTAAAGAAAACGATTCTAATGCTTAGCTATTAACTATAATATTGATAAAGCACTTTAATACTTTGACTACTTCTGAATAATAATTTAGAAAGGCTCAGTGGAAATCAGTAAAATCAGTTTCTTAAACATTGCCTGAATCTACATAACATATGTTATCAGTGGAATAAGGATGAACACAAGGGACAGTGCAGGAAGAGAAACCCAGGGTGTTTCAAGAAAAAGTTTGGATGCAAAACTATGAATATTCATGTCTGGAAAGCCTTTGTTACCTCACCTAACCCACCTAAAAACTATGTCCTCAGGATCATAATTATGTTATATCAAACATAGTGAGCCATAGAGATCTACTGGAAGGACACGTAGGTAGTGGAGCTATGGAGATAGATCAAAATAGTAGCATGTTTTCTGTCACACGTCCTAGGTGAATCTTGCAAATGATTCACACAGACCATCCCAGACTCACACA
This sequence comes from Ctenosaura bakeri, assembly GCA_948474755.1. Lineage (NCBI taxonomy): Eukaryota > Metazoa > Chordata > Lepidosauria > Squamata > Iguanidae > Ctenosaura > Ctenosaura bakeri. Next base: position 182,509 of record CAOLHI010000720.1, read on the forward strand.
GACCATTTGAATGGATTTTCAGCAATAAGAACACCAACAGGAGACAATAGGTCTCTGGGATCAAATTAACATGTCAAACAGCCAGGGATGTGACACCTTGGAGGTATGCATCCCTGGATGAGAAACTCATCTTGGAGGAAACTACAAGGATGCCTGGCTGTATTTTCTTTGAACTACAAAGCTGAAATCCAGGTTCATAAAAATGCAGCCATCTGTTCCCCAGGACATGTTTCAGCTCTATAACTAGCCCCCATTTTCTCCTCCTTCTTCAGAGTTCTCCCAGACTCACAAACAATGCTGCTGGTAAGTTTCCCTCAGCCTCAAAAGGTATGGCTGGGATCAGCTTTTAGGTCATTTTCTCCTAGCTGAAGACTTCTGGATTGATACAGTATTACCCCCAAACCCCCCCCCTCTCTCTCTCTCTCTCTCTCTTAATTTGCACCTCTTCCTAAATTTCTATAGTCTTGTAAGCTTGTTGGAGTGAGTGCAGCTGAGTGATTGTATGGATTTTAACATCTATGTCAATAAAATACTTAAATTTGAACAGTTAGCCTGATTCTCTGTGATCCAACTCCATAATGGGCTAAAGATCCTTAATTACCCTGCCCTCTTTGCATTGCTAAAGCAGTATTCATAGCTAATTTTCCCCACAAATGATAATTTTGACAAGCGTTGAGAATCCCCCTAAGGGACCCCCAGCAAGCAGGATAACAGCTTAATACTTCCAGAGACCTTTTTTCCCTTTCTGGATCAGCCCTTAATTGTTTATTTGTTTATTGTGATTGGTTTTAGCTGTAGTCTGTGTCAATCTTTGACCTTTTCTGCACAACGATGCTCTTATGCTTTGTCCTGTCATAATCCCAGCAGTGCCTCTGCTGGGGTGGGAGCATGTTCCCAACACTCCTCTCTTCACATGATTGGTTGGCTGTGGAAGTGGGCGCGAGGGACATCCTTCTGGACTGCAGCTGACCTTCTTCTCATGCTGCAGTAGACTGCGTTTCCGGCCCTTCTGCATGGCCAGCTGCAATGGAAGGCTTCTGCAATTGGGGGTAATTGACAGAGGTTTTCTTTCAATGATATAGCCCACGATCATGCCAGCTGGTGACATGAGAAGGGTGCGACCATGAAGACATCACGTGGAAGCATCATCAAGGTTTTACTTCTGTCACGTCCCCATGCTGGGATGCCATCGTCATGCAGAAAGGGCCTGTGTTGTAAGTCACTTTGGGTCCTTCTCTAGGAGAAAGTGGAATATAAATAAACTGAATAGATAAATAAATAAATTATTGAATCTGAATTGAATTTGTTTTAATAAAAACATCATAGCAGCACAAGGAAAAATAAATGTTGCCCTCAGCCAGATAAAAAGAGGAGAATGATTTAGTAAAATACCTTTAAATCCTATTGATTTTACTGGTAGAGTTAAGTACACACTTTTCTCTCCCCCACTGAAATCAATTGGACTTAAATGTACTTAACATTAGCTTTACTATGCTTTTAATTATTCTTTCACAATTCCGCCCCCCCCCATTTCTCTCAGGAGCTCAAGGCAGTCCAGTCTAGATCAGGGTTCCAAAAAACTGCTTTATCTTGAAGTGGCATTAAGCATATGTTTGTTTGTTTGTTTGTTTTTTCAAAAAGCATCACTTAATGTGGTGTGTAGCTTAGAAAAGGTACTGTTGTGGACAACAACTTACTGGCTGTGCTGACTGGGAAATTCTGGGAGTTATAGTCCAGAAATGTAATTTTCTAAGCTCTGTTTCGGTTGTGAGTATACTGTATGTACTCAACTATAAGTTAATTTTGTGGATAGGTTCAGGACAGGTTTTGGGCCCCAAAGTAAGGAATTTGCAATGACACACGATTTGCAATTACAGAAGTCAAGAGTGAAACAAATATGTAAAGGATGATGCAAAGAAAGCCAACAACTGCTGGTGCTTGCAGTTCAACAACATCTGGATGGCTGGATGACTCCTGAGGTGGCTAGCAACAGAAACAGAACCCAAAGCCACAGTCTAATGGGGAAATCCCATATCACTGGCAGAAAACCTAGCAGCCACCTATTGCTCTCATTTGAATGTGTTAAGATTAACAGACCAACCCTCACTTCGCCATCCTCCTAAGGGTCTCCACACGTCCCCCCATCACTGGCCACTTGCCGAGACCTCTCAAAGCAAAAAGCCACCAGCAGCACTGCCAGCAGGAGAAGAAGAAGGGTGAGGAAGGCAGCTGTACCTGTGCAGCAGCAGTAGCAGCCACCATATTGGGAACTCACTCCAGCAGTGAGTGAGAGAGGGCCAGTGGCAGGTCAAGGGAAGGAAGAAGAGTTGGAACTGCAAAGGAGACCTGCTCTGATTTCTCTCACGTATTTCCTTCTCTTCAGCTCATTCCTTTTGGCCCAGATCCTTTTAGCAGCTCAGTCGCTTGTCTCCAAAGGACTCCTCACTCTCTCTCTAGGCACAGCCTAACATCTAGGCAAGCAACTGCGGGTCTCTCTGAGGCATGTGTGAGGCTTTCCAGAGAGGATTCTCACCCGCACCCCCATTCACTGCTGCCTCTTTGGTGGTGATGGTGGTGAGGAGGCACAGACCACTTGGCTTCCTTGCTCTTTGCTTTACTTCCCAGCATGTTTTGATTGCAGTATGAATTCCTTGCCAATTTTGACTCCTATGACAGCAGCATTGACCCATGGATAAGTCGACCCAGATTTTCAAGGTCAATTCTTTTAACTAAAATTTCTTAACTTATAATCAAGTATTTATGGTACGTAAGTTTCACAAATCTGTATAAGACAGAATGAATTTTATCTTAGTCTGGTTTGCATAAGGGAGGAATCTAATATTTTGCTTTCAGATGTATTCTCTTAGGTTATTCTCATTTAATTATGTGTTTCCTGTAAAGTCTGTCCCATTCTGTACAGTTCAAATTATGAAATATCACATATATGTGTCCTGCTTAGATTGCTGAAATGAGAAATAATTAAAGAAGCTCCTAATTTCTTCAGGGTCTCTTTTATTTCAGATTTGGATCTAGCATATCACCATGCCACTCTGAACCAGGTGTGTAAATCTTCGCCTATTTCTTCTTCATATGCAAAGAGGAAGAATTTTCATACTTTTCTCCCCACTATAAAATTTTTTTGGTTGGTATTCTTCTGTATTCACACATTACAAAGTGTTTTGGGAAATTCTTCTTCATGGAAAAGGAAAGGTTTTTGTTTAGAGAAACCGCATGCATTTCTGAGCAGAATAATTCCCCAGAACACTTCAAGATAAAATGTTCATCATAAACTTTCATTCTACAAGTGAACATTTGTCATCACTAAAAAAATAAAAAAGTATAATACAACCATGTTTAAGTGATTTGAAGTCCCATATGTCTGAGTGGGAGAAATCTGAGTACATATTTAACCTTCCAGTGGAACTCAAAATGCTTATTAGTTTTCTGTACCATGTCCAAAATACACTGTTCTTTCACTGACCATATTGGCTCAAAATGAGATGTTTTATTCTAAATGAAAACTTATATATTACAAGTGGTAGGTAGTTTTAGTTGTTGCCATTAGTGGGAAAGATGATTGTCATACTATATACTAACTGCAAATGTTTTTTGACTGTGGATCTTCACATAGCCAGAATGATAACATCCATTACCCAAGGCAGTAGTATTAGAATATAAGAAACTCATTTTTGCAGCAGTATAAAAAAAAAGTTAAGGGGAAAAAACAGTTTAGGGCTGACCCCTTTTCTCCTGCACATAACTGTGAATATAAGCACTGAATTCTGGCAGACTGTTGTCTGAAAATGGGACAGTAGAGAGGACAGAATAAAACATTCCTGAAAAGAGGCAGGTGGCTGACTGCCATCCTGAACAGAAGCACTCCACATTTCAACACTGTGTTGCAGGTCCCACTTGATTGTGAATAATATAAAAGTTGGGATGACCCAGCCAATTAAAAAAAAAATAGTGGAGTTGCATGATTGCTGGACTAGTGCTCCATGTAATCTTTTTGTTGTTGTTTTTGTTGTTGTGTGCCTTCAAGTCATTTCTGACTTATGATGACCCTAAGGTAAGCCTAACACAGGGTTTTCTTGGACTGAGTGTGTGATGCAGTAATAGGAGTGGCCTCAAAGATCTCCTAGGGAGCTAATGTAGACACCTAACATTTCACAGTTGCCCACCCTTGAACTAAGGGCTTAGAAAATCTTTGCCCTGTTCTCCATATAAGGCAAAATCTTGGCCTAATTCCTATATTATTTGTTGTTTTTCTTATCACAAGCGGGCGGTATGGTTGTGCAGGAGAACAAATTCCTTGAGCCTGTTGAAACATTTTAATTTGCCTCTGAGCTCCAGATAATTAAAAAGTTTATTTCTGAAAATGTTGATAGGGTTACACAAAACAGAAGTAGACAGGATGGAAGTAAAGTACCACATAATCTGTATAAAGAACAATTCTGAGCAGTATCTAGATTCCACATTAGGCACATGGAAGTCAATTTGTGCCTTTAAAAGTAGATAAATGTTCATACAAACTTATCTCCATGTATGAACTCTATGGAATTAAAGGAGTGGTTTGAAAGGAATGTGTTTGTACATGGGCATGTAGAATTTCCAGTGAGGCATGTTCATATTGGAAAGCCAGTTTGGTGTTGTGGTTTGGACGTTAGACTATGACCCTGGAGACCATGGAAACCCAGTTGGCCATGGAAACCCACTGGTTGACCTTGGGCACACCACATACTCTCAGTCCCAGAAAACCCAGTGATAGGTTCACCTTAGGGATGCCATAAGCCAGAAACAATTTGAAGGCACACAACTGCAACAGCAATAACAAGGTTCACATTGGTTTGGGGCATAACTCCAGAACAACTTTTGATTAGTGGGATGTAGAGAGAGAGAGAGTCCATCAGCATATTCCTGCTACCCAAAATGGTGGAACCAGAATGTGGAAATCTGAGGGAAACTTCAAAGTCCCACTGATCTTTAAAAAGAGCAGGAAACATGTGTTTACATCTTTTTTCATTCCTGAGTGATCAATTTTTGGGGGAGACGTGCATTAAAATGAACAAATCATTGTTTTCATAATCCCACACTTTTGTGAAAGTGATAACCTCATTCTATTTTCCTCAGTATAATCACCACCGAAGTTCCTACTTTTAACTTTGTGCTTTATCTAATAAAGTGGTATCTCATGTGAAATGGCCCTACAGCTCATATTACCCGGCCACATTTGAATAAAATGATTATGTATTTGGTGTGTTATATATGTATATCCTTCCTTGAAGTAAGCTCCCTATAGGAAGTGAGGGACTTCAGATTAAACTTCATTACTTTTGTGCACTATTTCCTTTTGAAAAATAAAAAAAAAACCTTCTTATTGAATGTTTTTGCTTTTCTGGTAGGCTTGGTAAAGACAGCAGTAATACATTGGCCACTTTATGGGACAATGCTTGGCAAACAGATACCAGTCATGCAGTCACTTTGTTGCTCTCAATAAACAGGCTTGATTGGGAAAACATTACCCTGCCAGATGTGCTTGGTTTATCTACTGTTGGAACTACTTGTGTGAAAGGCAGTAAATGTAAGTATTGAGGATGTATAACTCTGGTGGATGATGCACTGTTTTGATTCCTGGCACAATGAGTAAACAAAGAGAGAAAAAGAGCTTTTTAAAACACTCCTAAGAGCAATAGAAAATACAGGAATTGGACTTTATATAGGAAGAGATAGATGCCACTCCTTTAGATATCAGGATAAGAAGCCTAGAAACTAACCCTAGAAAATAACCCTTGAAACTATTTCATCTCCCAAATATCTAAATTTTACTAGAATCAGAAATATAAGAAAACTGATATATGGATGTCCACCTTTTACTAAGTACTTTGTTCAACAAATGGTGAAATCTATTAAGCAAATAAACTCAAAAAGTGACATGCTTATACTGCACTTTGTTAATCTATTTGTAGATTTTTGGTCTGGTGTGACCTTTTGAATCTGCTTGCTTTTTATCTTCTGAGAGAACCCAACATTATTGATGAGGGCTTAGATGTTTCTAAATATTTGACCAAGAGATAATGGTGATAACTATGGGTCTTTCTGCACTACACTGTTATAGTGCTATTATTTCATTTTCAACATCCTGTGGAATCCTGGGGTTTGCAGTTTAGGGACGAGCATTTATAATTCTCAGCCAGAGAGCTTTTTGGCCTCAGTAAACTATAAACCCCAGAATTTCACAGGATGTTGAAAGTGGAATAACAGCCCTATAACAGTGTAGTGCAGAAAGCCCCTATAATCACTCAGTAACAGTTAAATATGTGTATCAATATGATGATAGGTAAAAATATTTCTTATTGTTGTTAATATAGGTCCCATCAGAAGAGACAAATCTAAGCCAGGGGTGGAAAACATATGACTCTCAACTACCTTTTTGTGGTCCCCAGGTGTTGCATAGCTCCCAATGATTAAAAAAAAAGGTATGCAACTGCAGTTTATCAGCATGCTCTCTCAGCAGCATGACTTCACACCAAAGTATGACAAGAGTTTGCTGCTATAGAGGTGGCTATGCAAGAGAAGACTCAAGAGTCTCTTCTCCCTGCCTGAAGGTCTAAGTGTACAAGAGCAGATCCAACCAAACTTAAAGCCATCTCACTGGAAAATACCAACTGGAGAACCAGTTAGAAAGTCTTAGTTTAGAGGCAGCAGAACAACACAGGAGTTTGAAAAATAAACACACTTTAAAACTATTGTTGGGCCTCTTTATATAAATTTAAGTGGGTGAAGATTAACTTCTTTTTTGCTCTCATCTCACCATAGAATCATAGAAATATAGAGTTGGAAGTGGCCCAACAGACCCTCAGGTTGAACCCCCTGCTCAATGTAGGCTTTCCAGCTAGAGTATCCACAGCAGGTAGCTGTCCAGCCTTTTTTTTGAAGAGATCCAGAGAAGAAGATCTCACTGCTTCTCTAGGCAATTGGTTCCATTGCCAAACCACCCTCACTGTCAAGAAGTTCCTTCTAAGATTTAGTCAAAACCTACTGTTCTGTATGTAACGAATGCACCCCAAGTCTTCTCTTCACCAAGCTGAATATGCCCAGCAACTTCAATCTCTCCTTATGTGTTTTGTTCTCCATACCTCTTATCATCTTCATTGCCCTTGTTGCCACCATCCCCTGCCACCTCAGAGCCCAGCCTCCTAGCTCACAATCTGTATCTCCCACCCATGCTCTCTTTCTTGTTTGCTGTCTCACCGGAACAAGCTTAACAGCCACTGCTCTTGTCTGTCATGCCCTGTCCTTCCACTCACTTGCTACATTAGCTCACAGTGGTTGGTGCCAACAGTAGCAGTTACTGGTTGTTTGGTGGTGAATTGTATTGTTTGATGGTGAAATGGGGGGAGGTATTAAACCTTAATAAATTCACCTCCTTATAAAAATGACAAACTTTGGCAGTAACACTTGGCCAACCTGAAAAATGACCCCCATTCCCAGCACATTTGCCCACCACAATCTAGGAGATGGATTTCGTTATAGCAAAGATTTTGTAGTATGCAGTCCATGTACTAGCAGAGGTCTTCCAGGATGAAGAGCTAAACAACAGGCCTGGGTATGAGCATAAGGAGATGTTGTCTAGCAACTGCAAGGCTTCCCTGACATCTGTCTCCTGCATAAGCTAGTGGTTTTCAAACTTTGGTCCATAAGATGGTTTGGACTTCAGTTTCCTGATTTCCAGACTCTTGGGCATGCTGGCTGGGGCTTCTGGGAGCTGAAGCCCAAAGTACCTTGTTGACCAAAATTTGGAAAGCACTGAACTAAGTAAGTATGAAGAGTCCTGTTCCTCAAAATACTATACATATGTTTCTCTCAGTCAGAGCCTGAGAGTCACTTTTAAAAGCACATTTGTTACAGTGATAGTTTTAAGGGCCTCCAAATTAGCCAGATATTATCATCACGGCAGGGGGTTGGACTTGATGGCCAGTATGGTCTCTTCCAACTCTATGATTTTATGATCATTGTTGCAATATTAAACAGTGTTTTTTTCCCATTTCCGCAGAGTAACTGGAACAGTTAGTTTTAATTACTTAAAAACCCATTTGGGTACTACAATCCTATGTCACAGAACATAACCTCCTGCGATCTGCCTCACTGTTACCTCTGCAACCACAAGGTGCAGCATGAGCCAGCACTTCCATCATGTGATAGCCCTCCACAAAAATTTTGTGAAGTTGCACCATCCATCATGGTTAAAATAACTAAAAAGTCACAGTTATACTGCAAAAGTGTTGCAATGGCAATGTGATACAGGTCTGTTATCAGGAAAAGGGATTTATTATGAATAACTTGTTTGTAAGTAGTTACTTCCACACTTTGGGCTCTCTGCTCCTGTGTGTCTCCAGAACTAAGCAAAGTTCTGTTTTGTCAAATCTTCAGTTTGAAATCAGTCATCCACAAGCTATTGCTAACCATTAAAGGGAGTTTTTTGTGGGAATGTGTCTGTTCTGCACTGCTGCAAACCATCAAGACTATTTGTTTTCTTACCCTTGTTAAAGTGCTCCATTCGAAAGATCACTTGGGGCATTGTTTATACAGCAGTTTGCAAAAAGAAGGCATGGGATGTGAGCAGCAAATTGATGCAATAGCAGTGCTAAAAATTGCAGGGGATCAAGACAGTAAATGTGTTGTTCTGTAACATATCACAGTTTCCCTCAACAGGAAGAATTTTCAAAAATATTTGAAATAAGTGATGAAAGATGGGGCTCTGAAGTTTTGAAGGGCCCTCAGGAGGAAATTACTGGGAAAACAAGAAGCTTTGCAGGTTAGAACTTATTTCAACCCACCCCCACCCCCACCAAAAAACCTTACATGGTGGTTTCAAACTCTATAATTCTATAATTCATAACATATGTATTGTGAATTTTATTCCCATCTTCCCTATTTCATCGTCTCTCATTACATGTGCTTCTAGGTAAATCACCAATATGTTGACCAAGTAGACTATAAACCCTGTAGCCCAGAGTGAAACAGACCATTGTATTCCTCTATGTGAGATGAAAAAGAGGTACCCTCACCTCATATCAGTTTAGCATATTGCAATGCATCTTTGTAATGTATCCTCCCATGATATTATAGAATGTCGGGCAAAAGGAGAGCAGGGCCTAGGATAATAGGAATGAGCAAGTGAAGACAGTTGATGAATGCACAAGGGCAAGCTCTTGAACGGGGATAAAAAGAATATTCACTGTGGATTTTCCAACACTTGGGGAGGAATAGTTCAGTGGTGTGGCAGGGATTAGTTCTTTGCAGAAAAACATGTGGGGTTTTTTCCATGCAAAATTCACTATTTTGTGCAGAACATGTGTGTCCACTGCAGGGTGCATTACTTTTTCCACAGAAAATGCTGTATACTGTGTACCCCCCCCTTTATGCATTTTTATAGGTACCAACAGACTTCTCAAAGTTCTTGAGAAATAGTTACACCTTGTTAAGTCTATTGGTGACTTCACAATAAGAGATTTCACAAAGTGGAAACATAGCTTGAGAAGTTTACAGAAATCTTCATTTTCTCCTACACTAGGAGGAAAGCTACTGACTATGCATTCTTGCATGTGAAGATGAAGAAATCTGAAGATCCCTGTCACTGAGAGATTACACTGAGAAGTGTGTGTGTAGCGGGGGGGGAGGGGGAGAGACAGACAGACTAAGAGAAGAGCTATCTGGGACAAGGACAGATTACTAGTCAGCTGCTGATGGATAACTCACATTATTGTCACATAATCAAAAGTGGTTTGGACTCACTTTCATGTGTCCTTCTTCATTGTTTTTTGTGTTTATTAATTGCTAGTGGTAAAGAAACATTTTTGAAGCACCCATCAAATTCAAGATTGATTGCCAGACTGCTTCTCTAAACCTGTAACTTAATCAGTGCAGTGGGCATTATATCTATCTGGGGCTGAAGAACAACGTATTAGCAGAATCGTTATGGGCACCCTGTGCTCTTATTCAAGCAGGAGAAGACAGACAAAACTTCATATATGTAAATTAAAGTATTCTAAAATATTAATTTAACATAATCTTGCAGAAGTATATACAATCACCTTTGTAAAATTTAAAAAGTTGCATATTTAATTAGTGATGTATTACAGATGGCAACCAGGAAAAATTAATCTTCTATATTATTATTAGTGGTGAGAGCCAGCTTAGGGTTAGTGGTATGAGCATTGGATTATGACACTGGAGATCAGGGTTCGATTCTCCACTTGGCCATGGAAACCCACTGGGTGAGCATAGGTGTGTCACACACTCTCAGCTCCAGAAAATGCCCTGATAGGTTTGCCTCACATTTGCCATAAGTTGGAAATGACTTGAAGGCACACAACAGCTATAGTATTAGCATAATTGTTAGCCCATCTTTTTCGCAATCTGAAACTCAAAGCAGGTTAAAAGCAGATTCAAGGTTAAAGCAGATGCAACTAAAAACTTACATTCCACAAAAGTTAAAATGCAATTAAACTGTCAATAAAATTACAAGCAGTTAATAGTAAATCTTTAAAAAGAGGAACAACAAATCTAAACAAAAGCACAGCGCATAAAAGGCACTTTCACCCTCAAACGCCTATGAAGATCTTTGAGGGACTGCGAAAATATGACAGTTTCAGTTTTTCTTGTGATCATTAAAACAACAACAAAAATAACTACAACTTCAAGTCCCCCCTTTCTTAATTAGAAGAAATTTGATAAGAGTATGTTCTCACCAAAAACAAATGGAAATGAAATTCTGCCCTATTTACATCAGCCTAAATGGGGTAAAGTGTGTTTGTGTGCAGCAGCTAGCAATTCAGATTAAACAGTAAAGAAAGCAGTGACTAAAAGAAACAAACTAATTTTATTGATGGAACTCCTTTATAGATAGGAAAGCTCCCTAAGAGTGCTAAGCTATCATTGAACTATGGTATCTTGACTTTTAGTAGAAGAGCATAAAAGAGAAGAGGCAGAAAGATCCTTAACAGTACAAGTTTATAACTCCAGGAAATTAGGATGGTGGATGAGAGGATGCTTTAGCCACTTAAAACTCCATAACCCTATCATTGCTGCTTTAACTCTTTAAGTGCTGAGTATTGTTGTATTTCTGAAAAGAGTTAACCAATATTCCCACCATGGAAAAGACCATGTTGTATTTGATTGCCAAGAGTAGAAGCCTCTTTCTCCCTCTCTCTCTCTCTCTTTCAAAAAAAATGGAATCCTAATTCAGCGCTATGAACATTGTTGAACATACAAAGATTCAAATCCAACCTTTTAAAAACTTTCTTCAAATATCTGCCACTATGAATTTCTCCTGCATTCATTAAAAACACCCTCAAGTTTCATTTAATCTTAAATGGAAGAAATGTCCAAATTCTAATGAATTCATGTTTAAACAAGGAACTGATATGAAAGTTCTAAAATCTGATTTTTTAAACTTTTCTCTGAATCTCACTTGCAGTCTCCTATTGGTTCAGAATTTTTTTTTTCTTGCAAGGGGAGTGTTTTGTTGGAATTATGTCTTCCATTTTTAAAAAAATTCTGAGTATATCTTTGCACATCTGTATTTTTGTGTATGTTTTCTCATTAATTAAAGCTTCGTTGCTCAACTGTCATTGCCTTTCCACATCTGTGAGTTAATTATTCATAAATTTGCTTATCTGTGGATTACTGGAGGGAAGAGGATGGGACGGGAGGAGGCAGGGTGCAAATATTTGCTCACTTGCTCACTCATAAGGTGGAAGAGGGGAAGGGGATGGGATGAGAGGAGGGAAGGCGTCTGTGTTTGCTCACTCACACAGGTAAGAGGGGGAAGGAGATGGGGCAGAAGGAGGGAGGGCATGCATGAGCATTCATGAGTCATGTGCTCACTTGCGGAGATGGTGTCCTGTCTTAGCCCTGGCACAGCTGATAAATCAAACAAAACAAACTGAATACCTCCCAGCTTGTTACTTACTTCCAGGCAGTAAGCAAGGAGTCATAAATAAAGTCCAACATAAAGTCTGACAGCGTTTCACAGCAAGAGAGTGTCCAAGGTCAATCCAAGCTTTTGTCAAGGCTTCCAGCAAAGTAGTAGGTCAGATAAGCTCTGACAACTCCTGGAGGGGAAGGACGCCACCTAAATAGGTCCTGAGCCTAGTGCAGCTGAGACTTGATTGATTGTTGCCAGTTATAAATCCTGAGAGAGCAACGTTGGCTCTCTCTTTGCTGCCTGTGCACTTCGAAGCTGGGTCGAGGTAATTGTTCCTCTATATCTGAAGAGGCAGGACTCTTTGTTGGAGCTGGCACCATCTTCTATTCTGTTTCCAGCACTGTAACCCCTCTCTGTACAGCAGGCCCTGCCATGCCCTCTGTTTCAGCCTCTGAGTCAGAGTCCATGTTCTGGAACCAGGGCATGACAGGTGGGAAGGAGGATGAGGTGGGACAGGTATCTCCTTTCTCTCTCCTCCCACTCCTCCATCCCATTTCCTTCCCCCTCCTGCCCACTTAAGTGAGTGAGCAACTGAGGGAATGCACTGTGACCAGGCCCAGCCACCCCACCAGTACAGGTACTTATGTGTGTGTTAAATTTAGTTTGGGAGGATTATGGCATTCATAGATTTTCCACTTTCACAGGGGTCCTGTGCCCCTAACTATTATGAAAGTGGTGGTCCGACTGCATATGTGTTTTTTAGGCATTCACTCTTTGAAAATGTATATGCAGTTTTGTGAATTCTCTACATCTTAGAAACACATCTCCAAAATGTACAGATTTTAGGAGCAAGGTACACTTTGTCACACAATGGAGGGTGATGTTTACTTCCATCAAGAAATTAAAAACCTTCCCTCAATTATTTCTCCATTCCAACCTATCAATAGATCTACACATTGATGTATTGAAATCACACAAAATCTTCATGAAAGGCCTTTGCTGAATATAACAAATAGTATGTATTTTAATTGCATGTATTATAATTGGAGACTGGGGAACAATGATGGTTTCACTCTTTGAGACAGAATTATCCAATTTTTCCAACCTATTCTGCAAGAAAAATATAGTTGTCTATTTCTCAAAACTATTTTGGAAAAAAACCCCTGAGGTATTGTAATGCTCTAGCAGTCTCACTTTATTATTTGTTTACACACATATATGCACACATTTATTGATCCATTGACTATAATAATTTGTTATAATAGTAAGAATACATTTGACATGGGTAGGTCATAAACTGGAAGTAAGTTCACTGATTTTTGTGGTGTCTTCCACATGGATGCACTTAGTATGGTGCCTTTAAACATCTTAATGGAGACTTATTTGAAGCTGTAAGTTTTGTTTGAGAACTGAATATATCTACAAGCAAACTTTAAACCCTGTGTTGCATCCATCGCCTCAATTTACATTTTATAACTATCTTCTTTAAAGACAGTTATGAAGGTAATGAGACATACAAAATGCAATGACTATAGCAACAAAGAAGCAATAACTATTTATTAACGTGAAGATAAATATTATTTAGCTGCAATCTACCTGTATTAAATAACTTTAAAGCACAATGTGGGCATGTAGAATGGAATAAAATATCTACCTAGAATCCTGAAAAATAAGAAGAAAATTACAAGTGTCTCATGAAGAGCATTCCTGCCATGGTTACATTGTTCCTCTGAAGTCCATTGGGAAATATATTTTCAGCTTCTTCCACTGGAGACACCCTGTAGGCCCCAAATGGTCATGAATGGCAATGGTGTCACTTTGTAGACTTCCATCTCTTCCTTCCTGTATTTGTTGCAAGACTAATGAAACTGAATGAAGGCCATTCAGGTCCGTTTTGTACCAAATCTTATCCTCCCTACAGGACATTAGTAGAATATATGTCCACTGATTTCATTAGCGGGTGAATCCTGCATTGAAAGTAGAAACAAAATGTCCTGTTGCTACAAAGAAACTGCCTTATATGAAATTTAAGCCCTAGTTGGTTCCACCTCATTTCCCATGACTAATTGACCAAAACATCAGAAGCAGCTAGCAAGCACCATGTGCAGCATCATATGTCTTGGGTGAGGAAGGTGGGCAGCAAGATGCAGGTAGCTCCAGGCTAAAGTACAATCTCCTTTTCTTTGCAGATCTGGTATCGAGTGCAGTGAGTTCTTAAATAAATTGCCAGCATGGAAAGGGAATTTATTGCTGTCCTGCTCAAGACCTTTGCATGGAGGATTTATCCCTCTGAAGCCCTGACCCTTACCCTCAAAGAATAAATAGATCCTTTTCTGACAATGCAAATTACAGGCATAGCCACCCACAGTCCAGATCCATGCTGTAGAGTGAGGATAAAGGGTAGAAACCTCCTATCCCAAACCTCATGCTCTCTCCGGATAGTTCGCATGCACTGGCAATTTATAAAAACATACACCTTGAACTCAGGGTGCAGAACTATGCTGCAAAAAAGGTAGCACTTTGTTTGGCTCTTAACTTTGTAGAGAGGCTGTTTTTCAACACCTTCACTACAGATGACTAGTGGATGATGCCTCACATCTTTTAGCATACTAGGTTTGAGTGACACAAGGAGGCATGTAGTCCTATAAAGCCGCTGGCTTTGAGCTGCCTCCTCCATTTGCACAGTTTGCTTTTGAGTCACAGACTGAGCTGCTTAGCCAAATACTGTGTATGGTGCCAGCAGCTAAGTTCCAAAGGTGTTTTTTTAACACCCTTTTGGGTTCTGCTATTTCTTCTTCTCTAATCCACTGCCTTTTCTTCTAATGCAGCTATGCATAAACAAAATGACTTGTGGAAATGAATTTTTAGGACAATATCTACTTTCCGTAAAGAATAGTATTCCTTTTCTGATTAAGTGTGCAGTTTCTTCATTCTGTAGAGCGCCTTGATTTCAAAGTTAAAAAAATCCACAATGCTTCCTTATCCCTGTTACACAGGTGCTGTTGTTACCTGCCTTCAAGTTGACTTCCACTTATGGCAACCCTATGAATGAGACTTTCAAGTCACCCTATTATACACAAGCCTGCTCAGGTCTTGCAAATTCAGGGCTATGGCTTCCTTGATTGAGTTTCTTTGCTTGTAATGTGGTCTCCCTCTTTTCTTGCTGCCTTCCACCCTGTAGAGCATCACTGTCTTTTCTGTTGAGCCATGTGCTCTCATGATACACCCAAAGTACAACAGTCTCAATTTAGTCATCTTGGCTTTTAGGGAGTGTTTAGGCCTGATTTGCTCTAGGACCCATTTATTTGTCTTTTTGGCAGTCCAAGGTATCTGCAGAACTCTTCTCCAGCACCGCATTTCAGATGAGATGATTCTCTTATCAGTTTTTTCACTGTTCAGCTTTCACAGCCATACATAGAGATCAAAAATACGATGGCTTAAATACAATCCTAACTTTTACATTCAATTATATATCTATACGCTTGAGGATCTTATCTGGTTCTTTCACAACTGCCCTTCGAAGTCCTAGTCTTCTTTTGATTTTTTCACTGCAGTCTCCATTTGGATTAATGACTGACCCGAGCCATGGGAAATCTTGAACAATCTCAGTGTTTTCATTGTCTGCTTTAAAATTATGTAAATCATCTGTGTCATTATTTTTGTTGTCTTAATGTTCAACCATAAACCTGCTTTTGCACTTTCATACTGATTGATTAAGTTTGTGTAATCAAGCTGATCAACAGATTGTAATGATAATACTGATTAATATGTTTTGGTTTCTTGAGTTATGAAGTTCATAGAAAAATAAACAGTTTTATTTTGGAAGAAGTTTCTCTTAAATGGGAAGAATTTCTTATCAGATATGTCATTATGAGCATAATATCCTAGCCCAATGTTTTCTGCTGAGTGAATACAGATGAGATTATTCACCTCCTTCCAAATAAAATCTTGATGCTAGCAACCAAACATGAAATAGAAGAAATAACTAACATAGAGTTGTGCCTCTAGGTTAAGTATGAGAGACTTAATAATTTTGAAAAGAGACCAATTTACTTCTAAACTCACCGAGAAAATTATGGCTTTGGAAATGGATGAAGTGAGAGCAAACTGTTTGCTACACTAACTTTCAGAGATGAAGTTTGCAACTTCTGTTCCTCTGTTGAAGCTTTTATCACCTGCCAGCAATGCCCTTCAGCTGTTTACTGCAACCTGGCAGAGAGACAGCCCTTACATAAGCAGAACAAAAGAAACTTAGACCAGGAATGGACAAAATTGGGACCACAGGCCTCATGCATTCAACAGCATTTCTCTGTAACCCATGGTACTCCCAGAACCACCAAGTCCCCTCATGCACCATTACTGTGTGTCTATCAAAAATGGGGTTTTGCTGCTCCCAGAGCAGCAGTTTGTCAGCCTGCATGTCTGATGGGGCTCATGGGAGATGCTGCAGGTGAAAATTGGGCCCCCAGCCTTGGCAAAGTTACTTCTGACTTAGACTTTCAGAACACATGGAGATCCATGAGTAGATCATTCAGTTCCAGCCTGTCTAGGTGTACCAGATCATCTACATCAATTTTCCTTCACATAGCACCTTCCAAATGTATTTAACTATAACAACAACAAAACTAACAACATTTTTTTTTACCTGTGTCTTTCTATGGATCCAGGTGGGGAAAACAGCAGATACGTCAGACTAGACATATATCTATAACTTTCCTTATCTCAGGCCACAAGTCTATAATAAATAAGTGTGAGAGATTTTTCTTCTCCATCATTGTATTTTTCCCCCCAGTGTGAGCCAGGAGAATTTTCCCAAAAGGTATGAGAGCTTTTGCAAACTGGTCTGGAAAAAAATGTAGTAGCTTGGTGATGCATTTGCCAAAGTATATTGAAGGTAACATTGCTCACACTCACCTTGATTTGGACTTCACAACGAGTATCATATTATCAGTGGAGTTGTGTCTACTGGTTGGTCCAGTTTTGCTGGTCAACTGTCTGTTATTGGAATTTGACTATGTGGGTGAGATGTTTGGTCAAGTCTAGCCAACCTACCCACCATCGGGAGAATGAATGGCTTATTCTAAGAGGCTTTGAATGCTTCAGTCAGAGACACAGAAATCCCAGCTTTGTTAGAAGAAGTAATAATGTGATCACTCCTATATTACTGATATTCCCTTCTATGATAGGATATCTTGAGGGAGTGGTAGCCAGCCAACTCTATTCCCTCTTAATTGAGACTGATTTTCTGGACCTGTTTCAATAGGGCCCCAGTTCTGCTTTTTTTTCAGGCAGAAGTTTTCTCGGTAAACATGTGGGATGACCCCTGCTGAGGAACAGAAGAGTTTAACACTGTTGGACTTGTTCATTGCTTTCAGTATCATCAACCATGGTATTCTTCTCAATAAAGTGTTCAAGCTGGGGGCAGGGGGCATTTTTTTATTGCTAATATGCACATATCTAATCAGTCTTTTCACTGCAGATTGTGATGACTGCAATTTTTCAATTCAGACTGTGATATCAAGCAACTGATCATCCCTGTACAAACACATGGAACCTAAAAGCATCATGGACCAAGTGCTTCAGGGTGGTGCACCCTACAGTTAGGATTACTCCATTTTTTAAAAGGCATGCAAACCTACCTGTCCAGCTTTCTCACTCATGCATATCATTTAATTCTATGAGCCAAAACATCATCCAGTCATCTGTAAGAAGCAGATGTATTTATGAATGTGTATGTTCATTTAAATATGGAGATCTGTTTTTAACATGATTACTTTATGAATAATTGGAAAAAGAACATGTTGGCTTTTCTTGAATCTTAGATTTGAATGACACAAACACACACACACACAATCCCAAAGAGGCTTGGTCGTTTTCTTATAATTCCTCTGTAGATTCCTCTATACCTACTGACTACTCTATGTTGTACCTGAACAATTATGACAATGCAATTCTTTTTGATATCCTGCCAGTTTGGTAATTTAGCAGTTCCAGTGGTCAATCAAAAGTCCTGCTTCTTCCCAAAGCTTCAATTAGAAAAGTGCCTGCTTACTTGAAGGAGTGATTTAGTCATTAAAAAGAAGGTAATGGTATACTGAAATGCTGCTGTCGATGTTATGTTGAATGGAGAAGGTCCATCAAAAACAGCAGTAGGTAGAGTGGAAGCCTATCGTACAAGATCATTAGAAATGTAACATTGGGACTGACATGTGTGCATCTACTGCTGGAAGACAAAAGGTGTTACACAAGTTTTCTGGAACCACCCTGACTGTCCACACATCTTTTACAGGTTCAAATTCTCACACAAAATTTAGTTCATTAGTAACACTGGAGTAATTTATACATTTAGAAGTAAGACTTGGCAAAAAAAAAAGGAAAAAAAAGAACAAAAAAGAAAAAATAGCGGGCAAGAGAAGAGAAAAGGCTCTTTTGTAATACTTTTCTTCTTTGCCTCATTGCAATGAATTGATCATGGAATAGGGTCAGGGAAGGGCATCCATTTTAAAAATCAGGTGTCAACTGTTGCAGTTCTGGAGGCCAGTTTCTGTTCTTGGGACACTCCAGAGGCCACACGGATTTCTCAAAACATTTCCCACCAAAACAAACCAGAAGTGGCCACAAGTTCGCTTCCAGTTTTGAAAAATTGGTATTTTTGATATTAAAGAATACAAGAGTTAGTACAGTCTATTTAAATGGTGAATTGTTCTCCTGGAAGCTATCAGGAGAGCTAACTCACTGTTTCACGAGAAGAAAAAAAGCAGTCTAGGGAGTCGTCCACAATTCCTTCTGGATACTCCATGTCAAAGGTCACACTTTGTTCACTCCTGCTTTAAATTCCTTCTCCCAAGCTCTAAGAACACAATTTTGCAATAAATCCAGTTATTAATCCTGGTTAGAGTATGTTAATTGCATCAATGGAAGTTAGAGTAACCATCGACTTCTCAAGTCTTTGTTCATTCAGTGGGCTTTTCACTGGAGACTGATGGCTCTGAGGTCAGTGGGTGCTGAGTCTGCCTCAAGCTTTTATTCCATGGTTGTTAACAGTGCTATCCAAGGTGCTGAACTTATTTTGAGACTCATGTTTACAACCTTTGATAACTGCTTTAAAGTTTGGACTAAGATTTAAAACAGATTCACCAAAGCTATGACTCTCCGCTGGGCTTTGTGTTAATTGGGACTGAGAATTGAATCCAGCCTTTTTTCTACTTGCAAGGTTCATGTTCCAAATCCCAACCTGGTAATTTAGCATGATTAGAAAAGTGATAGTCATGTAGATGTTGTTTCACATTTCCAGCATCAGTGGGATTCTCATCACATCATGTCTGTCATTTATCTCATAAAATTACTTTGTGTGTCTTACTTTGCTATCTCCAATCAACAGCTGATTCCATATGCTGCATGTTATTGCTTTGACAAGATGACACACATCAAAACCCTGCATTTTTCACATTAGTGAACTTCTAGAAAAACCTTGATAAAAAGGGGAAGTGGGGATTTATCAATCTGATAAAGAAAAAGAGATTGTTATCATGTTTCATACCTGTACAAAAGAACCAAACACCTTAGTATTGACAACATACTTTTTATGCCCATGCATAACCTATTTTATTTTATACTTTGAATCACAGATAAGTACTAGACATGTGTTGTAGATGCACACAAATCAGAGTCTAGACATTAAAATTGTCTGGCTGGAGTCTTTTTTGGGGGGACAAACACTGGCCTGACTTCCAGTGGGCGAGTGGGAGAAGGATGTGGGGAGCACAATCTCACTTTTCCCGCTCTTCTCTGGCTCACTGCCAACATGATCCTCCCCAGCCCCAGAGAAGGCCTGGAGAGGTGTGCAGAGCTGGCGATTGCCCATTCTATGCTGGTGTATCTTATACATGTTCCAGCTGCTCACTGGCAGCAGCTGGCAGGGATGTGCAGAGAGGGCAATCACTTGTTCTCTGCACACCCATCACCACTCATGCTGATGCACTGGCAGCAGCCATCAGGGGCATGCAGAGGGGGTGATCACCCATTCTCTGCATGCTCTCTGCTGCTGCTGGTGTGATCGGGCTTGCCATCTGCCCGCCTGCAGCTCTGGCACTATCGCCCCAGCAGTGTGTGTGTGGGGGGGGGGATGAAAGGGAGGATTTTTTTTCTTCCCCTCCCATCTCCTGCCCACTGCCAGCTATGGCTGGCTTGGGCATGTCAGCAGGGAAAGAGGAGTGCTGGGGGGAGAGTTATTCACAATTATTTCACTTTTGCAGGGGTTCTCTGCACGTATCTCCCGTGAATGTGAAGGGCCTACTATATATGCTTTTATCACTGTGGATGAAATTATTCAATACTTCCTTGTGCAAAAACCTGCCCACCACCACAATGGAACTTTTCAGCGCTTGTGTGTGTCTCCATTGCCAGTTAGTAGCCAGTGGAGGCCAGAGAGTACCCAAGGAGTGTCAAGCTATAGTTCTCTTGCTGGGAAAAAGAGAACAGAAGTCATCCTCCTAGATCTCTGGCAAGTTTCAGGGCTTCCACTTCTGCCCCCAACAGAGTTACTGGAACCTTCAGAGACTCACTGGAGATCCAGAAGGTCAATGTCTGTTTTTCTCTCTTGGGTGTAGAAATGTGCCTAGAGGCTATGGTCCCTCATCCACTAACCAGTTGTGGAATATGTGGTCTGTCACTAAAAAGGCCATTGTCCTGGAAGGGGGAGCCCAGCTTAATGCTCTGCCAGTATAAAAGAAGATCTCAGTGCTTCCAATGTGAATAATAACTGGCAGTGGAATGATTACTTAGAAACTAATTTCAAATAATCTTACTAGACAGTCTGAAGACCACTGTGCTGAGGTGGCCACTTGGCTGAAGCTAAGCAGGTCAGGTCTGATCACAGTGTGACCATATGCACTGTCTTATGTTCTGTTATGAACAGAGAACATAGACTGGACATGAACATAATCTCTCTTTCAGACATTAGGCCTGCGAGTGGCAGTTATAAGGCCCAAATCAAACCTGGAAAAATTAAGGATCATTGGAATACAGCTTCCAAAGCCCCCAGATGTCATAGCCACTGCCATGCAGATTATAGGGTTCTGAAGTTGTAGTCCAAAACTCTTACCATTACATGCTTTGAATGACACCTTGCACATGTAAGTGGGAGATAGATACTGGCCATGGTAATCCACTAGGTGACCTTGGGCACATCATATACTCTCAACCCCAGAAAACACCATGACAGGTTCACCTTAGGGTCACCATAAGTCAGAAACAACTTGAAGACATGCAACAACAACAACAACAACAACAACAGCTGGCTACATTACAGAAGCCTTGCAATATTTGAAAATAAAATCTGTGTTTTCTTTAATCTTTCTTTTTAATCTGTAAGGGGAAGGGAAAAAAACCCTAAACCGGTCATGCTGATTGCAGATTCAGGGAGTTGTAGTCCAAAACAATTACTTTTCCAAGTGTGGATCATAACATGCAACACAAAAGGGAAATATCAGTAATTATAGGGGGAATTCCAAGAACTATAGAAGTACATATGGAATGGAAATAAAAATGTTAAGAATCTCAGAGGAGTAATCCACCAGATAGCATTCAATTACCAATCATGGTTGTAATAGTACAGCATAACAAGAGTCAATTCACATATCCTGCTAAAGATCTTCTCCTGGTCCAACTGATCTACTCCATACACAATGCCACTCATAATTGATGATGTGGCTGGTCCACATGGAATCCTGAATGGACAAAATCCAATTAACAATTTCTTCCCCTCAGAAACAGGTGGCTTGTGTTAAGAAATTAAGAGAATTATAGAAATTCTTTAAGAATTATAAAATTATAAAATAATTCTATAAGAATTATAGAAATGCTTAAAAAGTATAAAAGGCCGCCTGCCACAGTATGTCAGAATTGTGGTTGAGAGTTCCTTCTTGAAGTTCGAGAACAGACAGGATAAGGCAGAGTGAGAAGTTGCCTCAGGCAGCACATACTGAGAGGGGGCAGCAAGATGTTGGATCCTCTCCATTAGTCTGCTACCTTTAGGTGCAATGGAGGACACGAGGAGCATGGCTTAGAGTCTGAGGGTACAGCGGGTGATCTATGAATGGACTTCAGAAGATAAAGGTAGGTAGAACTAGAGCTAATGGTAGGGTGGAGTAGAAAGAAGGAGGTACTGTATTTGCTGGCATATAAGACTCACTTTTTTCCCTCCAAAAATACTGTTTGAAAATAGGGTGCATCTTCTCTGCTGGTGTATCTTATACATCAGCAAATAGTATTTGCTGGCATATAAATGAGGTGCGTCTTATATGGTAGTTTGTGCTCGGCACACAGATTCTGAGATGACTCATATCCTGGAAGATATCAATGAATAATAGTCATGATATAGTCATGACAATAGTCAAGGCATTTTGCTTCCTGGATTGAAGCAGAAAATGCTCCCAGCTTCATCAAGGTGTTCAGTGCCAAAAGGTAACCAAGTTGGAGTAGAAAGACTTAACCACATGACACAAAAATTCTGTTGCCTGAGGCATCTGACTCACTGCTCTAGATGTCTATATGCTTTCTACAGCATTGATGGTTCAAAGGTTCTTGCTCCCATGTAAGTGTGTGCATGCAAATATTGCAGCCCAGGAACCATGAGGCACACTTTGATAGAAAGGAGGTCCTAGGTCTGGAAAGGGAAATTTAAGGAGACAACCTGTTTTAAAAGCAGAGATCTCTAGGTGGCAGCCAGCCAGCCAAGCTCTCCAGTGTCTTAGCCACACACATTAACCCCATCCTTCAAGTTTCTAAGGCTGCAGATGTTTACAGACATACACCATCTTCTAATGTTCATGCCCATGTCTCAACTGCTTCTTCTAAGGCAGAGAGGGACTTGCTTGAGCCAGGCCACAGCCAGCCTGCTGCCTCCTTCTCCAACCAGTCAGGTAATGCAGTAAATGAGAACCAAGGCCAGAGCCAGGGCTTCTGTGCATATGAATCCCTCACCAATTCTGTCACCTTCTCCCAACTATTCTTCATACCACAGAAGGTGCCCCTGCTCTAACTCTGCCCTTTCACAGTATTCCCCCATTCTTGTGATGTGTGAGTTGGTGGTTGCCCTCCCATCATCTCTGGGGCAGTGATCACTAGCACTTGAGGGAACAGCTGGGGAAGAAGATAGTGGCCACTCAATGGGGTTTTGATGCCATAGAGTTGCTCTCAGGAGGGCATGGACTGGGGGAGGGGGTTGGGCAGGTGGCAGCTCCCATTGATTGGCAGTCTGAGGGCAATGTCACTCCTAGCAAAACTGTAGGTATATCAGTGGAGGACATTGTTGAAGAAAAATCCAGCTCTCAGCCCAGTCATCTTCTGTACGTAAAATGAGAGAGGACTCCATCTTTTTCTTTACCTCAAGCAACTGCAAAATCTTAAGCTGGCTGCTGATTGTGTTGGAACTTTGTGATATCAGCTGGAATCCTAGATCAGCTTTCAGATGGGTGGGTTAATAACGTTTCCATCAGGTTTGGGGGAGTTGTGCCAGGAGATACGACTTATTACCCATCTCCCAAGAAGCAGCAGAATCAAGCAGTGAAGCTTTTACTGGACTATACTAATCCAAAGTGTATCCAGGGAGCATTGCTTTTTTGAATATACCCAATTATCCCCACACATAAGAAAAGAATATGCTAGATTGAGCCTGTTTCACTTCATAATATGAAATAGGAACATTTTAACCCATGCTTATGGGAGTTGAGTGGGGAGTATAGCTTATAAACAGTATTTTAAAAAACCCGTGAAGGAGGGTCTGGTGGAGAGAAACTTCTCTGATGTGAAAAGAAAGTATTAATTTATTCAGTGGATGACTTATTCTTTATCTGATTTCTACACATATCATCCCTCCCAACAACTGTCAATAGAGCAGTAATCCGCTAACCTCTACTCAAGAAAGTGAAAGAAAAAAAATTGAAGACCACAAAGGACTATAGTCAGTAGACGACATGTATAGTAATGGGGTTGAAATCTTTGAAGGAATTAGTCTTCCAAAGAATGAAAACTTTCACATTCTGAAGCATTAAATATATTTGTCCCTGGTCTTTTCTCCCTTTCATATTCCATATCCATGATGTTCTACAGCTTTCTGACAGGCTGAAATGTATCAGAAGATGATTTTGCCTTTCTTTTTCTGCATCAGTGAAAACTCTTTAAAAGGAAGGAAAAATTGAAAACATGAATTTGGGCAGAGGTGCCTACAGTTTTCAAAGTTGTTCACAGACTAGCTACACCATGGTTTGGAGCAGGAATGTTGTGGCTATAAAATAGCTGCCTGGGGGAGGAGAGGAAAACACACACACAACTAGAAATTACAAAAATTTCATAAATATGAAAAGCTTGCTGCCATTGTCCAAGAAACACTGCCAGAACCCACTAGAAGAGGGAACTGTGCTGATGGTGATATCTGGCCATAATGAAGGAGCCCAGTAAAATGGTGGCAATGTCACTGGAATGATGCACATGCTGCTTACACAACCTTCATGTCACATGCCAGAAAGAACATAGCCCCTCCCCAATTCCATCTATTGTAGTAGCTTCCACCAGCTACCTTGCCACTGCCAGTTTCTGAACATCCTCTATGATGCTCACAAGTGCTGCTTTGGCACAGATAACAAGGAGAAGGGAAGGTAGGGGGAAAAAACCCCTCAGTCAACCACATGCCTTCCTGGGCAGAATGCCTGTATAGAACAAACACAGCCATTGTGGAACAAGGATCCAGAATTCACCTAGGAGGAAAGACTCTTCACTGGCAGCTAATGAAAAACCACAGAGCAGGCAAATATGGAACCTATAATACATTCCAAGTGGCTCATCTATATGGCATGGGGTTAGGGAATAGGAGATAAGCAAATCTCACTGAGGGAGGTGAAGGAGAGGTTGAAATTCACATGTCTATATATAAAAAAAATGTTATTCAATTTTTTTTCTACCCCAGTCTAAGCATGGCCTTATCACTAGGCAAAATAAGGCAGCTGTCTCAGGTGGTAGAATCATGGTTGGGAGCAGAAAGTATATCAGGGGGTTAGATGCAAAGCTGTAGGTACTACATGTGCTGCCTCACACCTTCTACATTAACTTGTTCACCCAATTTCTGATTAAAGTTGCCAGGTCAGAACTATCCCAATTCCTGAAGTTTTAGGGCCAAAACTTGAAAATTAGGGATGACCTCTTGTGATGTGATGGAAGTTGGTGTGTCCTGGTTATGTTACAAGATTGATGAACCGTATAGCAAACAAAGGAAATACATATACAAACACTTTTTGAGGGTGCTCTCTTGCTCTGAGATTCTTTCCCCTTGCCTGTAGACTGGAGACTCAGGGCCAGGCTGGAACATCTGGGAATCCTGTTTGTGATGGAGGATACTGTCTGCTGCTGCTGAAGAAAGATCCAACTGCTAGTCCTGTCAGATGTCATCTACTTTTCCCTCCGCTCAAACAACAAAATAGTTAGGGTGAGGCCTGTTTAGGCCCATGCTGCAAGCAACTCACAGTAGCTCCTGATCCACTAAGCCACAACTACCACACACAAGAGACAGGCACATCATGGGACATTTGCCTTCCCAAAACTTTCAACCATAAGATCTAATCATTGGTGCCATGAGCACAAAGAATTTGGGAGAAGTGTTGGCTCCATTGCTTATTACTTCTTGCTCACATCTCCCTTTCCTAGCAACATTTATCAGCCTCATCCAATGAAGCCACTGTTCCACATTCCACATGCTTGATGCCTCTTTACTGTTGTGGTTATTGTTGCTAGTGATTTCAGCAAATCCTGCCCCAAAGTACATAATAGGAAAAAAAATGATGCTGAAACTTTCCAGATCCTAAAGTTCCATGGTGGGCAACTTGTGGGTCTTGACATATTGAATGACTGAATATCCCATAGTCCCCCACCATTGGTTGTGTTGGCTCAGGGTTAGGGGGGTTGCAGCTCAATTACAGTTAGAGGACAACAAATTGCTCAGCCCTGATGTAATGCAAATTGCAATCAGATGTATGCAGTTCTACAGTTTTAATTTTGAGATACTAGCCTGAATATTTGACTCATGGCTATATCTTTCAGATACATTATTTCTGTTCTGGCAAACACCAGTTTCTCATTGATATTTATTTGGTAAGACAGGAATTTTCAAAGGTATTTCTTTGGGATATTGTTTAGAAAGGGAAATTATACTTGGCATGACTTCTGGCATTGGCATTCAGAATTAAGCTTGCATTCAGTAAAGAAAAATATTTCTCAAAGATTAAACAGATGCACATGACTGGAGATGCACTTGCCCTATTTCAGAGGTTGTGGCTTGGTAGGAAATAAAAAAACAACAACAACCTTACCTTATTGTGTGCAATGAATTTTTAAAAAATGCCCTGTGTTGTGATATTTGAAGGTGAAGTAATATCAGACACAAAATATTTTGATTTCCTTTAATTACTCACTCCTGAACAAGTTAAAGATCAAGAGATTGATGTACAATTAAATTAGATGGATTTGTTAATCCCGCACTGGGAGGCATAATGTTTGTCATCACTTGCCATGAAAAAGATTAATAGTTTTTATGAGATACCTAGAATTTTATTTAACCTCATTGTTCACTTAATTTTTTTCCCTTCTGTTCTGTTTGCTATGCAGTTTTACTACAGTGATTGACAATTATTACTTTGCATGAATGGTACATTACTCCTTTTTAATTCCTTTAGTGCTAATTTTTAAATTCTGCTGTCTGAAAAATCATGTGTGTGTGTGTGTGTGTGTGACAGAGAGAGAATAGTTTTCTCATCAATGGCTTGTTTTTCTTCATCTTTGTTCTGCCTTCTCAAGTTCTATGTGTATCCCATCCCCAACTGTAACATTTCCAAAGCAAATCCAATCATTATCATCAAGGTGGGAACCATGCCAATGAGTGCTCTGCTTTTGACCGAAAGGTTCTACAAAAGAAAACTTGTAGTTTTATGAGATCCACCTATCAACTCTTGACTGTGACATTATTTCTCCTCCAACATGTATGCCATTATGACCTCAGTAACCTCTGGTGATAGGGTGTGCCATTCATAGGTGGGTGCCAATTTTTTTATTAGTATGTCCCATATCACCTGTTTTTTTGTATGTCATTTTTCTACATAATGTTATACAACATAGTTCAAGATATATCATGACAACAATATATCAATTCAAAGACAAATAGAAACAATTAGAAACAGCCACTGCATTAATAGGTATGTACGTAATAAAAATATGAACACGATATCGAATAAAATACAAATAAATGAACACAATCTGGTACTGTAAACCATAAAAGATGCCACAATATTATCAAAGTCAAGGCTTGGAAAATCTATAAAATCCACTGATAAACCATATCTTTTGCCCGACTATCAGTTTTTCTATTTTTGTCCTTTGTATATGCTAGTTTCATGTTTGTTGTGCCACACAGGCATTGGCATTTTGCTTTCAATTACCCCAGAGCAGTTACTTGTATACAATGAAGGTCTCAGTTACTGCATAATTGACCTTATCCCAAGTTTTCTAAGAACCTGGCTGTGGCAGAAAATCCAGCAAACTTGGGAGCAGGAGCTGTTTTTCAATCAGTAGCCCATTGGTTTCAGACTGATAGTCTTCTAGCTCTGTTCTAAGGTTGATTTTCTCATAGCAACAAAGTTATAATTGGAGGAATTTTCTAGTTCTGTCTGAACAAACTATGGATTATACTCCCTATTTCATGACTGAACATGAAGTGAAACAGGAGAAAGACTACACATTACCACTCCTGCAGCACACTAATTTTGGGAATGATAAAAAGACTGTTGGTCTTTAAGGGATAACCAATTCATGATAAGTAACCCTAAGCACATTGCTCCCATGTTAACACGGTTCAATTGTATGTTACCTATTGCTAGATAAAATTGTGCCTATTTCCTCAGCAGTATGGCTGGAAATTTCCTAGTTTTTATCAACGAGTTTCATAAGAATTCATTAGAACAGGAGAAAGGCAGGATACAATTGTTTTTGCACGGTCATAGGGCCTACACAACATATTTGATGTAGATCCAGTTTAATTGATTTCTGATTCAATTCACTTTGGTTCGTTTTTACTCTTAATTCCATTTCAAAAATCTGCCATTTTTCTTCTGAAGGGACAAATTAATACACTTTTTTAATGTGTATTTTTAATTAAATACCACTTAAATGTGTTTGTTGGTATACTTAAAACTTCTGTGGACAATGTCACAA
This sequence comes from Ctenosaura bakeri, assembly GCA_948474755.1. Classification (NCBI taxonomy): domain Eukaryota; kingdom Metazoa; phylum Chordata; class Lepidosauria; order Squamata; family Iguanidae; genus Ctenosaura; species Ctenosaura bakeri. Next base: position 210,692 of record CAOLHI010000720.1, read on the forward strand.
CATTCAGTGAAATGCAAAATTCAATGGATAGCTTCATCCCAATTTCAGTATTAGAACTGAGAGTTCTAGATCAAGTCAGTTTGTGCACGCATTTGCAAAGACTGAATTTCTGAACCAGTAGGCGACACCTTGAGTACACCTTCATCTCCCCTTCCCTGTTGTTGCACCCTTATGTTTAACATGAAGGAAAGGCACTTTTCACATAATCATATTCTCTGAAATATTCTTTGTCCCCTTTGTGCCATGCCCCATATATTACAGACACAGTTGTCTCAACCATCCCCAATCTAGTCACATGTAAATATGCCATTACTCTGAATACATCCAGGTGACTAAAATGTTCTAGTTGTCCACCCCCACTGAATGCTTTCCTCATTCCCTTGCTTTTTAACAATTGAGTGCTAGAATCCTAAAAATCAGAAATATTTATGTAAAAAGGACCTGTCCTGCAAGACTGGCCTTTTCCACACTTTGATTTAGAGATGGGGCAGAGCGTCCTCTGGACTTGGGGGCAAACTGGATCCGGACTACTTTATGTATGTCCGGACTTCAGCCTGCTCTAGAACGCCCAGAACTGGTGGTTTGCTGTGCTATTGAAAGACCGCTTAAAAGAGGACTTTGAATAGCACAGCGCACCCCAGTCTGTCGCTGCGCTAAGTGTAGATTTGCAGGCTCGCGCCAGCACGAGCCTACAAATTGTCCGGGGGTGGGCTTTAGGCTGGCGAGCTTCTCTGGTTGGTGGAGAGCCTCCACCAACTGGAAAGTGCCATTTTCATCCCTGGAGAAGTGTGAAGCGCAGGCATGCACTGCTCTGGATCAGTGTGGATCAGCGGAGGGCGTGCGCCAGCCCGGTAAGTATCACAATGCCCCATTTCCCCCCCACAAGTGCGAAAAAGCCCACTGTGTTTTCCTAACTTATCAGCACTTATTGCATAGTCCTACTATTTTTGAGTAAATGCACAGGGGTGAGGATGTACTGAGAAAGAAACTTGTATTTGTTTCTCCATCCTTTGAAAAATGATGATTTTACAGCTGTTAAAATCTTTCTCCCTTCAAAGATATAATGACATGTTTTCCTCTTATCTGTCCTTAAGACAGTAAATCTTTCATCGGAATTGCATGACAGATTTTTTTTTGAAGGATAACCTTTTCAACATCATAAAATAAATGGAGGTAGTGAAGGATTTAGATTCTGAACAGTGTACCAGTGCACTAATAATTTGATGAGCACCTCTATCATTTTCCCCCTAAAATGGCACTAGATTAAATCTTACTCTTCCAGCAAATTCTTTTTCAAAGGCTCACCTTTACAAGTTGATTCTACTACACAGCCTTGGAATGTAATTGTGATCTTCAAAATACCTTCTGTTGTGGAGTCTGTTTTCTTGGCACTGCATGCTGAGAATTTCTTATGTCTTCCATTGGAGCCATTTTATCATTTAAAATATGTTTACGAGGGTATTGTGCTGCTTTCCTTGTCACAGTTCACCACAGAGTTGTAGAAACTTTAGCACTGGGGGACTGTATTTTTCCTACTCCATCCTTTCCCCAGCATTCATGTCAGCAACATGAAGCCATGATGTGATGGGAAATTGCTTCCAGCCCCTCTAAAATTGCTTGCTTGGCTTGAATTAATCTTAATCGAATTTCTGTCAGAGATGTTTAAAAACCTTACAGAATCTCATCGTCGGAGCACAGCTCTGCTAATTTGATTCCTTATAAAACATTCTTAAAAAGTGACGACAGCTTTTGTGGCACAGCAGGTCTTCTGTTGCTGATAATGTTTCAGCGCAGGTGGCAGAGTCCTGCTGTGCATTTCTGTGACTTACCTTTACATATCCAAGGAAAGTCCACCTTGTAGCTATGGATGCATTGGACTCATTGTCTCAAGTGACTGCACAGCTTGATAGTTGATGGTCCAACAATATATGGAGCCATCAAGAATTGGAACAGGTAAATCATTGAAAAATAAATTTGGATCTTTAATACTCATTGAACTGCTGTGTTTCTTTTCACAAAGAGAATGGAATAACCGTTTCCTAGTAATGTTACAGCATACAATCAGCATTAGAAAAAAAAAAGCCTCTTAAGGTAATGCCAAACTGGATTTTTAAATTATTAATTCTTTGTTACGTGTATTTCACACTTTTTCACCAAGGAGTTCATGACAGTGTGTATGGTCCTCTTCCCCAATTTTATCCTCGCAACTACCTATGAAGTAACTTAGACTGTGACATAATGGTTGACCCCAGAGGAGCATCATGACCAAGGGGAAATGTGGACCTGGATCTCCTAAATCCTAGGATAATGCCCTAACCATTATAGATGCTGCTTTCTCAAACTGCATTTTAATCCCGATCTCATAACCCTGTATTTATAAATACAACTACAGTAGATGCTATGACCCCTTCCACACTTCACTCTTATAGCACCATGCTTCCTCTTTAACTGTCTTGGTTCCATCTTATAGAATCCTTAGAAATCAGTTTAGGGAGTGACATGTGTGTTCTCAACCAGAAAGCTCTAGTGCATAAACAAGCTACAAAACTCAGGATGCCATAGGATGTTGCCATGGCACTTAAAGTAGACTCATGGTGATATAATAATGTAACATGAAAGAGCATCATATCTAGATATTAAGAGCCATATCTATCTATCTATCTATCTATCTATCTATCTATCTATCTATCTATCTATCTATCTATTTTGCACACGCGCACACACACATATATACATACACATACATACTGTAGCCCAGTGAGGCTTACTTTTATATGGGCATGAACAATAAGATATTCACAAGAGTTTGTGTGACACATTTGTATTAATGGCTGTCTTTTAACTTAGGTCATTTCTGCACCTTACTGGTTCCTGCTGATGTCCCATCATGATCTTGGCAGCACCTTTGCCAGCATGGGAGCATGATGGGAACACTCCCCTCCGCACCCAGCTGGCTCCTTGTGGAAGGGTGCATGAGCAACACACATCTGCCTTCTGCAGCATACCTGGCTTCTTTCCCATGGTGTGCTGGGGAAGGAAGCGTGTAATCGTGCTTCCACCCCTTTCACGTGGCTGGGGGTGACAGAAGCATTGTATGTTTGTGGATGCTTAACAGATTATTTCTATTAAGCGAATATCCCACAGTCTTGATGGGGGGTGGGGGACAAGATGGCAGTGGGACTGCGACAACAGTGGGACTGCGACCCCATGGACCACTGCCATTGCGTCACCATCACAGGACAGCGATACCATGCAGAAATGGTCTTTATCTCCCTATTCACTTTCTCATTGAATGCTAATAACTAGGTATGTTTCCTCTCCAAAGCATAAGGTGCTCGTTGCATCTTAAATGATTTCCATTGATACAGAGTCTTGGTTTTGTAAATGGAAACTAAAGAAAAATCTTGACAAAGTAAAATGAAGGTATTTATTTTCCCCCCACTTTTCGGTCTTGCAATATGTTCCTGTGATGGAGAAAGCAGAAGTCTATTGCAATGTGTTGTTTGCTATTAAATATTTAGCAGAGAAGAATTTGCTAATATCGCTGCTAGCGACTGAGGTGCTAGTAGGGTCTGTATGGCCAAAGTTGCCCCAAAAGGTAATTTTTCAAAGTTTTAGCTGTAGGACAGAGTCATCCTTTCCTCGCCTACCTTTTCAGTGAACAAGGCTGAATTTTACAGTATCAGTAGTCACATACCTGATTGTGGTAGCCTTTGCTAAAATAAAATAACTTTTCCAGACTAGCCCTATTGTCACCTGTAGAACAACACCATAAGTTGTGGTGTGCTAGTGATGCATGTATTTTTCAACCTGACTGCTTATCTGTCAGTGCAAGTCATCCACAAAATTACTGGTGTACTTCTAACATATACTTAGAAATGTCTTGCAAGTTGTCTTTCAGTGAGTAAGGTGTCAGAGGAAGCTGTAACCCAATGGTAGAACAAACATTTTGGGAAGAGACCATAGATCAAAGATGGAGCAGAGACGTGGCATGCAAACATAACTATAATGACCTCACTGGACATAGAGGAAAAGTCAGATAACACTTGGATTGCCATCTTGTTTGCTCCTGGCTGGAGCATATAACCTTTCTCCCATCTTCATACTTGGGAGATAAATTGGTCTCCACCTAGCCATTTCTCCAGCTTTACAGAAGAAAAATCAAACAAAGACATTTTAAAGGAGAACAGACAGCAATTTGTACAGGTCAAGACCTACAGCAGTTCAGGTCTCATCTGCTTTCATAAGTTATATTTTAGTCCTAACTCCTCACTGCGGCAACATCTCTTCATGTTGTCTAATGTTGGAATAAGCACAGCCAATATACTGGCAAATCTCTGAGGATCTTGTATGGTTGCCTAACCTGTAAGCATTGTGACTATACCAGCTATGTCTGTATTTGTCTATATCAAACTGAGGGCCCTTTCTGCACTACACTGTTACAGCGCTATTGTTCCACTTTCAACATCATATGGAATCCTGTGATTTGCAGTTTAGGGAGGGGTCTTCAGAATTCTCAGCCAGAGAGCTCAGGAAGCGATAAACACCAGAATTCCACAGGATGTTGAAAGTGGAATAATAGCACTATAACAGTGTAGGTGGAAAGGCCCTGAGTCATGAGCTTCCCCAGAACTAAGTCCTGGAGCATCACAAAATAGGATGGGACTTATGTTCAAATTCAGATAGGCAGGGAAAGACAGACACTGCCAGTCAGCCTGAGCTAAGTGTAGGGAACTTATGATCTGATCAGATTCCAGATTCCATCAGTCCTTGCCCACATGGATGGGATAAGGGATGATAGGAATTATGCTTCAACAATGGCTAAAGTACCACAGGTTCCCTGCTTCAGGGGTGCACAGTTGGAGATGATGAACGGATAGCCTGACTCATTATAAAGCATCTTTCTGAATCCCACTGAAGTTAGTGTCAACCTTCTAGGGGATTTAATAGACAAGGAAGTTTGATGTTCAGCCACCTATCTAAAGTAAGCAGTTTTATACTGAAATTTTAACAGTGATAAGAGTTGAGGTACCCAGAAGCAACAGTGATTACTATTCAGAAGCACACATGTGGCTTACCCATTAATTTTGTGAAGCAGTTTTCTGATAGCTGTAATATCTATTCGTGAGTCAAAGTTGCATGATAGAAACATGCACTGCATTTTTCTTGGCTTTGCTTCCATTGTTTATCACTTATGTCATACATCGGATGTTAACACAATGCACTTGTAAAGGATGTAATGCATCCAGAGATGTTATAAATGAGATGAAGGTTTTGGACAGATTCAGTGCATCGTGAATGCTAAATGATACTTGTTGAACTAAAACCTGGCATTTCCCCTCATCCTCAATGAATTGTACAAAAGACAGTAACTCTTGTCTCTTCTCTCATTCAATATTATTATTGCATGGTTGGGTCAAAGTTAACCATGGTTTGTGCACACAATTCTGTGTCTCACAGGTCTTGGCAGGGTTGTTTCTTGTAACACATTCATGCATACAAACACACAAACATAGAGAGAATGAGAGAGTGCTTGGGAAAGTTGTTTTTTTGGACTACAGCTCTAAGCTCCTGCACCCAGCAGGGCTGTTGTCTATATTCACTGGAGGATTTGGGGATTTGTAGTATAATAAGTGACTTTCGAATTCTCTGCACATGCTTGGTTCTGTTTAGAAATGGGACATCTCTAAGCAGAACAAGACATCCTGAGATGTGAAGGAGGAACAGATGCATTAACCTAAGTAGGCAACTGCAGAGGTTGGAGAGCTAGATTTGATCTTCATGAACTTGGAAGTTCCAACCCTTCCCAGAAAAGGGGCCATGAGGGACAATTTTTTACATTTTTAAAAAACTTACATTTTTAGAGCAAAGAAACCCCCTTCCATATCCTCAGATACCACGGGAGGCAATTTTGCTACATTTTTTGGCCATCTGAGCTATTTTAAGCCCAGGAAAAGTCTTTTTAAAAGAGGTAAACTGGGAGTCCAATTCCAGTTTACCTTCTTGATTGAAAAGGTCTCTTTATGGTTATACACAGTCCAGGGACAAAATTTCCTTCCTAACCTCTTCTGTGTGGGAGTGGGAGATTTCTTTTTTTAAAAAAATGGCTCATTCACACTAAACAGTTATAGCGCTCTTAATGCATTTTTACAGCCATAGTTCCATCATCCAGGACTGGTGAGGGACAAGAGAGTTCGAGTTGAGAATTTTAAATGCCCTTTCCTAAACTGCAAATCTCAGGTGTTCATAGGACAGAACCATGGCAGTTAAAGTGTAATTCCATATTGTGAATGGGCCCCAGATGTTTCTGGCTACAACTTTCATTAGCCCTGTGCAGTGAACAATAGCCAGCAGTGTGTATATGTGTGCGCGTGCGTGTGTGTGTATTATTATTTTTTTTAAATCTATAAAACAACATATAGAGAAAACAAAGAAAACAATCTCTGCAAACTAAACATAAAATGTTCCTACCTACTACATGTACATCTACAGCTATCTCTAATACAACATAAAACAACAATGAAACACTATCACATTCAGGGAAAAAGAGTATCAGGATGTGTAGATCCTGCCATAAAGCTGGATGTGTGTTAGAACAGATCAAGAGCTAGTTTACGCATTGTGATATTCGTTAAAGTGCTACAAAGTATCAGTTGCCAATTGAGGGTTGCAACCATGTATCTGATTGAAGCTTGTCTGTGTATTTTAATGCCTCACATGGTTAATAGCTTTATTGCTCACTGGTACAATTTATCCAGGTGAAAGGGAGAAGATAGGGGAGGGAGGAGAAATGAAAGTATAGAAAAGTTTTGTGATAATTGGGCATGGTCAAAGATAAAGAGGCAGGAACATATTCCACCTCAAGGAAGAAAGGTGTGTAAACAACTGAGAGTTTGGGAAAATGTCTAGGATGGTGGAATGATGTGAGAGTCACGACCCTCACTCAATCACTGATTTACACACCAAAATCTTCATGGAAGGGGTATAAACCCTGTAACCATCATGTATACTGTTAGTCCCAGCAATTTCTAAGGAAGTTTGCTGTGTTTCTTGCTTGCTACATGTAAACACTGCTATTTAACTCTGAGTGGAGTTTATGGAATGCAAGTTATCCAGAGTATGACAAAAAATTAAATACGTGCCTTCCCCCTCTCGAAAGAATGGCTAAACTGTAATTTATTAAACCCACTTCCTCTAAATTAAAACAAACTTATAATTATATCAAAGCATCAAGGAATTATTACTATTATTATAACATATAACTATTATTATAACATATATTACTATAACAAATTTTACTATACTATCATGTTACTCTCATTCTACAAAGATACATCAAATCAATTAATCCAACCCTAGCAAAATTAGTCATCCTCAATTCCCACCCCCTCAAAAAACCTGGAGGACTACAGTTTGTCCACTCCCCCTCATTTTTAATTTTTTTTTTTTTTACATTTTATGGGAGATCGTGGAGTATCTGGCTATAAAGGAGTATGTGTGTTTGGAAAATTTGCATATACACCTTAATCATCAAGGAAAAGTAGGTTTATTGGTTAAAATCCAGAGAATGCCAGCTTTCACTAGCTGTCTGCCATTTTCCATTCAAGGTCAATGGCATTAACAGAGCAATGAGAGTTTTTGCAAAGAAACATTCACATTCTAGAATGGTGTCTCTGATGTATTGTGCATAAATGTAGTTTGTTTTAATTGCAAGCATGGAAATCTGTTATTTTCAGCAGCTGCATAACATTAGATTCCTCACCAAAAATAGCTGCAGAAGGTTTCTTTTTGGAATAATATCCACTTATTATGAGCTCTGTGGGGAATGTTCTTAATTTTGATGAGTTCATTATATGGTGTTATATTCCTTTGTAGAACACATTATTGAGATAGCGATGTCTCTGAACAGTTCTGTGAACTGCTATATATGTGTAGGCCCTGTTGCTTATATATAAGGACTGTCAACTAATTACAGGAATTTTTTGGTTGCTTGATTGTTAATAATTTAGATAAGTTTGCATATTACAAAAATCTTACTATGAATGCCTTTTTCAGATCATGGGGAAAATGTAAAAAATTACCGTTTCACAAAAATACTGCAGTTCTTAAAGAAATTGCATTGCTAATATAATCTCTTTCTTCTTTATAAAAAAGAATCAAACTAGTTATGAACTCAAATACATCATTGCATTTAGTGTAGCCAGGCTCTGTTAATGTGGAAATAGCTTTGATTTCAGGTGGGGTGGAGGGAGGTGAAACCATATCTGTATCTTGGAAAGTTAGAGAGAGAGAGAGGAGTTTAACCCTCTGTACTTTTCACAATCCCAGAAGAAATTTGTTGCACACACCGCAACATTGTAAGAAGGCTCCCATTGGTGCCAAAAGGAGCCATTGTTCCAATCAAAGAGCAATGCTGAGAGGAGTGACTTTCACAGAGATCATCATGGCATAGAGATGGAAAGAATATTCAAAACTATTTGAAAAATGGTTGGAAAATGTGTTTTTCTGAATGTTGGGAAAAGCTGGTGAGGAGAATCCTGGACTTAAGAAGTGTGTGTGTGTGTGTGTGTGTGTGTGTATTTGGGACTTACCTGTGCAAAATTCACACATGGTGATTTTTTTTTTTTTTGGTGCACTACTTCTGCACAGAAAATTCTGCTTTCTGTGCAAAGATACCATGTGCAAATTTTGCATAGTTCCAGACTGTCCCAAATGCAGTCTTAACCACACAGTTTTCAAACTCACAGTAGGAAGAAAACTGCTAAAATTGCTTATTGCTTCCTTCAGCAACAAAATCAGTGAAGAATCATGCCTCCATGGGAGTAGGGGCAGGGTTGGAGGAAAAGTTAAATTTTCCTTCCTATCCATCTGCAGTTGTGGTTTTGTTTGCACCCTTCCAAAGCCAGCTATTTAATTAAAAACAAATTACACTGTATATTTAATATTACTTTCAGTTCAGCTGATCAACACTTGCTCCACCAGGTAATCAATTAAAAGTTTCATCAGTTATCTCATCATTGGTTTCTGTCCTGTTATATGCACCACTGCTCATAGAGAGGTTTCTTCATTCCTGAAGGCAGAAAGCAGTGGCCAATACTGGCTGGTGGATTCTGGGAAATGCATTCCAGACATCTAGCTTCTAAAGTCTAGTTTTGTGCCCTTCATTTCCAGGGAGAAAGCTACACATTTTCCCTTTCAAGATTTTCCTTTGGTCTGCAAAGGCTAGAGGCCCACTCTTTGTACTAACAACTGCTGTATCCTCACAGGAGAGGAGGTCAGACAGCCACAGCTCCCTCATGCCTTGGCGTGGTGGATGGTGGGAGGACCTCTGTCGTGCCCCAGTCCCAGGACTCAGGTACAAACATGGGATAAGAATCACAACACAGAGACATGAACAGGACAATACTTATTGCAGCCCAGCGAAGATGAGAAAGAGAGAGCTCATGAGACTCTGGCCCTTTCCACACCTTACCTTTTTGCGGAGGTGGGGGGCAGCGGTTGCACGAGCAGCCTCTTGCATGAGGTGCTCACTTAGCTTCTGCTTCCTCACGGCAGCTGGACCGGCCCAGCTCCCGACGCACCGCACACCAGGTAAGTACACGTGGGCCCTGGGAGCATTGCGTGACCGCACACCATTTTCGACTTTAAGGTGTGTGCGCGGTCCGCTTTAGACATGCAAAAAGGGCCTCAGAGCATTTATATAGAGAAGATACATTAATTAAGCTGGGGAGGCTCCTGGCTAATAAATATACTAGATGAGGAGAAGTCCATTGCAGACAACTGGTATTTCTGGTGGAAGCAACACATTCTTCTTTTGATCCTTGGCTTGTGTTCCTGGAAAACCTTGAGCCTTACTTTGTGTGCTGACTATGCTACTGGATACTCCCTTGAACGGACACCCTGAATTTATTATTGACTTGGACTGCTGAAACTAAAACAATAACTGACTGATAAGTTTTTGTAGACCTTGTCTGTGGCTACTACTAGAGACTCTATTGGAGGATTGTGAACTGTGGCTGACTTTCTGGACAGGACACCCTTCTTTCATCCTAACTGCCACTGTTGTGGCTTCTGAAGGAGAGAAGAGCAGCCAGCATCTCCCTGCCATTCCTCTTTCCTTGTATGTCATGTCTTTTTAGATTGTAAGCCTGAGGGCAAAGGAACTGTCAAGTTAATAATGTGTAAGTTGCTGTGGGAGTCATTTTGGTTGAAGTGCAGGGAATGAATATTCCAAGTAAATAGGTGATAAATGGAGGTGCTAACTTTCATCTCTTGCTTGTGTGGAAGTTTTCTAGCCACTCTGAGGCACACTTTGTATCCTCTTATTGTGGGAAAGATGTGTTTACTTAGAAATAAGTTTGGTTTGGGGTGTCTGTGTTCTAAACTATAGGTCATGTTAAAAAAATAGTCTTAATACCTTCAGAATATCTCTTAATATTTTTGCAAGAGAATCAGTGAAAATGAACAGACAGTCAATTGATAGATCAATAAATCAAGTCCTCACTTCTTAGAAATATAAAAATTACATAAAGTAATTAAATTTTTAACTGAATAGGGCTTAGACTTAAAATCTGTGCTTAGTATTCCAGCTTCAGAGTGAAATAGCTAACTAAAGACTTGGAAAAGCCTGCTTTTCTAACCTTGAAGTCTTCTTCATAAAGGAAGAATAAAGCTGAAGCGCGAAATCAGTTCAAATGAGGAGTAACTGATAAGACTGGTCTAGACAATGGAAGCCATTCTGAAAATAGTTCTTAGACAACAATGGTCTCAGTAGCATTCCCCACACTCACCCACCACCACCACTGAAATTAGGCCCACCCTGTACACTTCCTTCTCCTTTATTTTGTCATGTCTTTGTATCTTCATCTGAGATGACTTAACATCAGCTCCCTAAAAAAGAGGGCCTTTTCCACATGGACATGGCATCCCTGCATGGGGATGGGAGAGGAACAGGACTGTGAAAACACTTCTGCATGATGTCATTGTGGTCCTGCACTTGCCAGCCGGTGTGAAAGCGGGGTAAATCATTGATGGAGTTTCTCCATCAATGACCTACAATTGCACAATGCTCCCACACTTACCACCCATGCAGAAGGGCCAGAAGCACAATGGAAGCACTTCCTGCCCCAGCACAGCATGAGAAAGAGCCCTGCTGCATGCGGAAGCAAGAGGTGTGTCCCTCGCATTCCCTTCTGCAGGGAGCCAGTCTGGTGCAGAAGGGAGTGTTCCCATCATGCTCCCTTTCCCACCAAAGGAATTGCTGGGATCACGACCAGCAAATGATGGGACAAGGCAAGCTGTGAAAAAGGTAGAGGAATGTAGAGGCACTATTCCTTTTCAGTGCTCACTTACCTGCTTGAAGACTGTGATAACAAGGATGATAGTAGAGCCAGAAAGCTCCAAGAAGTGGCTGTAGGGCATTTTCCATAATATTTTGTTCACTGCTATGGGTTTGGTGCTATAGGTTTAATCTCCTGCATTAAATGATCTTCCCATGTGTTTTCCTTAAGGTCAATATGCAGTGGGAGTCAGGAAGCTTCAGAACTTCATTTGGAAACAACACAGCAACCTGATATCATAGATTGCTATACAAACAGAATAACATAACCTGACTTTGGACAAGGGAGCTTTTGGCATTGCCAAAGGCAAAGGATTATAGGAACTGTGGACCAAAAGAAAAGGAGGACCAAAAGTTCCCAATCCGTTCTCAAAGTGGTCATAGCTGGATCATGAAGAATGCTACACTCATCCCCAAAAGGAGGGGGAACAGCTGTTAAGATCAAAGCAGAGATTCTAGTGAAGGACATTTTTTTGAGTTACAATCCCCCAAAATAACTTTTCCAAGCTATGGTTGCTGAAAAGACAGATCATACATACTGCCTGGGACCTGAACATCTGCAAGTGTTCCACATCAACTCATACCATCCCTGAGTGGTGGATGAGATTTCTGGCACCAACATTGGATCATCCCCACCAGCCTATGTGCATTCCTCTGCATTTGCTTGCTGCAGTTTCAGGGATGGGGAAGGCTTATGATTATTATGATTGTTTAGAGCTGTGTTTGAAATTACTGTTAAGTCATCCCACAGAAGTAATTTGGCCTTAACAGAGCAGCACAAAGCTATGTTTCCTTATTAGTAATCCTCCTGCTGTGCTTGGTAGCAGTGACAAAGTAATTTCACACTTTGCTAACATAAGAAACTTCTCTGTCTTAAGTCAGAAAAACAATGGGCAAAGCAATACATCATGAAGCCCTGATGCCTGGGGGAGTCAATTGTTCCCACATTTGACCTGCTCTTTTTCAAAGTAACAAGGGACCCAGATACTTAAAGCAAGTTTATGATCTCCTTGAATTTGATGGCATTCTGACATAGCCCTGGTGCCAAGAAAAGATGAGAATGAAACATAGCCCTCAATTCCATTTCTCAGTTGAACACAACATTTGAGTGTTGACAGGCCTGCCCCCAGAATCTTTGGGGTTTGAGGTGAAGGATGAGGCTGCACCTCTAGTGTATGTACAGAAGATAGTTGGACTAGCAGTTGAATTTACTTAAATTATGGCAGAGAGAAAGTGTCCATCATCAGTGGTGTCTGATGGCTTCTACCTCAGTGGAGTAGCAAATCTGCTCCAGATTTTGGTCCTAACTTTAAAGGAAGATATCTGAGGGCAGGAACCCTATCCCCCAAAACAGATTCAGCATCTTGGGTAGTCCCTTTGAAGTTCAGGTTAAAAACCTGAGTAAAATCCCTGGCCCGCTGATGTGGAAGCCACCAGATGTTACCACCTCCATCTTACAAGCTAGTTTCAGGTTCCCAAGATAAGTTGTGTGGTAGATTCAAGTCTTTTTAAGCCACAGAGGAGATCACAGAGTGCATGAGGAACAGGCCTGAGGCTGCCACCAACTACATCCCAGTATGCTGTCTGAAACAATCATATTCTGCTGAATGGTATGGTGGGCTTTAGAGATAGCATGGAATATGGGAAAAGTGAAGATGTGCAATTCTTTGCTAATTTTGTTTGCCAAGGAAGCAACAATTTTGGCCAATTTCTTCCCACTGTGACAAAACTGCAGTTTTCAAAGCCTATTTGTAATTTGGGACTTATCCTGTAAAAAATTCACCTGTGTTTTATTTCCCCACAGAAAATGAATTTGCTCTTCATGAAAGTGTGCTTTCTGTTCAGAAAATATTTTTTTGTGGAAATGCTTTATCTTGCACAGTAAATGCTATTTTCTGAACACTCTCTCTCTCACACACACACACACAAGTGTGCAAATTTTATGTAGGATAAGTCTCAAACTTATCAAAGATCTTATCAAAACTTATCAAAAATCAAAGCTACTCATCATACAGGATTATTCTCATCAAGGTTTCCTGGAACTTGAGAAACATCTTTTTCAACCATTTTTAAATATTTGCAAAATTTTTTTCATCCCTATAAGAATGGGCGACCACTGGTAGCTATCCAATGGTCTCTAGTACCAACAACAGCAACCTCTCAGTTCTCTTCCTGCACACATTGGAAACTTCATGCCTCTTTTAGATTCTCAGAGCAGGAAAACTCAACCAGGTTTTAACAAAATGACTAGCAGCATCCAATTACCTGGAAAATGAGTGAAGTTTCCTATGTGTGCAGGAAGAGAAGTGAGGGGTTGCTGCTTTTGGGACTGGAGAAGAGTGTAAGGATTGGGGGGAAGATAAGTCGGGGGAGGCACTGGATGATGGGAGGTTGCTGGGGACAGGGAGGAGGAAGGGGAGAAGAAGAAGGTTGGTGAAGAGCTTGATTGGTCGGAGAAGAAGAAGGTTGGTGAAGAGCTTGATTGGTCACCACTGTTGCTGCAGGCTGCTTCTAAAATCAGCTTCTTTGTGATATTTTCACTTCTGTGAGGGTCCTGCACCCCTAACTCTCAGGAAATTGGAGTAAGTCCTGTAGATATATTCAAAGCAAAATTCAGACCTAGTGAATTTCTTTTCCATTCCTATGAAGAGCCAGCCCTATCACACAGGTGACCCCAAAAATGGCTTGTGATGGCAATATCTTAGGGTCAAGGGCCCTTTCATATTATTCACTGATAGCATTGTGATTCCACTTTAACTGCCATGGCTATATCCTAATGACTCTTATGGTTTATAGCTTGGTGAGATACTAGGGACCTTTCTGTCCTATGATGTTATAGTGCTATGCTTCCACTTTCAACATCCTGTGGAATTCTGGAGTGTGTAGTTTACTGAGGCCAAAGAGCTCTCTGGCTGGGAATTCTAAATGCCTCTCCCTAAACTGCAAACCTCAGGATTCCATAGGATATTGAAAGTGGAATAATAGCAGTATATCAGTGTAGTACAGAAAGGCCTGAGAGCTCTCTGGCTGAGAATTCTACATACCTCTTTCTAAACTGTACATCTTAGAATTCCAGTATGCTATATTAGTTAGTATGTTAGTTAACATAGTATGTTAGCTAAAGTGGAATTGTAGTGCAATAACTGACTAGTGTTGAAAGGGTCCCCCATGCAGCTATATATCTCTATATTTATCTAGGGGAAAAAAGCAATCTCTTTCCATTGTCTGCTTTGCCTAACCCCCTCCCTGCTTTTCCTAGGGAAGAGTCTCATCATAAGGTATTGCTTTTAGGAGTTTATTAAAACAATCAGATTAATCACATTTAAGAACTCAGATTTTTCTCAAGTCATAATGCCAACTGTAGAATGCTTTAACAAATTGGGTGCATTCATCAGCATTCCCCCCCCCGTGTTTTTGGCACAGCAAAGAATCTGGACAATTTAAAGAACAGCTTTCTGCTCCATCTATGTCTTCTTTCAGGCATATATTCAGATAGTCTATTAGAGGATTAGGAAACAAAAATAATCTTTAGAAAAGTGGAATAATGGCAAACAAAGTTAAAAAAAGAAGAAGCATGGAACGCAGTTCTTGTAATAAGCATAGTTTCTTCTTTACCATGATTTCAAGAATTTTTTTTTGTGAGCTATGCTTTTATACTGAGAAAGTCATTATACATCTGGAATCTGTAGTCTTGATCATTACCTAATTGGTTTCACAGGTGTTTTACAAGACACCTGGTTACTACCAAGGCTATCTCATTATTATAACACCTACCTAATAGAAATATTTGGCATTTCTACCAAGCCATCAATGTTTGCAGTACATTGCACAGAGTAGAATGAAAGTGAAGAATATTTATTTGGTGGACTGAACAAGAAGATTTCTTTGGGGGGGAAATGATTGCATACCAAGACTGTGATTGAATCCAGCCCTACATACTCCTACAGCTGGGGTAGGGCTTGTGTTACCCTTCAAACATTGTCCAACTGCAGCTACCATCATTTCTCACCATTAGTTATCCTGGCCAAGTCTGCTGGGTATTGCAGTCCAAGCAACATTGAGAGTGCCACATGATTCCTACCCAAGGGCCTTTTCACATTTCACAGTTATAGGATGATGGCCGTTTCCGCACTACACGGTTATAGTGCCATTATTCCCCTTTCAACATCCTATGGTATCCTGAGGTTTGTAGTTTAGGGAAGGGCATTTAGAATTCTCAGCCAGAGAGCTCTTTGGCTGCAGTAAACTACAAAGGCCCAAATTGCACAGGATGTTGAAAGTGGAATAATAGCACTGTAACAGTTTAGCACAGAGTGGCTTAAGATTCCACTCTAATAGCCATGGCAACATCCTATAGAACCCTGGGGTTTGTACTTTGATGTGGCACTAGATTTCTCCGGCTGAGAATATTAAGTATCCCTACATAAACTGCAGATCCTAGGATTTCATATGATGGAGCCATGGCAGTTAAAAAGGAATCAAAGCGCTGTAACTGTGTAGTGTGAAAGGGCCCATAGAGTATTCAGAGGCAACATAGAAAAGCAATGTGTCAGAGATAGTGGTAGAGGGAATTGTGTGTTTAATTCTTAAAGACAGCAGCCCTTAATTAAGGTTTAACTGGGTTCCCTGAACATTCCTGTTTCTTATATCAATCAGACAGCTTCTGGCAAAGCTGTTCACACTTTTGAGAGAAGAGAGATAGTGCAGCTTAACTCACATAACTTAAGATCTCTGTCTCTTCCATGAGGGCCTATTTGCAAATTATATCTTAATCTCAAAAACTGGATGCAGAGGTTATATTGCTTAAAATGTGAGTTTGGGAGAGTGGTACTGGGAGGCATATTTAGGGAGACATCACTGTGTACTAGATGGGCATCTCCTGGATTTCAGACTGCAAAAATCTGTTGACCCAGTGGGCTTCTGTCTGGATAATTTGCTTCCTGAGACTATTTTGCTCTTGGTATTTCTGATTCTAAAACTGTTTCATGGGACATGCCAGCAAGGCTTAAGGTAAACTATTGCTTTAAAGCTTTCCATGACCCTGTTACACCTTCTCAGTCAGAAAAGAAGGGAGCATTCCCTTAAGACAAAGCTGTCATCTACTTCCTGATGCCTGAGAAGAGGCTTTCTGTCTTTTACCATTTTTCATCTCAAGAAGCTTTCAGCCAAAATCATTTTTGGGAGCAACAAATCTCTTGTGTGAACCATCTGACTGCATTTTGTTCTGGAAGTAAAGATAATACTACAGTATTTCATGTACTGTAGTGGGCAGTAAGTGGTATAATATTTGGGCTCTGATTGCACTTTAAATTTAATTTTTCTATCTTGCAGTGTCCTGATCCATATTTAAGAAAAGCAAACCTAAAAACTCCTCCCCACATGTATATGCACTCTTCTTTCCACAAACTAAGGCCATTTCTGCACTACGCTGTTGCAGTGCTATTATTCCACTTTAAACAGCCTACTGAATTCTGGACGTTATAGTTTAGGGAAAGGCATTTACAATTCTCAGTAAACTACAAACCCCAGAATTCCACAGAATGTTAAAAGTGGAATAATAGCACTATAACAGTGTAGTGTGGAAATGGCCTAAGCAATGGGATACGTATTCATTTAAATCAGATTGCAAAAGGTAATTCGTTAAAAATCATCTGTATCATCATCATCATCATCACCATCATCATCACCATTATCTATATCCCGCTTTTTCCCGGGTTGGGACTCAAAGCTGTTTAGAACAATTAAAGAGACATAGTTAAAACTTTTACAAAAGTTAAAACATAATTAAACAATCCAAAAGAATTAAAACCATGTTAACATACATAATTAAAAACTATAATTGACTGAATTTTTCAAAAGTGATTTCAAAATCCATTATGTTAATCATTAAATGTAAATATGCTATATTTTTAAAGCAATGATTGCCAGATCTTGTTAAGTTAATTGCTGGTTATTTTTATTAGTAACCAAAGATGGCTGAGATCTTGCATTGTCAGATGTAGCAAGAATGACAGAGTTCCACTGTCATAGCCTTGTATCCCAACTGAACCCTCCGAAACCACCTTGGAAGCGAGGCAGGCACATCAATTGAAGGAGTTCTGTAATGTGGGAGAGGAGGGTGGTGAACGACAATGCATCCAGCCCCTTTCTGCCAGTGAGGCATGGTGTGTGAAGCAGGAGCAGCAGTGACTTGAACAGGATGCCAGCTATTTTTTTTACATTTTAAAATGTACATTATTATTAATTATTTAGCAAACTAATTCTATAAAATTTTTGCAATGTTTTAATATTAGTGGGTTTAATGTTAGTATGTTAGTTAACATTTCCAAGCTCCTGGCCTAAATAAAGAGTTAATCGTTTCCACAGTTGCTGTCATTGTCTCTAACACGGAGCAATAGTTTTATTTGAACATATGATCACCATTTAAAAATGGTGGACTGTGCATGCATTTCTCCCATCTGACTTCTACTCCCCCCACATCAATAATGCCACTGGAATTATCTCAAGCAACAAATCTGTCCTCCTTCCAATCCTCTGACTTTTTAAAAATGTATGTGGCTGTCCACTTAGCTGAGCAGTATCAGGACATTCCAACAGCGAACTGCAGGACTCTGAGGCCATTTCTGCATGACACTGTTACAGTGCTATTATTCCACTTTCAACATCCTATGGAATCCTGGGGTTTGCAGTTTAAGGAGGGGCATTTAGAATTCTCAGCCAGAGCTCAGTAAACAACATATCCACAGGATGTTGAAAGTGCAATAACAGCATTATAACAGTGTAGTGCAGAAATGGCCTTAAATTCTTGCAATACCTGCTTTCATTATACTCCAGAAAAAACACCAAACATTCAAACTGTGCTTGTCTGCAAAGTTTCATCACTTCCTCAAAAGCAAAGGGCATCTATGTGTAAGTCCTCAATAACCTCTCCATTTTAGTGAGCCACAAGAGCAAGACTTTTACCATATATGGTGTGATAAATGCCAGATGTCCGAGCTGGGCTCAGAAAAGAGAGAGGCGCTAAGAACATACTGCAAACATATGGTGGATACTGAAGTATACCAAAAAATTTCAGAAGAAAATTAATCTGGGTTTTATAGATTATAGCAAAGTCTTTGATTGTCTAGAGCATGAAAAACTATGGGTTGCTCTTAAATAGATGGGTGTGCCACAACATTTGATTGTCCTGATGTTACCCTGTATGTTGGGAGTCCCGGGGGGCGCCCAAATAACCAAATAAAAGCACAATATGGGGAAATTAAGCTTGAGCACTCTCTTAAGCTAATGAGAGGCAGGGTAACTTTAGCTAGGATCTTGTACCCTATGTCTATGGCTTCAGGTCAGAGAGCGTAGCCAGACAAGGTTTCAAAGTAATAAAAATAACATTTATTGGACACAAATAACATAAAAGACACCACATGCACACAGCTAACTAGAAATAGACATGGAGAGCTTTGGGGAATGGGTAATACGACACCTGGTCTCATAGTCCTGGAGAGAAGCGGGGGTTCCAAGAAGGGAGGCAGACTCAGTTATTCGGAACTGAGGGGACAGCTCGCCAAACACAGCGGCAGCAAGGCTGGATAGAATTCAGGAGCAATCCAAGCAGTTCGAGGAGGACTTGGAAAAGGGGACCTTTTATAGGGTGGATATTACCTATGGGCTATGCCATGCTCGGTGAGAACAAAGGGAATTTGTAGCTGGACAAAGGAGTTGGAAAAGGTCAGGTTTTGCATGATGAGCTTAGCGCTCGATGACAATAGTATGGCCAGTATGCTGATGGCCCAACATAAAGGAATGGCTCGGCTCTTGGCCGTGCGTCTTTGTAAAGATTCGTGCCAAGCAAAGCTGGTTTGCAAGGAGGTTTTTCCCTAAAGCATCGGAGAGGCTTAAGTTGCCTGCCTGAATGAGGTTTTGGAATGTACAACCATTAACGGCTGCACCCAATACGTGCTTGTCCGGTGGACCTCTGCAAACACATGGAGTAGGGTGGCAGAGAAAGGTCAAGCAAAGGCCAAATTATTTGATATCAAAAGGATATCTAGTGCTCTCACCAGACATATCATAACTGTGATAACACTGATACATAACCAGATTCAGAAAAAGAGGCCACTGGTAGGACAGATTATGGAGAAACAGAATGGCTTAACTTCTCTTTGTTTAACGTGTGCTGAACATATCGTATGTAAAGCAGGATTAAATTTGGAGGAAGGAGACATGAAATTTGGGGGAAGGAACATCAATAATTTAAGATATGCAGATGACACCATACCACCAGCAGAAAATAGCAACATCTTGGAATTATTACTGAAGAAAGTAAAGGAATAAAATGCAAAGGGAAGATATACAAACTGGGCATGATGAAGACTACTCAGTGGTCTTTGGCAAAACTGTCAGTATTGATGGAAGAAAAATCTGCCATCATAATCCACTGACGAAGTATCTTCAGCTACCTGCAGAACAGAGTTCTTCTTGCCCCACTAGCCCCATAATTCACCCTCCCCCCCACAAAAAAATAAAACCCTGCAAAAATGGTCATTTTGAGCTGAACTCACGTGATGTCACTTCCAGTCATGCCAGGAAGAACAGTGTGACTTCAGGGGGGAACTCAGAGAGGGAAAATTGTCAAGGCATTCAGTGTGAGTGTGGAGTGGCAGAAAAGGTTTTTCGAAGTGGATGGTAGGAATGAGGTGATGTGACCTTGAATGCAGCTGCAAGAATGTTTTGGTTAGCCAGCCTCCGAAGGTCTTGCCTTGTCAACATGAGAAGGTTGCCTGCTGTAAATGTGACTGGATCACCCCATAGGGTCTGGGATGATGTTAAGCCCTTAAAAAGACTTGGGTATTGCACTGTACTTTACCATTTGGGTCAATTCCTGGTGGTCGTGCGGCCCTGTTGACTGATTTATGGAATGTATCTAGACATGCTGCTGGTTTGTGTTTTGACCTGCTGATTTATTGTTCCTGCTTTACTTATTGCTTCTTGGCATGCTGCCAGAAGCCCTAACTTTAACCTCGGTGTGCTTAACTAAATAAATAGCCCTAAATTTATCTCAATGAATCTCTGGAACTTTTTTGGTCTGCCAAAAATGGATGCAGCTGGATGTTGCTGCCCTGTCAGCACTCTGCATATGCTCTGGGAAGCTACCTCATGCTACCTTGACAAAAATGTCCATTGTCATTTCTCATTTTCTACTCCTATTTATCATTTTCACCGACACCATTGGCACAAGCTCCAAGTTACCATACTTTACTACAAACAAACTTAAAATCTGCATCTCTTTTCACTGCTTGTACTTCTTCTCCTTTCTCTCTTTCTACTGTTACCAATTTTAGACACCACAAAAGACTCTGGCAGAAAAACAGTATAGTAGTACCATCAGTCTGTGTGACACTTTACAGAATAAAAGCAAGTAGGTCCTGCTCCAAGGTGCACACACTCTATCTAGTTGTAGATAGAGGACCTATCTAGTTGTAGTTTGCACCACTAGAAATGGCCAGTGGATCCATTACCATGGGGCTGGCAAATCTACTCTTGTTTTTACAGCTGCTCCATGTTATATGGAAACTCTCCCACTGACAAACCATTGGGGGGTATAGGATCCAGAATCTAGATGGTTCTGTACAATCCAGAAGAGCTATGGGAGTCGTAGCCATAGAACAGATTGGATTTGCTTTCCCTATGTTAAGATATCCATTGGCTGCTCCTGCTGTACACAACAACAACTACTAAACTACAAGTATCTGCATCATTATCATCAACATAAACACTGGAATGTATGAAGTTTTTCATACCAAGTCAGCAAAAAGCTTAAAGTGGGTGGAACTCACACAAAAATTAAATAGGTAATATCACTAGAAAATGATGGTATAATATTAACAATATTGACCATGGCCTAACATAGGCTGAAACCCAATTGTTACTTCTTATTAGAGTCAGTCCATTGAATAAATCAGATTTACCTGGGTGTTGACTCACCATTCAATAGTTGCTTCAATTGAGGATAACCAAAAGGGTGCTAGCCATAATTGAGAGAAGGGAACTGTGCAAACAGAGTTCCATTATTTTGGTTTTCCAGTTACACACTAGCAGTTTACCTGTTCAAGCATGTTACCATTTGTACAACTGGTGGCTCAACTACAAATTCCATTGGAGGAGACATAGTTCAGAACTGGTCCATAAACACAATGACATCACTGTATACCATTGTATACTGACCATTTACCATCCTTCTTTGTCATCATGGTAAAGAAACTGTTATGTATGCTAAATCTTTACAGCTGTAAGCTAAGCCTCAAAAACCAATATGAAACAAACATTCCTGCCCTTGTGGTGATCATCACTCCAGATTATATCTTATGTCAATGCTTCATCAAAGCTAACTTAAAACATAAAATACTCCTATGGGGGGAACTTGCAAATAACCCCCTGGCTCTTTATACATCTCTTCCATAACACTCTTTTTTTTTTAAATGAATCAACAAGGATATGTTTACCAGAAGAATCCCCTGTAAAAGATTTATTGTTCTGCTCTCATATAAGGGATTATAAAAAAATAAAAAAATAGAACAATTCCAGGTTAGAAGGTGGCTCTGGGCTATTGAAACAACAACACTCCTTCCATTTTAGTACTTTAGACTTAAATGCAATCACTGTTTCTTGTTGTGACCAATTTTTGTGAAGACCTTATCACCATTTTCTGTCAATATTTTATGTCAGAATTGTCTACTTATTTTTCTTTAATGGGTTCTAATGCCTTTGCCTGTTTTTGCATTTTGGAGGGACAAGTGATCTATCTGGCTCAGTGCTATCAGCATGAACTAGGATATCTAAAGAAGTGTGATCCTTGAAGCATTCCTAGCCCTGTCTGGAAATACTTAGGATCAAACCTGGGACTTTCTACAGACAAAATAGAAGCTCTGCCACATAGCCATGGCTCCTGAGGTAGTAATAGAAGGCAGTCAGGCTACAGACAGTGAAAACTTGTTAAATGGCTGTCAAACATCAAGGCTGGCTGATGCCTATCCATACTGCACAATAGGGATGTAAATCTTTGACCATTTCATCCTCGTATGTGCGTATGAATAATCTGGATGGTTTTCTCCCTGCTAGAGGTATACATGAATGTTTCTCTTCAGTTTTTGTCCACTATTCATACATGAAATGCTTGAGGAAATTATTCTGTGAAGAAATACACAGGGATTTTTGCATGAAACTTGGGTCTGCATGTGTTTCAGTAATGCTTTTTACACACACGCACACATACACACACACACCCATCCAGGAACACTTGTATTGGGAGCAAAATTGGTGGATTTTGTGGAAAACGTGATTTGTGCACAAAAATCCATGTTTTTGTGGAAAACTTTTTTTGCACCTTAACTTTCATACAACTTTCTTACTATTTCCCCAAAACCAACAAATTTTTGTGTAAAAAGACACAGTTTCCAGAAATGCTTGCTTTTTTCTTTTGTGTAAAAGGTATGTTTTCTTCTAAAAAAAACACCAAATGTTCTCAAAACATCTCATTTAGGTGGCTATCTGATAGACATTTTTCTCTCTACCTCCAGAAACAGGCCATGCTGTTAGCCATGGGACCCAGAAAACTGTATCACATGGAAATTTAATATTATCCGAAAAAATGAACACTGCTGCAGATTATACACCAAATTTACTTTTTCGGCTCCTGAGAACTGCTAAGCCAGCAGCACTTATTTACTTGTCTTTGAAAACTGCTTTTATTATTTGTCACATACTAGTTAAATGGGACACAGCCAGTGTTATTAGTGTTCATGCAAAACTGACAGAGCTGTGTTTAAGATCATACTTGTGTCTTATTGGTAGCTGGACCACAATCTGTAACAATATCTTAACAATATTATTTGTAACAATATCTATAGCATTTGCCAGATTGGCATACATACTGTCACTTGTCATTATACCCCTGCTTCCATGACATGGACCTAAGGCAAGCTTCTCTCTTCTCTTCCCTCTTCCATTTATTGCTGGCAAATATCTGCCTATCTGTCTCTCTACCTATACATCCAGAGCTTGGAAGTAATAAGGAATGGGTTACCTGTCTTTATTTTCCTTTTTTATTTACTGCTGGCAAATATCTATTTCTATGGCCCTTTCCACATGATGAGGCTCATGCGAGTCCTTCTGTTGCAGCCCTGGCAGAGAAGGATGTGCGACAGAAATGCTCCCCTCCACACCTCACTGGCTCCCTGTGAAAGGGAGTGTGATGGCCACACCTCTTCTTTCCGCAGTGCAGCCAGGCTATGCTGATACTTCAGCCCAGGCCTACCTGGTGATAGCACTAGATATCTCTTTTGATATCAAATCATTCAGCCTTACTCTGCCATCCCACTCCACATGTTTGCGAGGCCTCCGGACAAGCATGTAAACAGGTGCGGACGGTAATTGTTGGGCATTCCATTCTCCACCTAGGCAGGCAAAACCAAGCCACTCTGTTGCTTCAGGGATCTCCCTGCAAGCACCTTTTTTGCTTAGGTGCGACACTAACAAAGGCGCCCGGCCTCGAGCTGATAGTTTTACAAAGCCAAGCTAAGCACCTTGCATTTGCATTCTGGCTACACTATTGTTGATTCTGCACTAAGCCGATCATGTTAAACTTGACCTTTTCCAAAGCTTTGTCCCGCTCCAAACTCACATTGTTCTCACTGAGTATGGCATGGTCTACAGTCACAATTCACCGTATATAAACCCCCTGATTCTGAGAGCACCTTGGATCTCTCCCGAGTTCCAGACCGCCTTGCTGTCATTTTGTCCGGTGAGCTCCCCTCAGCGAGTTGCGCTGAGCTTTCTTCCCTATCATCTTCAGCTTCTTCAGGACTACGAGAAAAGGTATCGTATCACCCATTTCCCCTGAAAATCCTTATTTCTGATTCTTCCGTTAGCTGTATGGTTGTGGTGTCTTTACTGTTTGTTTGTCTTTTAAGAAAAACATCATTTTTGCTATTATAAAACTGTCTGACTGCTTGACTGACCTGACCCTGTAGATGCTGGGTTGCAAGATCCCTGCTAATTTACCCTGCCTCTCACTAGCTTTAGTGAGTGCTCCAGCTAATTCCCCAACTTTGTATTTGTATTTCGGTTATTTGGGCACCCCTCCCGGGACCCCCAGAGAACAGGGTAACAATGCTGCTGCTGCACTTCCTCCAATTCTGCATGGGCAGCGGCAATGGGAGCATGTGAGCAGCAACACAAATGGATTTTTTCTGTTTGACAAATACCCCACGAGTGTGACGCACAGGGACAAGATGGCAGCAAGACCACAATGATGTTGTGTAGAAGCATGACCTGCAGACCACTGCCATTCTGTCTCCACAGCAGGACAGCCCCGCTGTGCAGAAATGGCCTATGTATATACCATCTATCATCTATTTTGTCCATCCATCCATCCATCTATCCATCCATCCATCCATCCATCCATCCATCCATCCATCCATCTGTCTAGAGCTTGGAAGTAATAAATAACTAATTATGTGTATTTAATTTCTTTTCCCATTTACTGCTTGTAAGTCTCTCTGTCTCCCCGCCTCCCTGTCTATTGGTCTGTCCATCCATCCATCCATCTAGAGCAGGGTTTCTCAGCACAGTTCCACAGAATGCTCCTAGGGGTTCTGCAAGAGATTGTTACTGAAAAACAAACTTTTTTGAACTATAAGTTTAATAATTTATTATGTAGAAGTTCCCCAAGACCTGAAGATTATTTCAAGAGTTCCTCCAAGCTAAGAAGACTGAGAAAGGCTAATCTTGAGTTTGGAAGTAATAAATAATTAGTTACTTTTAATTTCTTTTTCCAATAGCAAAGATATAACTACATTACAGATGCAAGACAACAAGCAACAACTTCATTCCTTTTGCAGTATAAAGGCAACATTTTATTTTATTTTTTTATAAAATTTTTATTTAGGTTTCCAAAAAATATAAATTGGGTACATTTCATCTCAAATGTTACCTCCCTCCCCCTACTCTCTTATATCAGGCTTTTCCCCCCAGTTGAATCATACAATACATTTGTACCCTACCAGTTCAATCATTATCTTTACACATCTTTACATACATTTCAATCAATATCTTTACATTTGGAGCCATTCCCTTATTTCTCTCCATTCCCTTTTGAACTGCTGAATAGATTTATTCTTTAATGAATTTGTAAGTTTCTCCATTTCCATCATGTCCATAACCCTTATTTTCCATTCATCCAAAGTTATTTTAATATCTTGTTTCCAATGTTGAGCATATGTTAACTGAGTTCCTGTAATTAAATATAACTTTTTTTTTGTATTTTCTAATCTCTGTCTTTGGTTCTATCATATTCAATAGACATATTTCAGCCATCATTGCAAAATTCAATTTAATTTTTTTTTGAATTTCATCATGTACTTCTTTCCAAAAAAATTTCGCATTTTTACAAGTCCACCACATATGATAAAAGGTCCTTCCCTTTCCCCACACTTCCAACAGGTAATGTTTTAAGTTACCGGGTACTTTGGTAATTACTAGAGAGGTGACCTCACTAGTGGTGGAAGAATAATGCTCTATGGTTCAAATGGTGTTAGGCAGTGTGCTGCTGCCTTGTGCTCTATTTGTAGATGTCAATGAGGCAGAGGAGAAGAGAACAAGTTTCATACTAAAAGTCAGTGGCTTCTGGCATCCTTTTTTTTAGTTATTAAAAGTAAGTCCACTGGTTCCTTTTAAGAAATGGGAAAATAAAATTATTTTATAATTATAATGATAACGGTAACTGTTTTCAGTTGACAATCAGTAAGTATAACCAATTACTTTTAAAGCAACTTTCTAAACTTCTGTCCACCTTTCTTTTTGCACCAATATTTTCAAGTTTCTGCTAAGAGAAATTTGCATTTGTTCAAATCCCTCTTGCCCTCAGTCCTATGGCAATGTAGTTGTTGTTATTGTTTTTGTATAATATGTTCTGGAAGAATGAACATCAGATAGGCACTAGGCCAAAGACTGTGCTGGATTGCCATCCAGCTGCAAAGTTTTCCCTTGGACCTCACAGCACACACAGAACCAAGAGCAGAATTTCTGTTATGCCCTGTTCTGGGCAAAGTGCAGCAGTTCTGTGGACTGTGCAGAAACCTTTTTCTTCTCATTTTTATATGGGAGAGGCAGTATAGTGCTGTAGAAAGATATGAAGTGAGTCATGACCCACCTGGGGAAAAGGCCTGAGCTTCTGGCTACTGTCTGAAGTGTGCTGACAGCTGAGCTCTATGAGTCCCACTAGATTTTAATGCCAAGTCAACCATTGTGCGGAAATTTCTTTTTCTAATTTTGCAGTGGGGATTTATTACCAAGTCTGAGCAGCTAGAGGGGCTATTCTTACCTGAGGGTATGCCATGTTGATGAGCCCCGGGAATGCAGGACTCTAATCCTGTCATATTCCAGTCCAAAAATGGAAGAACTGAAGTATTGGGCAGTTCAGGTGGGGGAATGACTGTGTGTAAGTTATGTGACAAACAACAAAAAAGAGAGGAGTGGGAGTAGGGAGAGATGTTATGTATTAAGCCTTTTCTAAAAGGTGGGTGGGGAAAGAAAAATACTTCTTTTAAAAATGCAGCCTAGTCCCAAGAACTGTAAATACTGGGATGCTTTAAAAGCAATATCAGGTAGTCCAGAGAACTGGAATGCCCCTAAAAAAGAAACAGCCCCAGAATGCCTCTGCTTTCTTCTCTTCAGCTGTGTCCTTCAAATGTGGATGTATGGCATAGTATCCTAGTTTCAAAAGTTTTTCAACTCTACCTCTATTAGGGATGTAAACAAATCTTGCCATTGTTTGGATTCCGGTGAAGTCTGGCCATCTTGGCATGTCAAGAAAGCACATTGAGTTTTCCCCCACCCCCTGAGAGATGTTGGCTGACACAGCAAAGGTTACTCTCAGCATATTTAGTTCCTCTGTGATACATAAGTGTTAAAGGCTTTTTGATGGCAAAGAATGAAGATTGGGTTGTTTCTATGGAAGGGAAAGCCAATTTAGAAACTGGACCCAAAAAACACATTCTAGAAATGTTGGTTGGATGAAACATTATCCCCAACATATGTGCAATGTATGAATGACCTGGCAACTTCTTATATGTTATATTAGGCCGTAGGAGGACTGAGCTCAGGGACTTCATTCTGTTCAGATTTTGGTCTTTCAGGGTGCAGGACAGAAATACATTTCTTTCAGTAAGATTGGACCCTTGATTCATTAAAATGGCCTTTTCCTGGAGTTACTGGGGGAAGGAATTCCTTTTCAGATTTCAGATGGGTTGGGTTGAAGTGTTTATGCTGTTGCTGTTTTTGAAGTTTCTGCAATGCAGATTTTGTGTCAAACTCATGTGTCTGGTCAAAACAAGTGCCTTTCTCCCCCTTAGTGAAACCAGCTACACATGCACACAGGAAGCTCAACAGGATACACTGAGTGATCATAAATCATCCAAGGCTAGTACTTTAAGTGCAAGTTGCATCATTTTCCAGTGCAAGCTGTAGTCATGAAAATGAGCAAAATTTATCTGACCACAACAGCAAGTCCACCATCTCACAGCAGCATAGACCTTAGAACAGAAAGTTCTACCTATGTCTAGGTTAAGGGGAGCCCCTGCTGAAAGGATCAGGGAAAGTTGGACTACCAAGACTCCTCTGCAGTTGAGCTTCCTCAGGAATTATAAATCAGAAGTGTATTAAATGATCAAGCACAAAAATCTTAAGGAGCTATTGTAGTTGAGTCCTCCTAGGAGTAACTAGGCTCAAGGTAATTGATGCTGTGTACATATACTTAGGAGCAATCTCCACTGAACATATGGAGAAAACGTCTCAGCAGACAGCATGTTTGTAAGACTGCACAGTCAAGGTTGATTTGATACTAATGAAAATGGAAAAGTAATTTGAACTCCTCCTAACTGTACCCTCAGGTACTATGATGATAGCTGTTGTGATTGCTTACCAGATCACCGCAGGTCGGTGCTGCCCTTAGTGATCCTAGGACACATCTGTTCTCTTTTAGAGATGTTTCTCTAAGTCAAGGGTAGAGTTTTTCCTAGAGCAGGATAACAAGGGGAGAGCATACAAAAGCCATTTTCACTGTATATTATGGTGGGGAAAGTGTGGTTTGTGGGTTGTTTGCAGTCCTTCAAGCCCTTTTTTTCCTGGCTTCCACCATCCCTCCCTGATTCCTTCAGAACCACTGAATTTGAATCTGGTGGAGGGTGCCTGAAAATAGTGCAGTATGCCTTAGGATGACCTCAAAACAGGGCAGTTTACCTTTGTCCATAGACCCAATTTCCTCAAAATGACAACAAAGTCCATTTCTGCACTACACTTTTGTAGTGTTATTATTCCACTTTCAACATCCTATGGAATCCTGGGGTTTGTAGTTTATTGAGGCCAAAGAGCTCCCTGGATGAGAATTATAAATGCCCCTTCCTAAACTGCAAACCCTAGGATCCTATTGGATGTTGAAAGTGGAATAATAGCACTATAACTATGTAGTGCAGAAATGGCCAAAAAATAAATTTCCTGTTAAAATCAGCTTCTATTTTTGGTGGATATTTGGCAGCACAATGGGGGTCGTGATAGTACAGGGACATGAATTGGCCCCATTAGAGTAGCTCATGCTTTGTGTACTTAAGAAAAATTCAACTAGAAAAGACTTTGAACAATATACTAAATTAGAGCCATCCTTGCGTAGTATCCATCTTATTTTCTCCCCCGCACACCCCATAAGCTTTGTTTGCCTTCTACTTGTGCTCTGAAGCTAGTTTCCCACAGTGTTCTAGAACTTCCAGCTGAGTGATCTTGTTCTGCATGATCTAAGTGGAGGAAGACGGAATTTACTGTGCATGATCTAAGAAGAAATATTTGTGTATATGCTATACATAAGCACTTAATCTCTAGAAAATTTAAAATCAGTTTCTTTTTGTTTCATAGTCATAATAACAGCACTAGTAACAGAGAGCCAAAAAGATTGCAAGCAAAGTTCATATGTCATATTCAGAAGGATTACAAATATAGGGGTGTCATTTTTCTTCCTGATCTGGGGGCTGCTCACATATTTTCTTTTGTCTTAAGTTAGAATATGGAGGATTTCACCTTGAAAGGAAAGGGAATTCAATCTTTTGCTGCTGTTTTGTCTAAAAAAGAAGAAGGCCCTAACTCGTTGTAAAGCTGTTCTTCAGCATATTTTTAAATACGTTCTTGTTTAGTTTTGATGTTTCTTAGATTCTTCAACCTTGGGTTAATTTAAGAGCATAGAAAAACATTGCTTGATCAGACCAAGGGTCTACCACATCCAACATTCTTTTCACACAATGACTAAGCAGCTGCCTAAAGCAGCTGCATCAGTAAGACACAACTGCAATTGCACCCTCTTGTCCTACAAACCCCAGCAACTGTTTGACAGAGGCATACTGTTACGTCTCCATGTCCCCCCAAGACTGATATGGTTTAATTGGGAAAATACTATTTAATTGGCAACTACGCTAATTAGCATTGATATAAAATGGAACCTGAGGTGACTGGAAGGTCAAACTGGGCAGAGGAAAATTACTGACAGAAAACATGTGATTGCAAGGCAGGTCAGTCAACATCCCCTCCAGGTATAGCTGAAGTCATTATCAGGCAGATTACCAAGAATTCTGGAGATAACAGGCTTAAGCTGAAGCTGGAATATCTCTGAGTATACAATGGTCAAAGGGAAGTTTCCACCAAAACAATGATTGTTTCAACCCTGTTCCCTCATATCTGGATGTTTCCCTGCATTGTCCCCCAAACCCTTCCACAGTACGGAGCTATTACAACAGCCACTACCTCTTTGGCCCTTTCCGCACAAGGCAAGCAAATCACTCTGTGCTGTTACCTACCACTTCTTCTGGGGTCTGAAGCAACGCGGACTGTCCCTGAAGCCCTTCCACAGGGCTCCTCCTTGGTCCAGGGTGAATCGGAGCAGTGTGAGGTCTGTAGATCCGCACTGCTCCGGCTTCCAAAATGGCAGCTTCCAGCTTCCAAAATGGCGGCTTCCAGTTGGTCATGGGTCCTGACCAACTGCTGAAGCTCACCACGCCTAAAGCCCCACCCTCCGCAGATCACAAGCTCGCATTGGTGCGAGCCTGCGAATCTGCACAAGGGAGCAGGAACTCAATGGCGTGTTCCAAGAAAATAAAGACCTGTTTTTTGCGGTCTTTAGAAAACACACTGGAGGACCACTTGGGGTTGTTTTGGAGTGGACTGAGCTGCGGATCTCCGATAAGTAGTCCACTCCTAGTCCACTCCAAGATGCAGATGACCTTCATGAGAGGACGCACTGCCCTGTTCTAATTGCCTGGTGCAGAAAGGGCCTTTGTTGCCTGAAAACTAAGACCATTAACTCCATCTGGACCCCATTGTCCATGTTGCAACTCCCATTGTCTGCTCAGCTGGGAGAGCCATTCACACCCATACCTGCAGGGTAGTTTTTCATTATATAAGCCTTCCATTTTGAGCAGTGAGGTGCAGTACTTCACTTGCTGGTCACCATGCTGGATTTCCAAATAAGTATTGTCCTGAGGCATTCATCTAAGAGATATTGCTGCTTTCTTCACTGCTCTCTGGATCAGTAATTATCACACAAACCCTAAAAATCCTCTATCCACAACTTTCCTCCCTTTATCCTTTGGCTAGCTCTTGTTCAAGTATATGAGTGCTTGGATCTTTTGCATGCTTCAGTGAACTTTCAATAAAACACATTTTAGCTTATTTTGGAATTTCTGGCTGGTTCTTTCCTGCAAGATCCCATAAACATTGGTAGAAAGATCTCATTAGGTTATCCCACCTCTCACAGGCCTCCTAATTTGAGCTAATTAATTACCCATTGTCATGTGGAGATATTGGCATCATGGGTAGACCCCTGAATCACCCATGTTTTGGAGTAACAAGATTACCTCTGATACTAGGGCTGCAATTCTGTATGGCTCAACCAAGCATAGTAGCATAGCATAGTAGGTACACATACACTAGGCTACACTAGGCTGAGTCAAATACTACCACCTCTGACTTACTGAACCACTTCTAAAGCCCAACTGTTTTCTGCTTTGTGGGGAGGGACAGATTCACAAAAGCATCTGGCTATGTCTTCATAGATACAAAATGATTACAGCAGAGCTGAGACCTCTGTGTTTATGTCAGGATTGTTCCCATTTCATGACTTCTTGTGTAAATTGTGTTAGGTTTCTTTCTGCTGAAAATTGTGATTCCCTCCCCCTACAAAAAATACATGTTTGTGCACAAATGTAATTTTTTTCACTAAAACCTGGATCTTGCTGTTTTGAAACTTGCAAATTCCAGGTTCTCCACAAGCCTTTGTAGTTCTAGTCTTTGCTGTTGTTGTTTTTGTTGTGTGCCTTCAAGTCATTTCTGACTTATAGTAACCCTAAGGTGAACTTATCACAGGGTTTTCTGGGGCTCAGACTATGTGAGGTGCCCAGGGTCATCTGGTGGGTTTCCATGGCTGAGTGGGGAACCGAACCCTGGTTTCCAGGGTTGTAGTCTGGTGCTCAAGCCACTCGACCACACTGGATCCCTAGTTCTAGCCTTTACTGATAAATTATTTATCAACAAATCTCCAAGTTGGGGAGATTTGGGCATCCACCCCAAAGTTCTGAAACAACGCAAATGTGAAAATGCTGGTCTTTAAACAAAAGTATATAATTGGTTTCCAAGATCAGCCTCCTTACATGAGGACAAGGTTTAATGCAACACTACTTTAAAAAAAAAAGGATTCCAGGAAGATCCAGGAGATTAGAGGCTCTCTAGTATAATCTCTATTCCAGTAAACTGATGGGAAAATTAACATAGACCTGTCAAGTATATTGAAGAGCAAATAATGCTGAAGAAGAATTAACATGACTTCTGCAAAGATAAGTTGTGCTTTGCTATTCTTTTGGGCTTCTCAGAAAGCCTTAATGAACATGTGGATTGATGTAATCCATTAGACTTTGGTATTTTGAGTTTCAAGAAGCTTTTGACAAAGTTTCTCACCAAAGACTGCTGAATAAAATTAGCAGACATGGAATAAGAGGATAGGGGTAATGATGATTCATTTTTATCCAGCCCTTCAGTTGAAAAAGCCTCTCAGAGCAACTTGAAGATCAGTGTTAACATTGTAAACCTGCAGGCTATGTAAAAGTCATGACATGAAGAAAAGAGAATTAGGAAGACAAGGGGGGGGAGTAAGTTTATGTACAACTTCTCAGTTAGGAAGTTCTTAATAGGCCATTTCTGCACTAGACTGTTATAGTGCTAAAGGTCGCCCGCTAAACTGCAACCCCAGGATTCCATAGGATGTTGAAAGTGGAATAAAAGCACTATAACAGTCTAGTGCAGAAATGATCCTAATTTTCTTACATGGAAGAGGGAAGTATGGTCTCTGCTGCTTCATCTTCTTTCTCCAGTGATTGGGACCAGATCAGTATTTTCCTTGCCATGATATTCTTTCTGGGAGACAGAAGAAGCAAGTCCCTGGATTTCTGTGCCTATAGAGGTGGTCAGAATATACTGCCCTTCCTCCCCAGTAAGAAGAGGAAGTTGGATAGATGAACAGATCTCATAATGCTAGCATGTAAGAATTTGGTTTTCCTTAAGTATCTGTATAGAGATTGGTGCTTTCTGACTTACTCATGAATGATGGGAAATTTGAGAAGAGTACTGACTGTGGTGGCCATATTTGCTGATTAAATTATTCAGCATGGTAACAAACAAAAATTTGTTTGGTTGAACTGTGGCATTGAAAAAAAAGGATCATTTTGAACTGGTAGAATGGGTATCATCATGGAAACTGCTGTTCAATGTAAGTGTAAAGTGATATACATTGGAGTAAAAAAATCCAATGCCAAATATTCAGGATGGTTGACTAGATAAGACATCTTAAGGTCACAACAGACAGCTCAGTGAAGATGATGGGCCAGCATGTGGCAGCTGTGAAACACAAAAATTCCATTTTAAGGTTCATTAGGAACAGCATCAAAAACAAAACTGACAATACCACAATGCCTTTATATAAACATATGGTGCAAGCAGACTTGGAATACTGTGTACTTCTTGCTGCATCTCATAAAAGAAATAGTAGAATGAGAAGAGTTAGAGAAAAAGGGACAACTGAAAGTTTGTGCCTGTTTAGGAGGGGGAAAAAGAGATATGACAGTGGTTTTAAAATTGTGGTAGATGTGATAGAGGCTTATAAAACTGTGTTTGGAGATAATAGACAGTGATATATTTTTGCATCCTTTGAAAGCAGGCTGCCAATATATGCATCTTTAAAGTAGGTCAGATAAATTCATGGAGGACAAATGTATCAATGGCTAGTAGTTATCTTGGCTATACATTCCATCCAGGATTAGGAATAGCATGGCTTTGAATGACAGCTGCTTGTTTAGGAACAAAAGCCGGAGGACTATTGCCCTTATGTCCTTCCTGTGGTCCTCCCATATGCATCTGGTTGCCACTGTGGGAAGTTGGATGTTACAGTAGATTTCCTTGTGTGTCCTCTTATGTTCTTTTCCTGCTTGACCCCAACTCTTTCCCAGCTAAAGATATTCTGGGCTACTAGGGGATTCTTTTGCTAAGCGCACTCTAAGGAAAAACCTGGAGCTTGTAGCTGCAGAAAATCAGTTCATGTTCAACTATCAGAAGATCTAGCAGATATTCTGTGGACTTCTCTTGGTTACTCATTTGCACATTTGATGGCAGGACATGTTGCCTAGATCTTGTGGTGTTAGGATCACCACAAGATCTAGGCACATTGCTTTGGCACATTGATCATCACCATCTCTGCCTGGCTGCCAGGATAGCCTTGTTGCCAATTGTTGGGTGGTTGCAAAAATGGCCTTTACTTTGTGCAGCACAAAAACACAAGTATGCAATGATGATATACTGAAAGTATTACAGTAATTGTAGTTTTGCTGTAATGTAGCTAGAACCTTAGCACGGTTACCCAAATCTAATTTAATGCTAGAGGAGTGAAACAGTGGCACTGAACTACAACTTTGTATGAGCAGTTGTGCAAAGCAATTGTGCAACTGGATGTACAATAAAAATCATATAAAATAATAAAAAAAATGAATGAACTCTTTATGTCACCAGAAGCATAATAGACTTGCACTAGAGAAAATGACATACGTCAATACAGGCCAGTTAGTATTCTTAATTCTTGTGGCCATTAAAATGCCACTGTAGCCACTTTCTATGATGTTTCATCTATAATGAAGTCTCCACGCTTTCATGTTCATTCCAGTGGAAATGGTTTCCAGTTTAAGCAAGCAGTTGGAGAGGCCTGAATGGGTTATTACCCTATGGAATAAATAAGATTTATTTCCCTCACAGTGGTGGTTCACATTAGTTTAAATATACTGGAGATAAAACCATGCACATGCATTTAACAAACACATTCTTTGAGGGTTATTTTTATTATTTTCTTGGGGGAAGCATATTAAGAAAAAATATGCAAGGGAAGAAATTGCCTTTTTATTGTTGAAAGAATGATGGTTGCAGAGTTTATGTAGGAATCTGAATTTTCTACATCAATGGCAGTGCCAAATCTGAATGACTAATCTATGTGTAAGTGCAACTTAGCTGATAATGGTCAAAAGCTTGCAACTAAAGGCAAATTGCACAATAGCTCAGTTTGTGACTAATGTGCTATATATTTTTTTAAAAAAGCAAATTGTTCTATAACTACCACCTTATTGTTCATAATCAAGAAGGACAATGCAATTCATAATATTCAGGAAAAAATAAATATCAGGAGAAAAGTAAAACATCTTTCAGTGAAATTATCCAATGAATCCTAACCACCCAGCACTCCCAGTGAGAACAATTAAAAGTAGGAGATGATGAACTGAATTTGAACTTGGTTATCTGAAATGTTAAGAGGCATGGCTAACAAGTTTCTTTCAAAATATTCTCTGCTGATTTTAATAAAGCAGAATATCTGATACAATTAACACAGACATTTCAGCCAGTAGCTTTGACTTGAAAGGGAATAAATTGTGTAAATAGGAGGATTTCAGAAGTTATTCAAAATGACTGAGAGAATCCTAAAGATCAAGACCATCTTCCTTTTCTAAGATGCAGTCTTAAGCACATTGAACAAAAACTTTTTTTCAAAAAGTGACTCTTTTGCAAAGTTAAATCAAAGTTAATTTAACCTAGTGTTCTATCTCTTATAGTCACTTGCCAGATATCTAGTGACCATGTTGGATGAGGGATTCTGGGAGCTGCAGTTAAAAAGTAAGCTTCCCAACCTCTAAGAAGCATATAATACAACTAATCCTTTCAACACTGTTGGACAAAGAGTGGGAAAAGTACTTTTTTTTCCCAACATGCAGTTGTTGAGCTGAACCAAAACTAGGGAAAAGGACAGATTTCTGTAACATGATAATTCTCTCTGAAACATCTGTCCCTTTCAGGAGATCTTCGGGAACTGTGTTTTTTCCAGATTTTTTTCAAAACAAGATGTAGTGAGAAGGTGTGCATATGCTACCCTCAATGGATATCAAGGACCCTGTGTCATCCCCACCTCCTAAGTGCAACAGTACCTCATTGTAAGCTCTCTAAATTGATTGTTAGAACTATCAGTTTTGAAAATTTATTTATAAAAGGAAGGGTTTGTTCTTTCTCTTTATAAGGACCAATCTAGAAAATATTTATAGTTCGTATTTAGAAGCTGCACATATGAGAGACATCTGTTTGTCCTAGCCTGTGCTTTTCTTCAACTCTGTTGCTTGCCAAGATAGGAGATTTTTCTTTTTAAATTGATAATTGGAAGGTGAAGACAAACTTTGGCCATTTCTGCATTACACTGATAATAGTGCTATTGTTCCACTTTCAACATCCGTAATTCTAGGGTTTCTAGTTTAGGCATTTAGAATTTTCATCCAGAGAGCTCTTTGGCCTCAGTACACTACAAACCCCAGAATTCCACAGGATGTTGAAAATGGAATAACAGCACTATAACAGTGGAGTGTGGAAATGGTCTGAATTTGCAAGTCTGATTGCTGAGGTATGCAACTCTGAGAAAAGCCTGATGTTAGAGGGAAAGATGTGCTAATAGGGGATACTCATTTCCCTTAAAATCTAGTTTGACACTCAGTGAAGCTGTCAGACAGCCAATGCTGATGTCACCAAGGGCAAACAATGCCAGCTCAGAAATACTTATTCAGGGTATTTTCTATCTGAATTAATTCCATTTGCTTTCACTATACAGCCAAATCACACTGTTTGCATGGCAATGTCCTTGCCGTTCTTCCCAAACTTTCTGGTAATTGAAGTTGGCAACAGCAGTGAGCTGTCACCAAAGAGAGAGAGAGAGAGAAATTGTAAGTGCTGTGGATACAGGGAGAGTGTTTGGAAATGTTCAGGAAGCGGTGCCCTCTTTTCATGCCATCTTCCCTGGAGAACATTTGCTCATAGTCTTCAACAGAGGTACAATGCCAAGGCAATAAACAATAGTTCCTATCCAGCATATTATTACCACACTTACTCCTGGTTATAAGAAACCAATATATCACATGCCAGAGGGCCTTACATAAAACAGGGAACAATGTAGGAAAACAATTCAGACTCTGGAGAATTCACTTAAATTTGATTCCAGAGATGGAGAGCTTAAATCTGGCTAGGCTGAATAGTTCCTCCTGATCCTAAAAGAGTGTTTGTTTGAACATCAGAGAAAACCTTGTTCACCAAAGCTATATTCAGTCATCCTGAAGGCCAGGTTGGGGGGAGGAGAGGCAATTGGCCAAATATCCTACAGGCACTAGATCCTGTCTGATCTTGGAAGCTAAGCAGGGTCAGCCCTTCTTAATACTTAGATTGGAGACCAGAGCAAATACCAAGTACCATAGACTATATTTCAGAGGAAGGAACTGGCAAAATCACCTCTGAGTATTCCTTGCCTAAGCAATAGGTGACTTGAAAGTGCGCGCGCGCACGCACACACACACACAAAGAAGACATTCTCACTCAGTCTCTACTTTCACTGCTGTCCTCATGGGGCAAAGAACTTTCTATCGAAGAAAGCTTCTTGTATCTATGGTAGCTCTCCATGTGATCTGAAACCTGTGATTTTTATTCACTGTTCTGGATCACATGGGGAGGCTTTATGGGTCCAAGTCCATATGAAGAGGCTATCACTTGCCTTATTCCCTCCCCCGCCCCCCGTTTTTGTAACACCTGAATAGAGTTTTATAAGCATTTTTGGACCAAGACTATACACTGTGTCAGTGGTTGCTGGCAGCTTCCACTTTACTGAGGTGCTGAATTCTCTCTGGGTTTTTGTCCCAAGATTAAAGGAGCTATCCAAGATGCTGACATCTATCCTCAAAACTGATTGAACATCTTGGATGATTCCCTTAAAATCCAGACTAAATGCCAAGGTGGATGCACTGCCCCAGTGACATGACAGCCACCAGCCTCCATCATGCTATAGTCCCACATCTGTGGGAGAATTCGTATGGTGCTGTGGGTAGAGTGTTGTAACTGGACATAAGAATCATATCTCAGAATAGACCTAGATCTAGAGCTGCCAGTAAGAAAATTGAGATGCACCTTCTTAGTCGAGGGCCAACTGTCACCTAAAAAGTACTGTTGAAATGCTCCTGCTAGGGTTGACAAGAAAAATGGAGAACAAAGCTCCCTTACCTTTAATGGTTATGTAGAAGAGGGAATTTCAACAGGCATGATGAGTAATTACCATTTATCACTGTTTGGAAACAGTACAATGCCCATAATGGCTTTGCCTTTGTCAGATCCTAAATGAATATTCACAGTAGTAAACATGAGTCTGGAATTTTATCAGGGATGGTTGTACAGTAAAAGTAACTTAAAGAGGTTAATTGAGTCTGATCTGAAAGGAGTCTGATCTGATTTGCAGCTATGTCACACCAGTTCCACCGGCTGAATCTCCTTTTTCACATAGCCTTTAAATCAGAGGTGTGAAATTGTTGGGGGTCAGGAGCCACATGGTCTCCCAAGACACATTGGAAGGCTGCATTACGTCACTTACCCCTACCAAAAACCAAAAAACCCACATTTTTTTTGCCTCCAAATAGCCTTCAGTGCCTTTCAGGAGGCATGTGGGGCATGCACACCATATTTTATGCCTCCCCTGGGCTATTTTAGGCCTAGAACAGACCTTTATTATACCAGGAAGTAGCCCAGATGTCACTTCCAGTACTTTTCCTGTTTTAAACAGGTCCTGGGGAAGGGGAACTCCACATGAGGCAAAATTGCCCTTTAAGCCTCCTAGAGGCTTTTTTTGGGGGGGCAGGGGAGATAATGGCACTTTTTCATTTCTTTTGACCTGTGTGGGCCTTGAAGTACCACAAAGATGGCCCTGGGGGCTGCATGTGATCCGCAAGACATACTTTACCTACCCCAGCATTAAACCATCCTAAGGCAGAGAATCTCAGAAGCACCTCTTCCCTTACTCTACTGGCAGTAATGCAACATATACACACACACACACACACACACAGTAGAGTCCCGTTTATCCAACGCTCAGTTATCCGACCATCCGGATTAACTGACATCGCGACGGCCTGGGGGCGTGGCTGTGAGCATTTCCGCGCCCCCAGACATGCCCTGACACACCCCGACATGCCCCCAGGCCTGCCCCAACACGCCCCGACACGCCCCCAAAATGGCGGCCGCCATGGGCGTCTGGGTAATCCGACCCTTTCGGTTATCCGACGCTGCGGTCGCCTGTTTGGGTTGGATAACCAGGACTCTACTGTATTTATATTTTCATTATAAGTGAAACTTGTTATGCTTTCATACAACCCAAATCTGCTGCCTAAAGGTAGAGCTGGCTATGCCTCCCCCCATAAAAGATTGCAAATTAAAAGATTTTGGAAACAAAGAAGAATCCTTATGGCTCTTTTCTTTTTACACAAGGATTAAGTGCTCCTTTCCTGCCTGATACCTCTGTCATGAGAAATGGCCCCTTTCCTGGCAAATAAGGGGCACTGCAGTGGTGATTGTGGGCTTCCAGGTCAGTGAGGTGCTACATCTGCTCTGGGTTTCAGTTTTAACTTTAAAGGAATCTGTCCAAGGCTCAGCACCTAGTGGGGGTATAGGGTTCAATAGCTTGGACAGATTGTGTAAAGTCATAGCAGATTCATCCTTCTCCCTGATGTGGAAGCCCCAAGGGGCCACTGGGGTTTTCCTACATGGAATTGCTGGAGCTGAGATTTTATAGATGTTGAAGGAAATGGGGTTCTCCTGCAAAAGAGATAACATACGGCTTAGTTTTCAAATGTGAAATTTCCTGAATAGCCTTTAGGCAAGTTATCATACCTTTGGCTTAATTTACTATACAGAAAAGAGAGAGACAAAGGAAGAATTATCTATGTATCTACATATTTGCAATTATCAATACTGATATTGAAATATCTTTTTTATTTATAACATGTTAATCATATCTCAGGATAAGTACAGACCACCTGAATGACTAGTTAGAAGTTGAAACCAGAGCAGACAAAGGAATCTGGATATGGGAGACCTCTTATGTGATCTAGGCAAGTACCTATCTTTTAGTTCTCATTCCATAGCATGAGAATGCCATTGTTGTTAATCTGTATAGTCCCTTGGAATTGTACAGTGAGAAGCATTATGTCTATCTCCCCAGTATCCCAGCTCTCTTGGATTTTTTTTAGAGATATCACAGATGGTTGAGCAAGAGAGTGATTTGTCAGATGTACATATTCAATGAATGGCAACAGTGGGACTTGAGCCCACATCTCTGGGTCAATATTACCATGCAATGCACTTTGAAAAAATTGTGCACATTCTGAACAGTGGAAAATAACATTTTTTGGGGATCTACTATCTTTAAATCACATCTTAAAAGGCACTTTGAGTATAGTGAGTACTACTTAAAATGTTACAGCAAAAACAATGAAGAATCTTGTGGAAACAAAAGATTAGCAGATGTCCATGGTGGGAATGTGTGACCCTCAAGATGCTGTTGAACTAGAAATCCCATCAACTTCCTCCAGGATACATAGGCCACAAAAGGCCACTGAGAGCTCAGCAGCATTCAAGGGACCATGTGTTTCCCATTCCTACATAAATTTTTATTGACGAGTGTCCACTTCAAAAGACAGATGATGGTTCATGCTGAATAATATGTGTCTCTCCATGAGTGTGCAGACAAGGAAATGAAAGAGAAGAAAAACACAGAAACTGCAAACAGTGATAATTAATAGTGGCTGTTTTAAAAAAAAAACACTTATTGGAGTTGTACTAATCTATGGCTTGTGTTCTATGGTTCAGCCTGACTAGAGTAGACCCATTTAATCAGTGAGATTTACCTATGTGCTGACTCACCAAGCAACACTTGCTTTAATGGATCTGCTGTAATTAGGGCTAATGAACAGAAGTTAGGCCCATATTTATAAGATAGATGTTCTAACTTTGATCCTTATCACATTGTTATAGCACTATATTCCATTATTACTATTATTGTTATTACTATTATCATTACATTTCTGCCTTTCTCTCAAGATGTTATTTCAGGCTGCTTAAAATAATTTAAGAAGATCAAGCTAACACAGTAATTTACAAAAATTTTATGAAAAATTAGTAACAACAATATTATTGTTGAAAGCGTGATTAAAAACGGTTAAAACACTTAGAACATATTTTAAACGTAACTGCCACGATGACATCCTGTGGAATTCTGGGGTTTGTAGTCTACTGAGGCCCAAGAGCTCTGTCTGAGAATTCTAAATGCTCCTCTCTAAACTACAAAGCCCAGGATTCCACAGGATGTTGAAAGTGGAATAATAGCATTATAACAGTGTAGTGCGGAAATGGCCTCTGTTGCAGCTGAATCCTATTTAAGTCTGCTAAAGTTCTTTCTTGTTGCTATTGAAATTGCAGGGTTAATCCCCCTTTATGCTTAAGTAGTTTGGCTGAGATCTTCTTGGGGAATTAGATTGGTGCAACTCCTGGTTGTGCTGCTGGCTGTATTTTCTCCATGCTTGCATATGTAACTACTACTACTTCCACATGCAAGCAGTTGCCCAGTGGTGCAGTTGTTGACAACTCCTTCAGCCAATCTTCAGGCACAGCTCTACTCCCTTCTTGTGTCTGTCTCTGTCCTCACTGCACATCCAAGCGTTTATGCAGGTGGATAGTTATGCTCCAACAGCACTTAATAGGATTCTGACCATTATTTTTAAACACCATGTGTGGACATTCTTCTTTCTCCCCAAAGGGTATGAACTACCCAGAGAGGGTCGTTTTGAGTTCACGCCACTCAATGACACACGCTTTGAAGAGTCTTCTGAAAAGGGCACCATTATGGTTATATAAAAATTCATAGGAAGGTTTCTGACTCCTTCTTACGTCTTGGTTCTGTGCTTTTCCCTCTTTGTAGTCAGCAAAAACCTATTCATCATCCTAGGAAGAGAATGACATTTTGTCCAAATACTTTGTATAACTAGGGAGAAATTTCTCTCTTGCTTTATTGAGTTTGTCATGAAGGATTTGTCCCTTGTTGGGAAGGTTTTTTTTTCTTCTTTTACAAAAAATTGCTTCCCTCCCTCAGACCCTCCCGCATGCTTTGAAAGGTTCACTGATGCCAGAAAACTCTCAGGTTGTGACCAGCGAAAATGCCCTTTATTCAGTGAATGAACTGGGAAGAATGCATTTCTAAAAAATCCAATTCATATTCTCACACCAAGTATCCATCAATTGTTGCTAAAGAATCTTTTTTTATGCAAAAAGGTAAAAGCTCCCCACGACCTTTCATTTTGGCCTCAGTGCTTGAATATTTTCATAGCACCAACAAGTCAAGGCTGCATTTAAAGAGCAAACAAACATGGTTTTGTTTTTATGTCTATAGTCATTCATACTTATCCCTTTCTATACACTTGCTATTTCTGTTTTCATGTTTTCTTCTGATCAGTTCTGTTAATACACTGTATTGTCATACCTTCTGACAA
Organism: Ctenosaura bakeri; assembly: GCA_948474755.1. NCBI lineage: Eukaryota > Metazoa > Chordata > Lepidosauria > Squamata > Iguanidae > Ctenosaura > Ctenosaura bakeri. The sequence continues at coordinate 253,034 of CAOLHI010000720.1, forward strand.
ATGTGTGAGGAATGAAAGTGGGTACAAGGAAAGGGGCTGTATACAACTGCCCTATCCTTGATGCCATAGGAGTCCTCAGTCAGCATAGGAACATATGAAGGTATCTTATATTGAATCAGAGGGAGCAAGCACTGGTGAACACCCAATAAAATGCACAAAAGAAACCAGAGACATCCCTCAAGGTGCTCAGTTGATGTCTGTTTTATTGTTTTTTTTAAAGCCCAATGTTCTTCGGCCTGCGTATGCTCTCAAGGCCTTCTTCAAAGGCTATTTGCAATATAACTTCAGAAATTTCTGGAGCTGAAGGGCTCGCACCACTTAGTGGGCCACCTTGAGATGTGTCTTCTGTTTCTTCTGCACATTACAGAAAGACTTCATATAATGCAAGGGATGTGTCCTGGGACTCTTTGAGTTTTCATGTATAATGTAGAACCCTTTTTTTCTTATCTGAAATAAGTGTATCTTCCAGGACAGTGCTCGGTGTCATCCTTTGGCCATCCCAGCAAAGGACAAGCCCCATGACTCTGCACACATGTGATCCTACTCCTTTCCTTACTTAGCGCCTTTCCACGCCCTACTTTTTACTGGAGTTATCTGGTGGTGATCCCAGCATCAACTCTACTGGGAGGGGAGCATGACAGGAGTGTTCCTTTCCACACCAGCTGGCTCTGTTATGAAGGAAGAGCCATGGCCACACTTCTTCCTTTCACAGTGCGGCCAGATACCTTTCCAGACTGTGCTGGGGCAGGAAGCGCAGCCATTGAGCTTTTCAGGCTTCTGGAGGACAGGACAATGGTGGCATGATCACAGTCATTGATGGAGAAAACCCATCAATGATTTAATCCATGATCACGCTTCTGGGGACAGGAGAAGAATGGGACCATGACGTCATGCAGAACTGTTGTCGTGGTCCCGTCCTTCTCCTATCTCCCTGGCGTGTTTAGAGGGTGGTGCGGAAAGGGCCTAAGGGTCAAATCCTCCCCCCATGGTGAAAGGAGGGGCTGCTTCCAGTAAACAGTTCTTGGAGAGAGAGAGAGAGTGTGTGTGTGTGTGTGTGTGTGTGTGTATGTTTTTCTCTTTAATTCTAGAGGAATAGCTCTACAGAGGATTTAAAATCTTTCCTGGAAAGGGGGGAAAAAGGGGATAATGAAAAGAGAAAGGAAGGGGGCAGGATTATAGCATGTTAATCATTCATGCATAGGAGGACAGAATTTCACTGGAAGGAAGAATTCTCTGGCTATTAATGGATTTGACCTCCTTGAAATTTCCTGTAAATAGAAATTGTTTTCTGGAGATATGGCCATTGTAAAAAAAAAAAAAAAAAATGCACTTTTCCCGGCACGTGATTCTCTATACTTCTGACCCAAAAACACAGTGGTGAATTGATGGCAGGAGGAAGTTGTGACTTTGATGATGACAAAATGTTAACATTTGAATGTGCAAAGCTAAGTTCATCTGGTGTCATCAGGAAATGTATAAAACGATGAAGTGTCTTGTTTGGAAAAAAAGAATAAAGTGCTTTCAAGGTCGTAGCCAACAGTGCAATCTAGTTAGTTGTTAAGCCCATTTTAAGAATGCCATCAGACACCTGAAGCATAAGCATGATCAACTGTTGGATGAGTTGTGACCTATGCCATGAGGGGTTTTAAAAGACTACAACTTTTTTTAAAGTCAGATAGGGAGTATCAAGAATTTTGTGGGTGACAGTGAGATAGATTAAAAAAGAAGTTAACTGCAGAGCAGCAGTTTCTCTCAGAACTCAGGAAAGCTACTTTTTCACACTACAGCTTCCAGGAGTTCCAGCCAACACAGCCTAAGGCTTTGCTGTCTTGGGGATTCTGGGAGCTGCAGTCAAAGAGAACTTTCCCCAACTTTGGTTCCTTCTATAACACGACTGCTTGTCTTTCATTTCCTTATGCTACAGGTGGCACCAGTGTGTAAGCTCTCTTGAAAAATGTTTAATGCTGGATAAATTCATATTCATACAAGTCATTTTCCTCAGCCCCTTTTAAACCACTATGTGATTTACGACTTTATTGATTTTCATTTTTGTACTTGAGCAGATTTGTACCTTCAGATTCAAAATCCCTTTTACCTTTCCAGCTTGTTCCTTTTTCTTTTCTATTCCCCCCACCTCTTTGCTTGTGATTCCAGGTGCTTTCTACCCAGTGGGCTAAGCAGTTGAACTGATTAGATAATTAGCTCTAAAAAAACTCGTCCAATTAAGTCTGATCATTTTTGCTCTCTCATCATGATTTCATTATGTGATTGTGTTCATTATTACCAAAACATTCATCAAGCCGTTTTCAAAGAAGCTTTTCCCCCAACTGTTCACTGCCTACTGCTCTTCTTCTTTTTGTTTTTTGTTTTTACCTGCCCTAATCCATTACCTATGAGGTTACTTGCTTAATATTGGATTGCATATTTCTCTGCTCACTGAAAATGCGGATGAAATGTTTTTGATGCATCCTTTTCATCTTGCCTAAAACAATGACTCATATATCAAATTACCTTGTATACCAAGTTCCTTTTGGCTGTTCCTTGAAAAAACTTGTGTCAGTAGATACAGGGGTTATTCTAAGTTTTTACCTCATAGTACCCACAACAATAACCCAGTATTACTGAATACTGTTCACTTACAGCATTACTTCTCTTTTCTGTTCGAGTCTAAGGGTCCTAATAAATTTCATTGTTATAGCTGTTATTCCACTTTAACTGCCATAGCAACATTGTACGGAATTCTGAGATTTGTAGTTTAGTGAAGTCCAAGAACTCTTTGGCTAAGAATTCAAAATGCCTCTCCCCAAACTGCAAATCCCAGGATTCCATACGATGTTGCCATGGGAATTAAAGCGGAATAATTGCACTATAACAGTGTAGTGTGATAGGACCCATAGTTTAGTAAAAATGAAGCTTACTATAGCTTTTGGGCTTCTGTGAGTCACTTTATGGCCACATACCTGATACAGAAAGCAGACGTATACAAAGTTAGAGATTGGTCCATCTATCTGAGTACTTTGGATATTGACTGACTAACAAGAACGTATCCTATCTAAGATCTGAATGGGGTTACCAAATAAGAAGGATGCCATGTCTTGAGAGTTCAGGGATAAAACCTGACCCATAGGAAAGGTCCTTTGTGCTCCCCTGGTGATATTCCAAAGGTGATGTTATAAGGGGCTGTTGCCAGTGATGCCATTAAGCATGGAACATCAAGTATCAATTCCATGAAGAATACCATTCAAATGAAAACACCAGATCTAACAGATAAGGAACACACACACACACACACACACACATGCACACTTTTCAAAGTCAAGCTCATGTCTTGAAATTTCTCCCCCTTACCCTGAGGACTGGATAAGAGAAACCAGGCCCAAAGGCCTGGAAACCTTACTCATGAAACAAGCGTAAAAGTGGGTTTTTCAAAAGATTTATATACTGAATAGTTTTTTTGTTTTTACCATCCTTATGCCTGTAATTATTTGCATTATATGCATTCTACCACATTAATCTCCATTGTCCTAGGCTATGGGTCACCTCCGAGTGCAACAGTTTGGTGAGGCTGTATGCATTTTGTGAATGGAGCAGAACTTCTGAAATTTTGGTCTACATACCTCTGGATGTACATGAGAATCAGAGCTGGACTGGCAAGGTGAAAGAACCTGTTAGATTTGTGTGCTTCTCCATGAGAATGGCAGCACTTAGGAAAATGATATCTTGTTACAAAGTATATGAAACGATATTCCAGACAAGAGATACGAGGGCACAGCTACTGTTCTTTTCATTCTAATGAAAGTTGCTTCAGAGTGGCAGTGGCATGCTGGGGCTGTGAGATGGAACTGGATCCAGGCAAGGTAGATTTGTATCCAGGCATTATGCAACCAAGTTTTATCACCTTAAGTTAAAGTTTGTGTAATACAATTTATATATAGCAATTTGAGCTCCAGTATGTGACTTGAGTGTTACACTATGACCCTGGAGAGGTGACATACTCTAAGCCCCAGAAAAACTCATGGTAGGTTCATTTTAAGATTGCTATAGGTCAGAGATAACTTGAAGGTACAGAAAAGCAATAGAGCGATAGTGAACAAGTAATGAACTAGATTTGGAGCAAAGAGATCAGGTCTTGAATCCTTATTCAGGAGTACAGCAAAATGTTCATCAGTGCTAAATAATTGCAGGCATAAAATGGTAAAACTATAGACCCATTCACTATACATATCTTTAAAAAAAGAATTCAGGACTAACAGTACCTTGAGTTCATTTATGCTTGTTTTAATATTTCATTACTTGATGGAACTTTATTGATGGATCAATGTGATCTATCAAAATGTCAATCAAATTAATCAAATTGATAATGTCAGCATCTATTATGGAATGACCCACTAAACCCAAGGTCTTTGTCAAGTTTTTCCACCACAGTTCACTTTAGATTAATATGTTTTCATCTTGCCCCACATGGGAATGCACACTGCCTGTTTTGCAACACAAAGAGATTCAATGTTCCTTCATAATATAATCAACCACGTTATCTCCCCTTACTCTCAAATGAAGAGCCAGAATGGTGTAGTGGCTTGAGCATTGGACTATGATTCTGGAGACCAGGATTCAAATCCCTTTTAACCATGGAAAGCAACTAGGCAAATATCTCAGGCCCAGACAAAGGCAAAGGGAAAGCTCCTCTCAACAAATCTTGCCAAGAAGCTCCATGATGGGGTCACCTTAGGGTTGCCACAAATTAGAAATGACCTGAAGGCATGCAAGTGACACAATTACTTGCAGGTACACAGTAACAACCTCTTAAATGGATCCCTTTCTTTACACCAAAGCTCTACCAATTGGAAACTGTCTTAGCTATTGTTCTGTTGCTCTTGACAGAGAATTCAGCCACAATATCCCTATATGATAACCAAACATAGATTCTATTCTAAGACAGATGTGGACCATGTGCAGACCACACTTCATACATAGTTGCCTCCCCACAGCCCAGATTTAGTCAATGATAGTGCTTGTCCTGGCCAAAATGGATGGTGGCACAGTGAACACAGTAAAGTCATTTCCGCACTAGACTTTTATAGCGCTATGATTCCACTTGAAACATCCTATGGAATCCTGGAGTTTGCAGTTTCGGGAGGGGCTGGCTAGACTTTTATAGCGCTATGATTCCACTTGAAACATTCTATGGAATCCTGGCCCCTCCTGAAACTGCAAACCCCAGGATTCCATAGGATGTTTCAAGTGGAATCATAGCTCTATAAAAGTCTAGTGCGGAAATGGCCGTCTTCCCTTTGGTATTTCCTTCTAGAAGGGAAGGAAATACTGTGTGGCATGGAAAAGCAGGGGATTCTCTGTGGTGTAGAAGAGCACTCTGGCACACCAGTGCACCGTAGAGAGCCACTATGCTAGCTACCAAATTTGAGTGGCAACTGCAGTGGTGGAAAGGGTATTGGCTACTCAAATCCAGCAGCAGTAACAGGAACCAGCACAGGGCCTCTGTTGGGTTGGGGAATCCAGTGTAAACAAGGAGTGGCCCAGCTCTGCTCTAGAGCTGTGGAATGAGTCATACAAAAAGGCTACTGTGAATGAGAAATTAAATTGAAGTTCATAGTTGAGTTGTTCCTCCATTGCCTTTAGGAAAGTTTGTGCCCAAAACTGTGTATTTTCTTTGATGCTTAATCAAACACAAAGGAGCAAAAGAAACCAGGAGTGCCTGTAGAGCTTTCATGCAACCATGTGATAGCTCCATCTTCCAAAAGATAAGCATGAATGCCCTAAGGATTATTAAAATGCTTCCGAACTCTGCTTCTGTTTGTTTTTTGAAGATAGCTATTCAGTTCCGTAAGCAGGTTAGCTTCTTAGAGCATTTTCCTAATTAAAAATCTGCCTTTTCTAACAAAATAGTGATTACAGTTATTAAGGGCACATAATCATTTCTCACCTTTCAAGTCCTCTGGAACCACTCAGCTAACATTTTTTTAAAAAAATTCAAAGTTAACAGCCTGTCCTTTCTAACTTTCACTAAAGATTAGATGCTACAAAGTCTATTATCTAAAGGGGGACGTACTATTTTCCTTTTCTCACAAATGACCAAACAATTATATTTTCCATAAAGATAGACCTTTGTCCTCAATAAACCTGCCTTAATCCTTTTAAAATGTCTTTATTCCTTCTAATTTTTTTTTTAAATATCTATTGGAAAAAACTATGAAACTGTTTTCACGAATTGTTAAAATGAACATTTAAAAGAGAAAGGGACCAGGTTATCATTTAAATAACCAGCCTTCCCAACCCATTGGACTCTAGATGTGTTGGAATACAATATCCATTATTCTCAGCCAACATGAGCATTGGCTAGCCAACGTGGCAAGCCACTAAGGCTGCATTTTCACACTTATGTGGAAGTAAATGCTGCTCAGTTCAATGAGATCTAAGTAATGGGACTATATGGTAATAATTCATTTTTAATTTATTCTTCTTCTGATACCTTTCCCCATTTTCTTAGTAAGAAGCAAGGACTGATGGTTCATCAGAATTCTGCAGCTGTTGGCCAAGTTTTTGTCTATAGAGTTTTGATCTTTGAATTCTGGCTTTGCACTGGAGATGGGCAACTAATTCTGCAACTAATTTTTGCTCCCTGCATTGCTAAAAATGTTCCCCCTCAAAGCAGAATGGGCTAAAAGTCCACTTCTAAATTTGATGTGTTTTTAAAATATATTAAACATATTCACATATGTTTGCATTGAATGAGGAGCACTATGGAGTATTCTAAAGGTGACTTGCCTCTCCTTTTTTGTCCAGAAAAGAGTGGTCTGTGGAGGTGAAGGGGTCAAACACCAGAAAAAAACTGCAGTGAGGTCACATTTAGGCCCTTTTTTCACCTTGCCTGTTCCCGGTGGTGTCCTGTGGGGATCCCAGCAGCGGCTCTCTAAGGAGAGGAGAATGACAGGAGCACTTTCTTCTGCACTGGCTGCCTCCAGGATCCAGGAAGTGTGATGACCCTGCCTCTTCCTGCTGCAGTGCAGCCAGGTACTGTCCAAGGCTGCGCTGGGGCAGGAAGTGCAGCCATTGTGCTTCTGGACCCTCTGCGCACCAAGTAAGTGTGGGATGATGGCACAATCATAAGTCACTGATGGGGAACACCCGTGAATGATTTAGTCTGTTATTGCACTGCCTGGGGACAGGAAGAAATTAGATGCTGAGTTTTAACAGAAGTGTGTGGGTTTGTTTTTGTTGCTGTTGTAGTTTGTGCCTCCAAGTAATTTCCAACTTATAGTGACCCAGGGTGAACTATTATGAGGGTTTATTGGCAAGAATTGTTCAGAGGGGATTTGCCATTGAGTTCTTTGGAAGGTGAGAGATTGTGACCATTTCCGTACTACACCGTTATAGTGCTATTATTCCACTCTCAACCTCCTGTGGACCTCTGAGGTTTGTAGTTTACTGAGGCCAAAGATGCCCCTCCCTAAACTGCAGACCCCAGGATTTTATAGGATGTTGCAAGTGGAATAATAGCACTATAACAGTGTAGTGCAGAAATGCCATTGTGACGTGCTCAAGGTTTCCCATTGAGTTTCCATAGCTGAGCAGGGGATTTGAACCTGGGTTTCCTGGAGTCTTAGGGCCTTTCTGCACTGCACAACTATTGCATTATGATTCCACTTTAACTGCCACCATTCTGTTCTATGGAATCATGGGATTTGCAGTTTAGGGAAGAATATTTAGAATTCTCAGCCAGAGAGCTCTGGTACCTCTCAAGACTACAAACCCCAGGTTTCCATAGGTGGAAGCCATGTTAGTTAAAGTGAAATTATAGTGCAATAATTGTGTAGTGCGGAAAGGCCCCTAGTCCAACACTTGAATTACTATATACCATACTGGCTCACATGTCTGGGTTGCATAGAGTTAATTCACTCTGTGCTGGCCTACACTATGTTTTTTCTTGCTGCTGCACCTGGTTTTATGCTCAGCATCTTTTGATATCTGAAGGCCAAAAAGGGCACAGATTTCACAGTCTTCCCAGTATATGGAAAGCTACCCTGCAAATTTGGATCTACATGCAAATAATTGCATAGATGCTGCTGATGTTTTTGTCCCAGGGGCACTGTCAAGTCTTTTCCTGAATATATTAGGTATTTCCAATGTCCAGTGCTGTTTTTGTTTTTGTTTTTAAATCCTGCATAGCCTTTATTTACCCAGTGTTCTAAACTAGGTCTAGGTTCAGAGTTCTCCCATGTCCTAGCTCATGGTTGTAGCCTAAGCAACAAACTTCTTGTGGGAAAGTCCGCTCAAACGATAAAATGGGGACACTTACTACTATTGTTAATACTACAGCTTATTTCTTATCCATCACTCCCTATGGATTGAAGTAGGGGAGAAAAATAGAGAGATGGATAAGAAATAACCTTGTGTTGCTGCCCAATCATTTTTTTAAAAAAACCCTGTAAGCACTATATAGATAGGGACCTTCTTTTTTGTGAGGCCTGTTAAGTGCCAGTTGCAATATCAATAAGATATAGGCCCTTTCTGCCCCTTCCCGACGTGGGCGCGCGGGGATCATGCAAGCAGCCTCTTGTGAGAGGCATTTGTGTCCCCTCTGCTTCTTCTCCACAGCAGCTCCCTGCTGGCTAGCAAGAAGTGTGAGAGCATTGCCTCTTCCTGCCGCAGTGCAGCCGGGTCCTTTCCCAGGCTGCACTGGGGGAGGAAGTGCAAAGGCCTCATCTTCAGAGGCTCCACATGCAAAGAAAGTGCATGTGGGGCCCTGGAGCAATGCACAATCATGCATCATTTTCGGCAAGAAGACAAAAATGATATGCCGTGCGATTGCTGCCTACTGGCCCCAGCAGCAACGTGCAATTGCAAGGACGTCATGTGAAACAGTCCTCGCAATTGCGCAATGCTCTGGAGGCCCTTTCGCATGTGAAATTGCATGCGAAAAGGGCCATAGTTATCAGCAGGAGGGATCTTTTCCTTGTCCCACCAGTGAGGGGAAAAGTACAAGGAAATGAGAGAAGGCCTTCTTGGCTGTGAGAGCCAGTATGATGTACTGATTTGACTTTTGGACTAGGACACTGGGAGACCAAAATTTGAATCCCCACTCAGCCATGGAATCCCATTGGGTGGCCTTTGGCAGGTCATACACTTTTAGCCTCAGAGAAAGGCAACAGCAAACCCCTTCTGAACAAATTCTGCCAAGAAAAGCCCATGATAGGTTTCCCTTAGGGTCACTGTAAGTCAGAAATAACAGGTACATGAGAGCCACTCCTCGGGTGTGGCACCCCAACTGTGGAATACCCTCCCGTTGGAGGTCCAACTGGAACCAACTTTGGTTTCTTTCCAGAACTAAGCCGAAACAAGGCTGTTTATTAAAGCGTTCCAAGACTAGTTTATTTCAAATGTACATTCAATTGTTGCGGTTTTTAAAGTGGTTGCAATAGTTGTTGTGTTTAATATGCTTTTATATTGTTCAAATTATTTCCGCGTTTTAATCTGGAAATGTTTTAAATTATTTGTATTGTATGATAATCTGAGATCCTGTGACAAAGGGTGAGACAGAAGTGTTTTAATTCATAAATAAACTAAATGTAAGAATACACTTATGCCTTCTCTCTGTCTCTCTCTCTCCCTCTCTCTCCCCCATCTATATCTATATCTATATCTATATCTATATCTATATCTATATCTATATCTATATCTATATCTATATCTATATATCTGAGTACACAACAGATAATTCCATGTGTAATGGTAACCTATATTGCCTAGTGGCTAAATGACAAGCCATGAGTGGGAACTGCAGAGGGGGTAGGGGTCAATTGTCACTTTCCAATTCCACTGGGCCACACTGACTGAGAATAACGATCACAAAAAATATCCACTTGCAACGTCATGTAAGGATAGTTTTAAGTGCTTTGGAGGGTTTGGTGTGAATAAAAGCAATCCATTAACCCAGGGGTAATTGTTCATGGGCAATTTGACTTCAACAAAACACTTATTTTTTTTAAAGGTGGGAGTACAGGACTTCTTTGGTATCTGTGAGAAACCTGAGGGCCTGAATGCAACCTGTAGCCTATAGTTAGAGCTATAAGAGCTATGAGAGTGTTTGAATTGCCTATAGACCATGGGTAGGGAAAGTGTTGCCTGTTGTGGCCTCAGGACAGTTTTTATCTGTCCCAGGACCCCTCTTCCCAAATTTCCATTGTGGAAAACCACACATTATCATAAGAGTTGGGTTTTATGTATTCAAACATAGTGGGACATCCATTGTTTGTTTGTTCTTCCCTACCATTCCCTAAGGCAGTTCCAGCTGCAAGGTGAAACCATCACAGTACTTGGAAGGTTCTCCTTTGAATGTTGCTGAAACCCTCTTCCTCTATTTTTTCTTGAGACTATGACCACATTATTGCATTGCCTTCAACATTGTGAGCATTGCCCTGATTTTCTCACTTGTTTTTAATAACATTTTCTCTAATGAAGAAATTTTGAGATTTCAGCAGCATGAACGTTTTTGTGATGTATATATTGGATTAATAAAATTATTGCCCTAACAGAGATTTGGGAGTTGTTGTCGTTGTTGTTGCTTTTTCCTTATAGACAACATGGCTACTTTTGTTTTCATATGTGAGCAGTGGCTCATGTATGGACCATTAAAAATAACACCATGCTCTAATATTTTATGCATAAGAGATGTCCCTGAGTACAAAAGGTAATATCTTGTGTTCCCTTTTTTCAGTATTTCTTGGGCTTTGTTCTCTGCTCTGATTGTGAAGCATAAAATTGAACGTTAATTTGCTTCTAACAATTGGAACGTGTACCCATTTTAAAAGATAGCTGAGAGTGCTGTGCATATTATCGTGATCTTTCCTCCCTAGGTATTCACTAGCTGTTGTCAGTCCTTGGAAAATATAGCACTATTGTTATGCATGCTGCACTGTCTTTTGTATTAGTGGGTCATTTTTCATAATATCTTGAAATAAAATGCATTTGGAGCTCTTGGGAAATGATTGCTCAAAATGTATATATTTTCATTCTTATTTCCAAGTTATAATCAGAATTACTTGGATGAGTTTTGTGAAATATGTCCTATTTTAATATATTGCTTGGAAATGACTCTGGAAAGATTCATTTTTAAAAGTTCTATGGTATTTTTGATTACCGTATCAGAGGCTGTTGAGTTAAATTAGGACTCTGCTAAATTAATAAGAATAGCTTTTCTTGTGAGAGGTGACTGGAATGGGTTTCTTATTTTGCTTTGCCACACCACACACTGTTTTTTTCCTCCGGCACCCTCTCCTTCCTCTCCGTTGTACACACACACACTCACACTGCTCCTTTCTTGTTGGCTTCACTTAAAATTGAACAACGTGTCTTAGTTTTATTAGATTCATTCTTCCCTAGTCCCCTTTTGGGGATCCCTCCCAGGGACATACACATAGACTGAATTGATTGTACCACAATGAAACATTTTACCCAAGTTATCGACCTCGTGTTCACACAAATAGTATTATCTAGACAAGCAGGAATGTTTCTACAGGGGAAGTCATGCTACAAGTAGATGTATTAAAGCAGTGGTCTTTTGCACAGTTATGTGGGAATAAATCCTATTGAATATGATGGAACTTACTTCCAAGTAGGAAGTGGTAAACATGAACCTGAGGGTTATCGAATGAATTTGATGGTTGTCTACCGATGCCTTTCCCCTCAAGATGCTGAGGTGGAAGACTTTCCATTGGTAAGCTTCTCTTCATTCTTCCAGTGTCCCAGCAGCCTCACCACAGTTCTCCTATTTTTCTTTTCTCTCCCCTCTCCACACCTATTTAATCATATGTTATACTGCATTCTGTGCCAAACACGTACCTAGATATAGGTACTGAAAAAGTTACTTTTTTGCTTCACAACTTCCATATCCCTCTATCCAGCCTTGTTGCCTGAAAATAACTTTTCCAGGCTCTACACACACACTCATATGTGCACACACACATATACACTTACCCATCTATCAATCCATCCTCATGGCCATTTGTGGAAGAGACAAAAAAGGGTAGTCTTGTCATATCATAAGCTAGGAATAGAAGGACCATACTTATGAGGGATAATGTTGCAGGGGGGCAGACCCATCAGAATAATAAAGATGAGCCAGCTAGGGATGGTGGAGGTTTTCATTTGATCTATTTTGGCAAAAGAAGGAGTCTAAATCACACTTCTTGGACTAATACAGACTGGAACACAGATATCCTCTGGGATACACATCTCTGTGAATCTGAGGGCAGGTGCTGCTGCACATAAAGATTGCTGGTGCCTTTGTTAGTATATGCACTGGTCTGAGTCATACAATCTTTGTTTTGACCTTTTAGATCGTTCTTCGTTTTCCTTTTCTCTGTTTTCTTGAGGATCTCCTACCTATATCTTGGAAATGGAAAAAAAATTGCCAGTGTTCAGATCCCAAATGAAAAAGGGATTGCCTAAGAGTTAGGAAATCTTAATAAAGAGAATGCTGGACAGATGAGCATATTCTCAGTTTGGGACTTATTCTGTGCAGAAAACACTTGAAAGCTGTTTTTCTGAGCAGAAAAATAGGATTTTCTGCACAGAAATCCTCTTTTCAGTCCTGCCAGCCAGTTTTCTGTGCAGAAAACATTTTGCTCATCTATCATCACTGAGACTTAGCCATGTCACAAATTATTGTTATTTTCTGCACAATAGTGTTACAAGGGGCAAACTGCATTCTCCCTAGAAATTAATACGGCTTGGACTCTGGGACTCTGAGACTATGCAATAGCACTGTTAACAAAACCCCAACAGTAAGGTAAAGTATGAGTACAGGTTTCATGAAGTGGGTAATAGATACATAGACCATTTCCACATAGATACATAGGAGGTTGAAAGTGGAATCATCGCGCTATAAGAGTGTCGTGCGGAAATGTTCATAGTCTGCACTACAAATGTCTTTGAACATCTTCAAGAACTTCAGCATTTACATTATTAGTGCAGCCTTGGTTGGAATCGTATCCTTAATAACATATTTTTAAACTGTCAAGTTAAAGTGCAATTAAAATGTAAAAGAAGTTTGTCTCGGGGATGTTCTTGATAATGCCACTTGGATGATATATTACAACAATCTATTATCACAGCAACTGTTCTCTGATAGTGTACAATATGAGAACAATAAATCATCACCATAGCCTCCCTCACAATGACACATTTGGTAAGGTGTGTGTGAGTGAGTGTGTATGGAAAAAAAATCAGAATGTAGATATTAGATTGAAGGGAAAGTGTTATAGATAGAAGGCTTCAGTGGTTTGAAAACTGTCTTAGGAATTGCCGAAGTCTTCATAGAACAACATACAAACATTCCCTCCGGAGGCACAGTGAGAAGCCTCATATATGCATGGGTTTTCTGAGCTCATGTATGAAGGGTAATACTTTGTGAAACATGGAGTTTCTTTGCTTGCAAAGAGAATGCCCTTGTTCATAAAGAATGAGCAATCCTTTCACTTTATAGGGAACTGCCCTTGTGCATTTTGGATCCTTTGACCAAATCCACTATACATGTAAATAAGTAAATAAATAAAGCGCAATGAGCCAGACAGAGTCATACTGTCTAAACTGGACTGGAAATTGTTAAGCCCTCCAGATGTTGTTGAACTGTAGTTCTGAGTCTTTTTTCATTGGGATCCAAAGTAGCTCTCAGCAACCTAGCCCTCTTCCACTACAGCCTTGATAAATGCCGTTTCTGGTTTCCCAAAACTTCTGTTGGCCCCAGTGATGGATCGCTGTCATCCTACATAATTAAGTCTTGAGTCCCCTTACCATTGTAATGATTTTCTTTTCACTTGAAGGTTAAGGGCCATACTTAATATCTCCATATTTCAAGCCTTTGGAGCCAAGGAACAGCCTGGCGGTCTGACATTTTCTCCAATGAGGGCAGAGACCCACACTAAAAGAGATGGAAAGCTCTGTGAACAGCTCTCCTGCCTTTTTTGTTTCAGCAGAGAGGCAAGGGGACACAATTGGAGAGGGGAGTATTTAACTTTTTCCTCTACTCCATGTTTGTAAGGGTCACTATCTATTGAATCAGTCTGACTTCAGATTTAGATTTTCTACTAGACTAACTACCTCTCTCTGTAAACAGAAAGTAATTGGATTAAGTTAGATTTGATCCACAAACCCCTACATTAGGATCCCCAGACTCTATGTCCTTGGAGAAACTGACTCCCTAAGTGCCAGGAACCTACATTCTTAATGTCATCTTGACAACAGCTTTGGAGGGCACTGTCAGGAGAAGTGCTAGCCCCAACTGCAAAGTGGAAGTGGAATAAGAAACTGCTGATGGCTCCAGCCATACCATTCTCACCATAGCTCAAAGTCATCCTGGCTGTAACTTTAGAGAGTCAATCCCATGCCTAAGTCTACTATATCGTTTGTTTTGTTCACTTGTTGCTTCAGTAGACTACCAACCTGATTTTGCTTCACAAGCCAGACTGCTCACCTGTTTTCTTTGGTCTGAACACATGAAACATGGAGAATATTATGATGTATGTCTCTGTTTCTCTGTATTTCTCTGTCTCTCACTCAATGGTGAGTGGTGATAACAAGTAGAGTTTGTATTAGGTTCATCCACTTTTTGTGTGAGAATCATTCAGCCCTCCTTATGTTGTTAAACTGTAGCCATTTCCACACTATGTTGGTATAGTGCTATTATTCCACTTTCAACCACCTGCGGAATTCTGGGGTTTGTAGTTTACTGAGGCCAAAGAGCTCCCTGGCTGAGAATTCTAAATGCACCTCCCTAAACTACAAACCCCAGGATTCCAAAGGACATTGAAAGTAGAATAATAGCACTATAACAGTGTAGTGGGGAAATGGCCTATATCTCCCAGGAGTCCCAGCCAATTAACCCCTATGAGTAATATTTGGCCCAGAGGGTGGAGAAATCCTATGGAAGGGGCTGTATCAGAAGAAGAGGGACAACTGGAGCTGCTGAGGACCTGTGGTTGTGAGGGCTAAGGCGTAGGCCCTTTTCACCTTATGGTCCTGGAATTTTCAGTTGTGTATTGGGGAGGCACAAAAGGATAAATTCTTTATAATTTCTGAAATGTATTTGATTGTATTTTGTATTTTTTTTTATTTAGAGCTTTTAAGATTTCACCAGTGTTGCAGTACTACAATGTCATATGCCAGCAGCCAGACAAGATTCCCAGCTCTTCCAACAGAGTCTCAGGAAGCAGCCATGGGCAAAGTTCACTACAGTTTGTCAGCCAGTTACTGTTTGTTGTTTTTGCAGTCTGAGTAATAAAGTCAGAGTGACAGTACAAAGAGACTATCCAGCAGCAGAGTCAACACACCAGGTAAGGGCAAGGTTTCCAAGAACATGAATCAGAGAGTGGAGAGTCCGAGGAGTTGCTTCTCCTGGTGAAAGCAGTTGTCTCCAACAGATTTCTCCCCGTGCTACCCCTTAATTTACCAGTCAGCAGCCTCTCCCAACTGTTTGTCTATTAATGCATCTGCCAGTCGTGTAGGGACATGGGGGTGGGGGGACGATTTGCCCCAGGTGGCAATGTTTGTAGCCCCACCCCACCCCGGCCACACCTCCGTATGGCCTGGCCATGCCCCCGCACACAGTGGCCATGCCCCTCATGCCATAGCCTCCCTCCCTCACTCCCCCTCTCCACATACTCCAAGCTCCGCTACTCGTGTCTGCTTTATATGAATGCTGTGAGTCTCATGGGCTCCCCTTTTCTGTTTATGCTGGGTTGCCATAAGTATTGTCCTGTTCATATCTGTGTGTTGTGGCTGTTGGGGAGGGTCTGTCTTGTGTTTGCAGCTGGGTCTTGGAACTGTGGCATGAGACTGAGCAACACAAGCAAGAGTCCTGCAATCAAGTCCTGCATTGGCATCTCATTGAATGCGCTGCACTTTTGGGACAGTGCATGTATGTCTAATTTAATACGTAATTTGTTGTGTTGTTGTTAAAATATATACATTGAGATTTAAACTGCAGTTGTTTCTGCAGCATTCAGTTGTAGTTAGCCCCACAGAACCCAGAAAAAGGTATACCAGCATAATCAACGGTGCAAGAATGCTTTGAGTTATAGTTCAACAACTTCTGGAGAATTGCAAAATACCCAACCCTTGTTTAGATGGGGAATTATTACCTTGTTGTTGTGTGTCTTAAAGTTATTTCCAGTTGATTGCAACCCTAAGATGAACTTATAATGGGGTTTTCTGGGGCTGAGAGTATGTGACCTGCCCAAAGTCACCCAGTGGGTTTCCATGACCAAGCGGGGAATCAAACCCTGGTCTTCAGGGTCGTAGTCCAAAACCACTACACCTTGCTGGGTCTTGAGTGGTTATGTACACTTTAACAAAACCTTTTCTGGTAGAAAAACTTTTCCTCAACAATTCTTTATTTACTAACAGTGTTTATATGTGGCCAACCATTGTTCTAGCTGGCTTCATTAAGGAATGTTTTAACATAACAGGTTTGGACAATCAACCTTTTCTTGATTTACTGATACAGTGTATATGACAGCAAAGCTAGCACCAGAAAGAAAACATCAGTCACATAAACAGATTAAGGAAATACTTTATTAACTTTGCTGGAGCCATTAGAATAATTTCCAGCTTACAACATCCCCCTGTTCACATCCTTGATTGCAGATAAATGGCAAAAAAACCCTTTTCATTTGAAACAGTGTGATGCGGTTGTTGTTTGCCCTGAAAGAAGAAAGCATGAAATCTTGAAACTCATTATCACATCTCATTTCCAACATATGCAATTGCAGTTCTCTAGAGGTACAATAACAATGCTTTAATCCTTAGCGACACTCTCCTTGTTCAGGCTTGCACTGATTCAATTATCACCAAGTCTGAATGGGGCTCTGTTCCTTCCAGGTGTGTGGGGGATGCTGCTGGTTGCTGTTGCTGAGCTTGAGAGAGGCTTACCATATTTCCATTGAAGAAGTAGAAAGCTGTGTGTTTTCATAATGCTCCACATTCAAATCGTTCAAGTTACAATACAAATCCCAGGGATGAGTCCTTAGGTGATACTTAATGCTGTGTAATTCTGCTTAAATTTTGTTTCAGGTCTGCCAGAAATAATGCTGATGTGTTGTCTTAGTTGCCTGATCAGTATTCTGAAACAGAATCTTCCCTTTAATAAACTGTAATGAAACCTTATAGTTTGTTTGAGTTCAATCTGGTGTGTGTGTGTGTGTGTGTGTGTGTATTTGAATTTTCACCAATATTCACATCTTTAGAGATGGGTGAGAATTTTGTTTCATTTTTAAAGTAAAAAAAATTACTAAAAAACAAAACAAAACAAAAACCCCAAACTCCAAATCTGCTCATATTTGGGGTGAAAAGAATGTGAGATATAAAAAATTTAGTTGTGGAAAAACCTGAAACAAAGGAATTCATCTATCTTGGCCCAGGACTTGGACTGTTTAAGTCTGGGCTTGAATCACTGCATATTCAGCCATGTTAGTGCTAAATGGAGGTTGCTGCTGTCCTTTTTTTGCCCTGAAAGGCTCCTCATCTTTAACATCTACATGATTGGCAAGTACAATATGCTTCCCTGTATACTGCAAATGCCTGCCCCAACTACATTTGGAGAGTTCAAGAGAGTTTCCTTTATTTTTATAAGTATTTAATAAAATTAGCAAATTTCTTCATATTCCAAGACACAGCAAACATGAGGGTTAAAACACATGAATACATGTGACAGGCTTCCTCATCCCTAATCCCTCCCTTCCTTAAGTAATTGTGTATTTGTGGGGAGGTGGTGGGATGTAAAATGAGCCCCAAGTTGTGATCTAGCAAAGGATGTCATGTGAATAAACATTACATTAAAAAAAAAAACCCTACAATAATTCCTTTAGCAACATCATGATTATGGTGTCAACTCTGGTATGCAACCCTAAGAGACTGTATGCAGAAACTGGACAGGTCTAGGGTATAAGCATATATGGACCAAATGATGGAGGAAACAAAGTGAGCAAGCTAATTAAATGACAGTGCAAGTATTGTCTTCTTGACTCTTACCACGTAAATGTTGCTAGGTTCGGTTCATTGATTCATGAATGGCATTTTTTGCTTTGAAAATGTGTTTCTTTTTAGTTCTACTATGTAGAACTAGTGTAATCTCCTAACAAAAGTCTGCACATAGAATATCACATTTGTTCACTGTCCACCTAATGAAGTAGCAGGCTCTTGACATAATAAACCTATTCAGTTTTAAGGTGTTATTGAAAGTTTCCTTTCTGATTGTTACACAAAACAACACAGCTATTCTTTTGAATGTTTGTAAAATGTGGCCTTTGAAGAAATAGGTTTCTTGTAAATATCCTCTGGCTATAAGATGCCAAGTCTTCTAGTTTGTCAGTCACTTTGGCTTTATTTCTCTGAGATGTGGGGAATTACTTGAAGCTGTGTCAAAACTTTGCTATGAAATGAAATTCATCTTATATTCTCATTGTAAATTTAAAAAGTGTTCTTCTCCTTAACTAGAGGAGTTGCTAACATAAGCTCAGTTTGTGTGTATGTACACAGCCACTGGAAAGTTATAGAGGTCAAACAAACCTTTTTCTTCATATTGGAAATGTTCTGCATCTTCCGTTTTGACCATGGCTGAGGACTGCAAAGATGATATCTTGAACTGCTGTCAATTTTGCCTAAAACAACATTGCAAGGTGAACTTTAATTTTAGTCTCCTGCTCAGAAGAAACCTCCAGAGACATTTCAAGAGGAGAGTAAATACTTTTCAGGCAGGTGTAAGTTGCAACTTAACTTTGTGTAAGGCAAACTCTGGGGTGAGAAAGGGCAAAATATCCTAAGAAATTTGAAGGATCCAAAATGTTTCAGTATAACTGATAACATTTCATATGGAGTGCTACAAAATTTCTTCAATATTAAATCTCACTCTTATCTTGAACAAGGTTGTATTTTTGTTTCCTGTAACAATGTCATTCATGTGTCTTAAAATAAAAGATTGTCTTGGTCTTCAGTCCTAAAATGACACCTTGTTTCTAGATCTTTCCACCTAAGACATGGAAAGGGCATTGTGTTTATACCACCCTCTGCTGCACTTTTAAAATCAGTTTTGTCTCTGCTCTCGAATGGACTTAAAACAGCATCTCTTTTTGGTTGTGTTTTAAACCAGGTTGGGTCCCCAGCCCTTCTGGGTCTCCTCGATATCCCATTTTCTGCTGCTGATTTTCAAAGAATCACACTGCTGAAATAAGATTACATTTCCAATGCAATTTCCTTGTCTTTCACTTTCTGAAATGCTCTGGGTCTAACCTTGGAGCAACTCTGTGTGTATAGGAAGGTGCTCCAGCATCCTGTACTGCAGAGATTCCCACAGTTACTGCCAGATTTCACCAGCAATGACACTGGCACCAAAAAGCTATCACTAGCAGCAGCTGAATTTCAGTGGTGCCAATACAAAGCCCAGTAAGGTAGGGGAGATCCAATACAGAGGTTGCTTTCCCCAACTCTAAATGTCACCAAAGTTTTGTAGCTGATAAATGAAAGATCCAGAAACTTTCTGCCCCTGGAACTCTTCAGGTTCTGCTAAAAATGCCAGCCCCCTTGCCCCACAACTTATCTGCTCCTGGTTTTTGAAAAAAAAGAAAAGAATATTTTTACATTAAAGGGTATGATGTGTCAATTGTCCACCATTCTGTGGTCAGAGTTTAAAAGACTGACTGTCTGAAAAATAGCTTTGATGGTCGCATGTTATCCAATGGCTACATGTTGCTTACTTGTTGTTCTGTACCTTCAAGTTGTTTCTAGCTTATGGTGACCCTGAGGCAACCCTATCATGGAGTTTTCTTGGCAAGATTTATTCAGAAGGAGTTTGTCTTTGCCTTCCTTTGAGTGTCAGAATATGACTTGTCCAAGTCCCTCCAGTGGGTTCCCATGACTGAGCAGAGATTCAAATCCTGCTCTCCCAGTGTCCCAGTTGAATGCTCAGACCACTACACCACACTGGTCCCAAACATTGCCCACATTTGATTTAAATAGTTGCAAAGAACTAATGTGAAAAAGAAAGGAGAAGAGCTTCCCTCTCTTCTTTCCTAACCTGTTCCCACTATCCATTTTCTTATTATAATAACAAACGTGAGAAAATATCACTTGATAATCCATTGGCCTTTGGCTAGATACCTGCTTCTTATCGATCATTGTGCTAGATGCAATTATAGCTCAGTTGAATCTACTCTGAGATGAAACTTGGATCTTTATCATGCTGCCATTTTTTTCTGTTGCATTTATAACTTCTTGGATTCTAGCTACAATAGAAGTTGCATTGACAAGCAGTTCTACTGCTCTGTACACAAGATACTCAGATTTATAGCCCAATCTGTCCTAAGGGCTTGAGAGATCATGAATTTCATTGAAACTGGCACTTAGCATTATCCACTATGCATTTGGCATGGTATAGAGAAGTAGCTTATTTGCAAATCTATGGAAATGAATGATAGAAAAGCCTACTAGGTCAGCATCTCCTCGCTAGCTCAGGGGTTTCTTCATTTGTGTTCCACCTAAGGCACACACATACATATATACAGTGTCTATACAGAGATGTGTCTCATTAAGTCTGTCCCTCAAGGTTTTTGTCAGTGCTCCCAATAGTTATGTCTAAAAATGTTGAGGATAATAAATAACTGGCACTGGGGTGGCTATCAAATTGTACTTGTTAATAAATTGATCATGGAGTTTCTGTACTTAATAGTGTGTCTTAAACAGAATCTCCCTAGCCTTTGTGTTTTGTTTCTTAAGTTTACATGAATGCAAACATATTTCTGTAATTTTAAAAGATTGATAACTACTTGAACAGGTAGTCCACATTACCAGGTGCCACAAATCCAGTTGCCACTAGAAACTTTCTGCCTTTACTGCCAGTTGTGGATCCTAAGACAAAGACCCTTATTCCCTGAGCTGCAGAGAACATCAGCATGAATTGCCTTCCCTGTCACAGCCCCATGAGATATGTAGTTGGCGAGCCACTTAGAATTCTTTACTAGAAAACTCTCTACTGCTCTAGTTCAGTGGAATGGGCTAGAAAAGAGTTCTACGTACCCCTCACAAATTACAAATCCCAGAATTCCATTGGATGGACCCTTGGCAGTTAAAGTGATATCAAATTGTTATAACTGGAAGTGCAGATACATGCTTTGTTTCATCCCAAAGTTCTTTACATATGACAGAAAACCTGGGAGGGGGGAGAGACATTTAGGCCATTTCTGTACCAGACTGTTATAGTGCATGGAATCCTCAGGGTTGCAGTTTAGGGAGGGGCCTCCCTAAACTGCAAGCTCCAGGATTCCATAGGATGTTAAAAGTGGAATAATAGCACTGTAGCAGCCTAGTGTGGAAAGGGCTCTAGTCTTTCAAAAGTTCGTAGCATTCTTGTGAACTCTGAGTTGTGAAGGCTGCAGTCATATGCACACTCAATGGGGTCAAGTCTATTTCTGTTTTTAGGCACATTAATTTGGGATTAGGCCTATTTGTTTAGAGTTTGTAATACATTATCAATTTGCAATGTAGTTTAGAAAAAAATAATTCAGGGGGGATCCCACACATAGGCACCATAGGATGCAAGTATGGTCTGACTATATACTATGCAGTGTTTTCAGATTCCTAATCCCTCCAGGTGTGCCATGATGGTATGTTGGAGGCAAACAGCAGCTTGGAATGATTTTCAGCTGGAAAAGGCCATGCTGGAAGAATCAGACCCATCTCTGTCCATGCTGTGGCCTAAATTTGGATCTTTCTCCCACTATTTATTTGGGAGAAAAAAAGACATGTGCACACAGAGAGCAAGCTGGGATATGCTTGTCATATGACAAACATGCCATCCATTCTAGGTTTTAATGAGACTTTCTATGTACCCTAAAGGCACCAGATTGTTTCTGACCTTGAAAGCTAAGCAGGCACAGCCCTGGTTAGTACGTGGATGAGAGCCCGTAAACAAATACCAGGTGCCATAGGCTGCATTTCAGAGCAAGGAATTTACAAAACCACATCTGAGCATCCTTTGCCTAAGAAAAGCCTATGAAATTCATGGTGTTGCCATAAGTCAATAGGTGACTTGAAGGTGTGTGCGCACGCACGCACACACCCTCCCCCTAACT
This sequence comes from Ctenosaura bakeri, assembly GCA_948474755.1. Taxonomy (NCBI): domain Eukaryota; kingdom Metazoa; phylum Chordata; class Lepidosauria; order Squamata; family Iguanidae; genus Ctenosaura; species Ctenosaura bakeri. Next base: position 275,170 of record CAOLHI010000720.1, read on the forward strand.
AAGGATGAATAAGACCACACTGTACTATCTCTGATGTGAAAATGCACATTCAGGACTATGGAAACCATACATGGTGAGTGGGTGGAGTAGAGAAGTGATTTTTGTGAAATATGAAAGATGACTTCGTGCCTGTCTTCATCAATCTGACAATTGTGCAGTCCAAAAGCACCGCTAGGGCTGGCTCCAAAATGACAATTTCACTTACATCAAAAGCCATTTCATTCACTTCAAAAAGCATGTTTTCTGTTTGTTTATATCTTGGTGAAATACATAAGAATGTCTTACAAACAATGCCAAGAACAGAAATGATGCTTTGTTTGAGAAGAAATGCAAAATCTTTAAATGGTGCCCCATGCCATATTTGAGAGTGATGGTAGAGATGAACAATGCAATCCAGTGCTTCTCTAGCCAAAAGTCAAACCCATTGAGTTCAATGAGACTTATTTCCAAGCAAACATGCTGAAGGATGAATGAAATGAATAATGAAATGGTTGTTTTGTATATGTATAATGAAACAAAACAGTTTCAACTAGAATTACTGCATAAAGTTCATGAACTTTTTATTGTAGCACAGTTGCTCTCTAGCTCTCTTATATGGAATTCTATATTTTGTGTTTGTGCTTAAACTATCCAGGCTGTCAAGATACTTATTCTTTGTCATTTTGTTTGTTTGTTTTAAGAGTTTGAATCTAGAATTACATCCTTCCAATTCAGCTTAAATTCAAAGTTTCAAGTAACATGTTAAATTTCAGTGTGATTTTTATTCCTTAACCCCTTTTCACTTTAAACTGGGGTTAGACATCAAAAGTACAACAATAAAGATAGCTAGGTTAGCGGCAAACCTGATATTTATGTTGGGTTGGTTTTTTTATTATTTATATTTTACTTTTACTACCTTGCTAAGTGTGTTTTTATCCCATATCTAGTATCATCTCCAAGTAATATACAGCAAATGAAAAATATTGTTTCTGAACTAGTAAAAACATAAGAATATATAAAACATTATAGCATCAGTTTAAAACAATGATCAGTTAAAACCGTTAATAGAGAGCACAGCAAGTTTGAAAAGGCCTGGGTAAAGAGAGCCATATACAATATAATATGGTTGGCACTTCCCTAATATTTCAAAACTACCCTTGAAAGCATTCAAGGCAGAGTACATGGCAAGAAGTATGCACTGATGGTGGATGGTCAGTACAGTGGTGAATCTACCTGAACTCTAAAGAAACTGCCCAAGAGGATAAAACCTATACCCTGAACAGATTCAGCACCTTGGACAATTCCTTTAAAACATGAAATAAAACTCAGAATGGATTCACCATCCCACTGACATGGAAGCCAGCAGTTGCCGTGGATGCTTACCAATGAAAACATTGGGTTCGAATTCCACTTTGGTCCACAGGGGAAAGTGCCAGCACTCAAACTGTTTCAGGAAGCCACTAAACACCCAGTCAAAAATGCTGTGAAAACCCTCTGAGATGTCACTTCTATATCCTTCACCAAAGCACTGTGATTGGAAGTAGAAAGCATTAGAAAGAAACTCTGACAGCATTATTCTTGGTTGGAAACTAGAGCAATTAATCACAAAACTACAATACAACCCATTCCCCACTGGACCTTTTTGTTATACAGGACTCTGTGGAGAAATTTTTCATTTTTGCAGTCACTATTCACTTGTTACTTGTGTAAAAGGCCTCTTCATATTGAAAAAGAAGCAGGGCTGTGCTTGTAGGCCCGCTCCTGAGACCCTGGGCTCTTTTACAATACACAGTTATAGAGCAATGTTTCCACTTTAACTGCCACGACAGCATTCTATGGAATCTCAGGGTTTGTATTTTCATGAGGCACTTGATTTCTGGCTGATAATTGTAAAACATGCATGTTTTTATGTAGTGAAAGATTCCTATGTTCATTAGACAACCTGATTTTCAGATCTTCTCTTCTCCAGACTTATTGCTTATAAGCTTTCCTGGGGACCATTCGCACTACACAGTTACAACACTGTTATTCCACTTTAACCACCATAGCAACATCCTATGGAATCCTGAGAATTGTTCTAAATGCCACTCGTGGATTCCATAGCTTGGTGGCATAGCAGTTAAAGTGGAATCATAATGCTATGATTATGTAGTGTGAAAAAGGCCTGTGTGTTGGGGAACAGTTTAAACTATGTCCTATGTCCCTCCTTCAGCACAGTAAGACCTGATATTGATTGACTGACTGACTGACTGACTGACTGATTGATTGATTGATTGCATTGATATGCTGCCTTTTATCCAAGGCATCTACAGTTGGGCCCATGGTATGAATCAGGATAGCCCTTTCATCTTGCCACAATGGATGAGTCTTCCCCACATCCCCGGACTATCAGCTGCAAATAATTGATGGACTGGGATACCCCTGGCATTTCTGACTTCTTCCAAATTGCTAACAAAACTTTGGAGAGGGTTAAGACTTAGTTTGGTCCGCTTTAGAGGAGCCCTGGTTTATATTGGACATCATCCTGGCAAAGTCTGGTTATTTTAGGATTTGTCTGAATAACTGTATTCAGTTATTTTGGAATAACCAAAACCCTTTAGTTACTTTCACAGTTTTTTTGGGGGGAGGGAATAGGAAAAAAAAGACTGATGATTGCTCTAAAAATAGTTGTATGCTTTCTAAAAGTGTGAAATTGTTCAAATAACACTTTTTGAGTTTATGTGTTTGTTACATTTGTTTTGTCATTTCAAATCTTGTCATTTGGTTAATTTTCAGTGTCTGTGTCTTGTTGTCATAAAAAATAAAATTTAAAAAAGTTGTATGAACAGTAGTTGAATGGTAGCACAGGCATTTTTCCATCCATGAGTTGATTAACTCATGTAATATGACGGAAAGCCTTTGTCTCTGTTCAAGTCACAGGGATGAGATGCGGCTGGTACATCTTGGCAAGAAGGAAGGGAAAAAATGGTCCTGTCACTTCCTTTTCACACTCTGTACTGACAGTTGTATTTTAAGCTCTGTACGGGTGGCTTTCCATATTAAGAGAAAGTGGAGCAATCTGAAATGGAAGTTATACCAAAGGAGGATTTTCCAGTTTCTTCCACTTAGGAGATGCAGAAGCTTTTCTCAGTGCTGGGAGTCACCAACTTCAGTGTGGGAAACAGTGAAAATTTTATGTTGAATCAGATGGAGTTGCAGGGGGTGGGGAGTGAGAGACACTTACGCATCCTTGCTCCTAGGAATACATCCCCTTCCAAAATGGCTCCAGACCAAGGCCATTTCCACACTACACTGTTATAGTGCTATTATTCCATTTTCAACATCCTAGGGAATCCTGGGGTTTGTAGTTTAGGGTGGGGCCTGAAAGGTTGAGGGTATTGATGATTGCTTGGCATCTTTCAAACAGCTATCTTGAATCTTCATCCTAACAGAGATACCAAACTGACTAGCAAAAAGAGAACAAAACAAAAACATCAGCTAATTAATTAATAGATTACAATTAATTAAGGGTTAATTAATTAAAATTTAAAGTAAATTAATTTAACTAATTAATTTATGATCAATTAAATGAAACAACTGTTAAATAATTCCAGTCTAACTGAAATCAAAGAAATTAGCTAGAGCATCTCTCCTCCATGCTCCAAATCCCCCAAAGAGATCCAGCTGAAATCCTGTGTTAAATTTCTAGACCAAAATCCAGTGTCATACTGGTTCTGCAGGAAGCATACACACAACTTCCTTCCCCTCTCTTTTCCTACTGCCGCCCTTAGTCTTATCTGAAAATTGGAAGCTTTTCAGGGCTCATGGGGTGAGGAAAGGTTGCTCCCTCCCAGTTCTGCAGATGGGTGGAGATTAGTGGCTGTCCCCCTCCTCCATGGAATTAAGCCTTTAGTTTTATTCTTCAACTATATTAATTCATTAATTAATCACTCAGGGGAACTAGTCAGTGCTTTCGGCTCTATTTCAGATCCCTTTCATTTAACAGCAACTTCTGTTTTCTAAGACTTCTGCTTCAAAGTAGCACATAACTCTAAAAAATATTTTTGGAAGACAGAAATCAGAAGTTGACAGTAAAGTCAATCTTCCAGATTTATTTAAATGCATCCATATGGTAAATCATACATTTTGCTGGGGAAAGCATCAAAGAGGGACGAAACTGTGAACATTCTCTTTTTCCCAAGTTAAGCCTCATCAACTACCCTCACATAATGAGGTGAAAAACCCAAAGTGGAGATTTTCCAGGGTCCCTCAAATTGCTTTTTACTATCAAGACCTAAAATTAGACCACTGAAAGTTGTGAGCTACCAATACTTCAGTGCACAAGTGATGTTCCCTCCAAGTTAATTATAATGTGCTCTGAATGTTAATGTATAATGTGGGAGGCCATTTGCCACTTAACAGAAATGCTGAGAAGCATTCTAAGACTGAACATGGAGAAGAAAAGAAATTGTGTTGTTATTATTTGCTTCTCCATAGCTGTGAGAATGCTGTTTAATTGCAATTCTATTTGAACTTTGTGAAATGCAATTTTTCTAGAAACAACAATGGGTAAAGTGAAATTGATTTACACGAGGGATGGCTAACCTGTGGGATGTTGCTGAACATCTAACCTTAGGTGTTCTTGGACTGCAGATAACATCATCCTTTACCATCACCTCTGCTGGCTCAGGCTGATGGGATATCTGGTCCAACAAGCTCTGGAGGATGACAAATTCTCATCTGTGATTTACAGCACAATCCTAGGTAGGTCTGTGGAGCTTACTCTTAGGCAAACATCTTTTACTGCAGTCTTAATTCCAGATGGGGAAGTATGATTCTCTAGTGATCCAGGTATACTGCAGAGGAGTATTCAGGGAAAAATATTATTTTAGTTATTTTAATTCATGGTTTTAAACAGTTTAATAGTGGAAGTTTAAAAATGATTTAAACTGATGATTGGATGGCCGTGTGTCCAAATGGAGATAAGACCACTATTCAGAGGGTTGTGACGAGACAATCCTCTGTTTGAATGCATCTTTTTTGAAGAACTTTCTATCCTAAATCTGGTTTAAAAGTAAAGATATGCAAGAAGAAAGAGCAGAGACCTTGAAGTTGTCCAGCAGTGGTCAGCACTTGGACAGTAGACTGAGTGGCAGAATTTTGACAGCTTTGGTGTGATTATTGTATTTCTATTTCAAGACTAGTTTTATATGATGTCAGGAGACGCAGTCAGCCATATCTCCCATATCATGTTTAATTTGACCCACAGGTTGTTAACCCAAAATGTGAGTGACTCAGGAGGCCACCCATGATGACATGCAAAGGTGGGGAATTATTACCTCAATTAGGAGGCCTGTGAGAGGAGGATAACTCAAGATCTTTAATACCAATGTTTATGGGATCTCATGCAGGAAAGAACCAGCCAGAGATTCAAAAGTAAATTAAATGTGTTTTATTAAGGAAAATTCAATCACTCACACACAACATCCAAACAGCCACACATTCACACAAGGCTAATGGAAGGTAAAGGGAGGAAAGGTTTATAGAGAGACTTCAGGGAGTAGTCAATATGTACTGATCTAGAAGAGCAGTGAAGAAGTAGTGATGTGGCTTAGACTTGAGTCCAAGGACAGTACACAATCAGGAATCAGAGTGGCAGAGTGGTGACCAGCAATCAATGTACTGTGAGCTAGCTGATCAAACCTGGGAGGTTTTATACACAATTTCTACCTGGAGGACATGGGTGTGAATGGCTGTCTGGGTGAGTAAACAGTGGAGTTCGCAGAGTGGACAATGAGGTCCAGAATGAGATGATAGTTTTAGCATTAGCTGGCAAAAGGGGCTACAGGGTTTTTTTATTATTATTTTATTTGTATCCCGCCTCTCCATATGGATCGAGGCGGCGAACAACTTACAAATAGCATGTATTTCGATACATTTCTTATACATGCCCCCAACAAGCTGGGTACTCATTTTACCGACCTGTGTAAGGATGGAAGGCTGATTCAACCTTGGAGCCCGGCAGGATAGAACTCACAACCTTGTGGCTTGCAGTACTGGCATTTAACCACTGTGCCACCAGGGCTCCTTTGTCTGATAGCTCAGTGTTTGTAGGTAGCTTTGAGGATAATGGGACAGGTTGCAGAGCAAAGGGAAGAGGACTTGAGACAATCAGTGGTCTGGTGGGAATCTTCTAGTCACTCTTGTCTAAGAAAGCACAGTCATTAAGGCTAGCAGCAGCCTATTATCTCTGGAGTTTCCTAGTGATTTCCTGACTATGAGCTCATCATGCCTAGGAGGCCTAATTCACAGTGACCAATCTTTTCCTCTTGGCTAGCCTGGCTATATAGCCATAGCAGGGTACATTTTATATCAAAGCCAATAAATGTATTTTTGTCATGGGCCCGGCCGAGCTTGCCGCTGCCACGGAGGCTGCCGCCGCCGCGGACAGAGGCCGGACACTGCGGAGGCCGGTGCCGCTGCAGACGGAGGCCTGGACGCTTTGGAGGCTGCCGCCACCACAGGCGGAGGCCCGGACGCTTCAGAGGCTGCCGCGGGTGGAGGCCCGGCCACCTTGGAGGCCGGCGCTGCTGCGGGCGGAGGCCCGGATGCTTCAGAGGCCCGGCCGTCTCGGAGGCCTCTGCGGACACGGACAGGGGCTTGGACGCCCCGGAGGCCGCTGTGGACGCGGACGGGCCTGTTAGCAGCACCGGGGCCGGCCCGGGGCCTGCCCCGGCATTCGAGGCGCCTGCAGGCTCGTCGGGGAGGGCAGGCCCCGGCTCCAGTCCAGAGTTTTTGCCCACCCGCGGCTCTGTCTCGGAGGGGACTGCCGCCCCTCGTCCCACATTTCGGCAATGGCGGCAGGGGAAAGAGGCAGTCCGCTGGTCACAGTGGCTGCTGGAGAAGCGGCTGCAGGCTGAGAGCCCTCAGCTGTGAGGCCAGGCGGTAGGCTGAGGGCTCTCAGCTGTGAGCCTCGACCTGACTGGTCGCTGCTGGGCCAAGGGGTTACTTAGGACAGGCGCTGGGAGAGGAGGACCACGGAACAACAACCGTCGGTCTTCCGCGTCCTCCTCTGCCTGTGTCCGGATCCAGCCCCTCCCTCCAGCGACCGCGTCCAGCCTCCCTGGCGGCCGAGCCCTTGGTCTTTGCTATGGGTGACGTAACCCTTTCTTTGCTTTAGGAAATAGCCTTGCCTTTACTTTGGGACTTAACTTTTGCTTTGGGGCTAATTTACGTTGTGCGGGGGGTTTGCTGTGCGGGTGTTGTAACCCTCTGTTTACTGGCTCCCACTAATAAATGGTGTCAACTCCAACTGCTCGCCCCGCATCTGCTTGGTCTCTGCCAGCTGCTGACAATTTTGCCAATTAAACCATATTTTGTCAGTTAAACCATATCAAGCCATGGGGGTATGTGGCCCAGTAACAAGGTGTCTCCAGATTACTTCAAATCATCACAAAACATCACAAAAATGCCACACAGCAACTGAGTGCTGAAGGACCTCTACTCCAGATGTCTTCATACCCAGAGTTCATGTTTACCTTGCCATCATTTCCCCATCACTGTGTTTGTTAATCAGATCCTCAGCTAGTGGGGTAAATATGTATGATAAATTCATCCTGAATTGTAGGTAATTTTAGGAAATTCCAGGTTTTGTTCCTTTTTTTTTCTTTTCGGAGAACCGTATGACATTTTTGTCATTTTGAAGTATTTTATGGAACTCCTGGCATTACCAAAGACATTTTATCCCCTGAGTGGTTTCAACTACTGTAGTACTTTTCAAAATAAACTGTATTGCATTGTCTGTTTCCACTGTCTAAAGATGGCCACCAAGTAAATACAGCTAAGGATTTCAGTACACAGATTCAACAGAGATCAAGAGAGACAAAGAGAAATGTTATCGCTATAACAAAATGATACTAATGTTTACCCAGTATAATGTTACTGAAGGACTTTAACACTTTGATTGTAACTCTTGAATATTTTTTTAAAAGGCTCGGTGGAAATTGGTGAAAATCAATTTCTGAAATGTTTCATGAGAGTGGATGTGACATGCAATCTTTGGAAGAAGGAAGGGGAAGGTCACAAGGAAGGGAGGGAAACCCAACCTCTTTCAAGATGGGATAGATGCAAACCCATGAATATACAGGTATGATCATAGCAAAAAGAATCAGAACTCTCAGTATTTTGATGCAATCTGGTTGAATTCTATGTATATATAGAATTTCTCCTTCAAGGCAGCTTACAATAACTTTAAAAAGATTAAGCTAAACCATTATTTTACCATGGTTAAAAAAAGAATTAAATAAAAATACAATGCAGTTCTTTTAGCACATTGGTGAGGAAACCCTTTTGGACGACCCACCCCATCCCTATTTATTTACCCAAAAACTCTTTTATCCCCTACCCCGCAAATGTCCAACTTGTTTGAAGGTGAAATAAAGGAATCAAATGCCACTCCAGGAGGGCAGATTATTTAATTTAACCCCAAATCCAAACACAGTGCAGCATTCTCTGTGGCTAGTCTCAGACTCTGAAACTCTCTTTGTAGGGTGGTTCTGAGGACTCCTTTTTTGTCTTTCTGTTTGCAGGTAAAGACCTCCCCCCCACCAGCAACTCTTGGGAACAGATGGTTTTTCCAGAAGAGGGCTTTCCTTAATGTGCTATGCTACAGTCTGAGAAGACCAAAGTTGTAGCTCTATAATGCCACAAAGTTTTGGCTTGGAGGTGCATATAGTATGATAATTCCATTCAGCTTGTCCACCCCTAGAAATGTAAATGCACACATTAAAAAAAAATCCCTATTTCTCACCCACACATGACTTCATGCCAGTTCTGTGTTCCATATAATGCAGGAATTAATTGAATATGTGATTGTAAAATAATCCTATTGTAAGATAAAATTGTAAGCTGTTGTACAATAATATTGTAATATTGTGAGGTAAGGTTTGCGGGGGTTGGATATTTAATCCATTTTTACCAACACTTATCTGTGTGCATCTCTTCTATGATACATAGCAATAGTGTTAAAATCTCCCTCTGACTAAATGAACCAAAAGTCTCATGCTTCTAGCACTGGGACATGGAATGATTAAAAAGGAAACTAATTTAAGTGATTGCACAATCTGTGTTTTATCTATTAAAAAAGAAACAAGAAAGAAGCCCCGGTAAAGGATGTGCAAAATGAGAATTACTACCATAAATTACTCTTCTGAGCCTCATTAGTCTTTCTGTTGATTCCAAAGAGAGTTTAAATCTGACTTGCATTTTCACATTACTAAGAGGCTTGTGATTTGGATGGTTGGTGACAGTGTGTTTGATGGGATCAGGAGCTAGCAATCTGATCCATGTAATGAAGTGAGACCTGAATAAAATGCAGTATATTACTCAGAGTGGAGACTTGCTCTTCCAAGCAAGACGGCCTTCCATTGGTATAAAGGATTCTTTATGGAAGGCTCTTATCAACACACGCATCTACACTTCAGCAGTAAAGCAAAATTGGGTAATGCACTTCTCCTACTTTGAAATGTCCTTACTCAAAAAAAAAAAAAAAAAAGGTTATTTATTCAAAGCTGCATCTCAACTTTATGAATTATCCATCTGAATTTATATTTTTTATTTTTTTTAAAAAAAGGTAGTCATATTTTTATTTTTGCTTTTATTTTCAACTTGACAGTATCATATTTCATATGAAAGAAGTTTATGGGAAAATGCGAAGCAAAGAGTATAGACCAAAATAGCAGAAAAAGCTGGGTTTGGGGGGAGTGGAGGGAGAGGAATTAACTCTGTCGATCAATGGCCTAGCTAACTTTCTCACTGGAATATTTGATGCTCTTAATGTTCTCTTGGTGAACAGAGACAGAAGGGAGGACATGAAGTGAAGGGAAGGGAGTTTAGATATATTTAAACTAGGTTTTGATAAATGCATATTGCAAGAGACCTAGAGCACAGAAACACATGCAGTCCATCAGTCCCTCTTCAGGCAGAAGCTGGCTTTCAAAGTCTAACATGGCATTATGTCAACTAATTTTGAAAGAGAGAGAGAGAGAGAGAGAGGCTGAGTTGCAAGCAGCAACAAATAATTGATCTTATATCTAAGACAAATTGGAGAACCTTATCAACTCGAATGGTGAAACTGAATAAAAAAATCAAGGGCTGCAGCTTTGTAGCAGAGCTTATACTTGGTCTAGAAAAACTGCCAGGTTCAAATTTGACACCTCAGGGCTGGGACATACCTCTGTCTGAAGTCATGGAGAAGTCTTAATAGTCTGTGTAATGGCCAAGCTAGAATGTTACAGCTGCTCTTGCAGCGGATGGACTGTTTTGCAGGGGTAGAGCACGGCCGTTGCACACAGAAGGTCTTGGGTCCAATCCCAGCATCTTCAGGTAGGAGTGGGGGAAAATTCTTGTCTGTCAGGTAATGTAGGACAATGTTGAGCAACTTGGATAGGTCAGGGAGCCAATTTTCTTCCTGCAGGACAAGATCTGTCTCTCCAAATATTTTAATTATAAATAAATAAATAAATAAATACACACACCCAGAAATGACCAGAAGTTTAAGCTTCTGATTTAAAACGTACACTGACTCAAGTGGTACTTTTTCACTACAGCAATGCTGCAAACTTACTTTAGAGAAGGACCACTACTCTATGATGCTTCCAGGGCCCTTTTCGCATGGCATTTTTAAAGCGTATTAGGCACGCTCCCTCCCCCCTTCACGAGCCGTCGTACTGCATGACATTCTGGTGAACCAGGTGCTATCACAGCCATGGATAGTGCTGATAGCACGTTTTCTTATTTTCACCTGAAAGGTGAAAATAACCTCCCTTTCACACATCGGTTGCGCAACCAGAGGGCCTGCGAAGCCGTCGTCTGGTTTGCTTCTGGGAAGGACCTGGGAGTGGGTGGGATGTGGGCAGTCTCTGCTGCCTGTCCCTCACGCAGCAACTCCCAGGGGACACTCCGCCCAGCAGCAGACCGGCCGCTGCCCCCATCGCAGCAGGGAACATTGCACGATACATCGCTGCAAGAGGCCACCACTCACACTCAAGACAACAGCAGCCACCGGGTCTGGCTGACTGTGTTTTTTTAAAAAAACCCGGCGCTATCGTTAGCACGTTACCAACATAGTAAGAAACAGTCTGTTGGCAGGATCTATCATGTTAACGTTAGCACGATAGTCAATGAAACAATTTAAAAAAAAAGAAAGAAAAACCACTGACCAACCAGGGGTGGTGGGGCAGGGACAAGGTGTGGCCTGGGCATGGCTGAGGACACCGACATGCAGACAAGGCACCAGGCGATGACTGGTGCTCTTGCGAATGCCCTACCGTGTGCAGACTGCAAGGGGCTCTCTACTGGGCCTCTTGCGATATTGGCAATATCGTGAGGGCTCTAGTTCACCATGCTATCAAGGTAAGGCGCAAAAAGGGCCCAGGAGTGCCATCTCCCCCCCACACATATTGACCCCTCCCATAAAAAAAATCACACAGGGTTTTGGGAAGATCTGGGAATTTTAAAAGCTGGTGGGGGTGCATGTAATCTATAGATTATGTCTATAGATTATGTGCTGTTTTCTTTCTGGTATAGAGGACTATTAGATACATGAGTACTCTGACTTGAGGCCTTTCTGCTTTACATGGTTATAGTGCTATTATTCCACTTCCAACATCCTGTGGAATTCTGGGGCTTGTAGCTTACTGAGGCCAAAGAGCAATCTGGCTGACAATTCTAAAGGCACCTCCTTAAACTGCAAACCCCAGGATTCCACAGGATATTGAAAGTGGAATAACAGCACTATAACAGCGTAGTGTGGAAAGGCCCTTGGTGTAAGACAGATTCCTGTACTAAATAGGGCAGGGAGGAAAACAGTGGGGATAAAAGAAGCAAATATATGTAGGAGAAGCTTCTAACATTCTTTCCCCAGATTTTTTTTAAAAAATCCTGTCTGACTGTCTTCCATGTTTTTCCCAGAATTGGAACTCCCAACAGTACAATTATCATATACTCTCCTTTTCTGGTAATCAAACAAATGATTACTTACTAACTCTCCCTTGCATTAGCTTCTAGTATCATTTATATTCCTGGAGTGATTCTCCCAAATTTATTAGATGAGATGCTGTTATTGAAAAATTATAAATCATGGCAAAAGCAGATGCTTTAGAAAATGTGCTTTTCCACAATAAGAGAAACCCTTGTCATTTGAAGATGGAATATGATAAATCTCACTGTACATATTTTAATTCAGTGCAATGAGACAAGTCAATATTGTTCTTTGTTCTCAAAGGAAAGAAGCTTGCTCCAATTCTGTTAAGTTCCAAGAATTACTACAAATCTTTTTTTGGAGAGACCCAGGATACCTCTCACTACTGCTTTCCAGTGGATGATTTGTGCCACATAAACATATCCCATATCCTAAATGTTCCCATTACACTATACTATGCTGTTTAATCCAACAAACCCATTTCTCCTGTACATTGTACTATTGATTTATCTCTTTACTACTCGTTAAGAGTTTTATTATTCACCACACTGTTTGATATCATAATTCTTGGGAACTACTGTACTGCAAAAAAAGCCCTTTCTCTCAAATGACTCAACAAGAAGCAAGATAGTGTGGTACGTTATTCTAGAACTGATTTCCTCACCATATACTTACCATGTTTTTGTGCTTGTTGGAGGAGAGGGGTTGCAAAATTGTTTTCCCATTCAGCCTGATGGCAGCAAGCATTATTCTATTTGCCTTTGTAGCACTGTCAGATAGCAAAATGTGACTATTGTCCGAGAGGCCTACATAAAAACCCTGAATGGCTGAATTTATGGAAGAAACTGGCTTTTAAAACTCGAGTGTGGAAAGGTAAAGGCCAGTGAACATTCATGAAACTTCTTTTCCTTTCGCACATATGCCTCATTTTTTTTTGTCAATGAAAAGTCAGTGCATCTCTGCCTGCTAAATAAATGTTCTTTAGATCTTATTTTATTTATTGTCTTATTTTCCCCCAGAGTGAAACCCAAGAGGCTTACAAAGAAAAAGAACCACATATTCACAACATTCAAAACATGAAAGGAAAAAAAATGTAAAATACACTTTTAAACCCTAGCACTGTGGGTTTTTTAAATTTTTACTACTGGAAAGGGAAAAAAAGGAGGAGGAGGAGGAGGAAGAGGAGGTGGAAAGTGAGAGAAAAAGAATGTTGTTAAAAGGGCATGGTGCTTTCCTCATACTCTTTTTGGGCCATCGGGAAATATTTGGAAAAAGCTTCTATGTGTGTCTGTAATGTGTTGCTGAAAATATGGTTGCTTACCAATGAAGTGCCACCCACTATAGAAATTTTCTTGTTCAAATTTTCACAAAGATTCTTCAAGGAAGATATTAGGGGAACAAGCTACATGATGATGAGCAAGTTTGTATGAAAGTCAAGCCACCGCTTGGCTAGTCCCAGCTTTCTACTCTGAAATGGAATAATCTGTGCCATAGTATTTCAGTACAGTTGTGAAAGCTGAAAGAAAAGAAAGTGGCAGAAAGCAGATCAAGTCAATTGAAATGTGGTGCTCAGGAGAGTTCTATGGGAAATGTGTATGGCTAAAAGCAAAACAAAGGGGTAAGAGCAAATCAGGCCTAACTCTTTCTAGAAGCCAAGATGACTAAACCAAAACCATCGTAATTTGGACATTCCATGAACTGACATGACCTTTGGGAAAAGATGGAAATGTTATTAAGGGGAATGCAGAGGAAAAAAAAGCCCACACTGCAGGTGGTTTGATTCAATCAAAAAAGACATGACTTGTGTCTGAAAAACCTAGCAGGAGTGTTATGAGTGGGACCATTTCCTAAAATTGATATATTGTTTTTATTCCACTTTCAACATCCTGGGGAATTGGATTTTACTGAGGCCAAGGAGTCTAGCAGAATTAAAAGGCTTTTCCCAAATCCAAACCCAGGTTTCCCATAGGATGTTAAAGGGGGAAAAGAGGGACTTCCGGCGAGGTGAACGCCGAAGGGGTGGAAAGGAACCCCCGGGTTTCGCCACCCATTGCAGGGGAATTTCCTCAGAAAATTATTTTTTTTGGAGGAAATTACCCCTGGAAAAAAGGGGATCAGGGAGGGGGCCCTTTGGGGGTCCGAAACCCAGCGGGGTTTGGGAAGGGAAAGAGGAGAAGAAGAAACGCGACGGGGGCGAGGATCGCAGAGCCGCCATTATCGCGATGGGTGCCCTCATTTGGGCCAGACTTCCCCAGATACATACCCAGTAAGTACAAAAAAAGCAAAAAATCCTTTGGGGCAGTTACTCAACGTCTTTACTGTGAAAAAAAAAAGAGCAGGTTTAGATTTAACTCTAAGGAAAGAGGAGCCCTGGGAAAAAACGCTAGATCGGAAAAGAGAGGGGCGAGTGATTAACTTGGATTATAAATTTAAGACTATTCTTTACGCCCCCCCTAAGTTTAAAATTCAAAAGAAATTAAAACATTGGAATTTTTTTTAAAAAGGAGATTGGCTTGGAAAAATTTAAAGGTGAAAAGAGGAGTTTGCGGGGGGGAAAACCGCGAAGAATAATTACATTTTGCAGATCATGGGGGACAGCGTCTTAGTCTCCGCCCCGTCCCCGCTGCCATCGCCTTGGAAAAAAGAGAAGAATATCCCAGAAAAAGTAAACTAGCAGTTTGTTTCCAAAAGGGGGCGCAAGTGGATGGAGAGAAACGAGGGGAATGGAAAGTGAATAAGCGGGGGATTATAAGAGAGAAATAAGGCTGAGAAGGACATGGGAGGTGAGAGAAGAGGGAGAACGTGGCAGACTTTGGAGAGAGAGGAGGAGAAGGGATCAAGCAGAAAGACAGAAGGAAGTTAAAAAGTTGGGTAAAAGTGGATGTAAGTAGACGGAGTGAACTGAGGGGGGCGGGGGCACGGGCAGTAAAGGAGGGAGGTGAGGAGAGCGATTGGAGTATAAAAGCGGGTTGAGACGTCTGACGGGGAGAAACAGAAGGAGGCGAGCAGCGAAGGAGGAGGCGAGGAAGACGAGCGAAGGAGGAGGCAGGAAGACGGTTGACCTAAAAAGCGGCAATGAAGACGTCTAAGGGGAGCAACGGAAGGAGGACAAGCAGCGAAGGAAGAGGGAGGAAAACGGCAAAGGGGGGGGAAGAGAGACGGTACCTACAAAAAGCGGCGAGGAGTGAGGGACGAGAACGAACAAAGAGCGGGGAAATTGGAAGGGGGGAGACACGAGAGGAGATACAACGATAAGGACAGAAAGAAAGGACAGAAAAAGGGGGTGAATTTGGGGAAAAAGCAAAAAGGGAAAGGGAAAGAAGGAGAGACGGGGAAAAGTGAAAGGAAAGTGATGGTGAAAAAAAAGAGTGTGAAATGGGGTAAGTAAAAGGGTTTAAAAATTTTGGAGGTAAAATTAAAGTTCAGAGGGTGTTAGAGATAAGGGGTTTTGATTTTAAAAATTAACTGAATTGAAAGGATTGGACTTGAATTTAAAAATAATAATTAAATAAGTTAATTACAGTATAACTAAAAAATAATAATTTAACATTATAATATAAGGAATACTAATGTTGATTTGAAAAATTGAGGGGGTGGGAATTAAATTGTGAATTTATACTACAAAGGGAAGTGACATTGTATAATATATATTGATAATTATTGGGATTGTTACATTGTTACTTATGGAATTATAATTAAAATATTAAAATACTGAGAGTAAAAAGAACTGTGTCCCAAAAAAAATTTTTAAATGATGTCAGCAGGGAAAAGAAAGGCCGAAAGGAGCAAAAGCAAATAAAACCTATTCAAAGAAACGTAAGAAAAAAACCCCCAATTTCAAAACAAAACAACCAAAGCCAAGGAAAACAAAAAGCAACAAAAGAGAATGGAAAAAATAGGGATTAAAGAGGTATTTATACAAATAAAGAAATTAGAAAAAAATAAACAAAGAAAGGGAAAAAAATCAGACATTAAAAAAGAATTAAAGTCTTTAAGGGAAAAATTAGAAAAATTTTACAAAAGAACTAGAAGGTAATGAAAAGGGTGGAATTAATGGAAGAAAAGACGTTGAAACTGGAAGATCAGATAGTAAGGAGGGAAGGAAAACAGAACAACTAGAAACGAAACTTTAGCCATGGACATAAAAAGCAAAAGGGCGATCAAAAAAAGGGATGAAAGAAATAGATCAAAAAATTTTCCAAGTTTGATGATACCATTGGCGTTTTCAAGGCTGGGCCCGGATAATTGGATTTAAAAAAGAGTTTCCGATTAATTGATTGTGGAAAAAAGGAAAAAAAATTCCCTTTGGGACATAAAATAATTTCAAGAGAAAGAGTGAAGGACTTGGTTTTGAATAATATGAAAAAACTTGTGATAGAAGGGATGGAGGTGAAGAATTTAAAAGAATACACCCACCCCTTAAAAGAAGAAGAGAATATAACTTTTTAAACACAGCCCAAGAGAAGCGGGAAAAGATATACATGGGAGAGAACGGGGGGATATTTTTATGTGGAAACAGAAAAATTTTCTTACCACAATTATGAAAGCAAAAGAATTTATAAACGTATAAAGAAAAATTTAAAAAGTTTAGGAGAACGGATGCAAGAACAACAAGAAGAAAAGGGAAAAAAGAAAAATACAAAAAACTAAATGGAAAAGGAAATAAAAAAAGAAAAATGAAAAGGAAATGGTAAAAATGAAGAGAGGAAGAGCTAAAAAAAAGGAGGGGAAAAAGAAAAAAGAAGAGGAAAAAGAGAAAAAGAAGAAGAGGAGGAGGAGGAAGAAGAAGAACAAAACTCACTAAAAGATTAATTTAGAAGCGAGAAAAGAAAAATAGAAGGAACTGAGTGAATCAAGTCAATTTAAGTTAATTAAGTGAAAAGAGAATGAAGTTAAAATTTTATCTTGGAATTTTTGGGGGCTTAAACTCTCCTTACAAAGGAAATGTTATTCCATATTTAAAAAAACAAAAAGTTGATGGATAGCATTTCAGGAAATCATTTAGAAGTAGAAATTAAAATATTAAAAACCCAAAACTAGGAAAAAGCTTCTACT
The DNA here is from genome assembly GCA_948474755.1 of Ctenosaura bakeri. NCBI lineage: Eukaryota > Metazoa > Chordata > Lepidosauria > Squamata > Iguanidae > Ctenosaura > Ctenosaura bakeri. The sequence goes on from CAOLHI010000720.1 coordinate 292,163, forward strand.
TCAATTGAAAAAAAAGAAAAGGTGTAACATATATGTGAATAAAAAAAAAGCAGAACAAATTTATAATGATAATTTGGGGCCCTGTGGTAGCAGTAGAGGTAAAAATTAAAAATTAAAAGTATTAGTAGTAGTGGTATATGGACCTCAAAGAAAAAAGTAAATTTATCAGAAGCTATTAGAAACCCAATGGATCTTGGGAATCATAAAATGATTTTATTGGGGGATTGGAAGGGGGGTTTTAACCTTTAAAATAGATAGGGTAATTTGGGTAATTAAAGAAAATAAGGAAAATTACCCAAAAAGTTTTTCATTTACTAGATTTATGTCCCTGGAAGAAGTGAGTGATGTAAAAAAAGAAATAGAAATGAAGAAAAACCCCAAATTATTAATTTATAAAAACATGGTTTAGAATAGATAATTTTTCATATCCTCAGATTAAAAAAAAAAATTTTAGCATGGAAACATTACCTAGAACTATATCTATTATTGTCCAATACTTTTGACTTTACAATATGGCAAAAATAATTGGAATTGGGAAAATTAAAAAAGTTATTAGAAATGAATCGATAGTAATAAAAGCAAAAAAAGAATTGAAAGAATTTATAAAAATAATATGGGGAAAGAAAATTTTTTGCAAAAGTGTGGGAAACCAGTAAAGTAGTGATGAGGGGTTTTTTTTTAAGCCAACAAACTTGGAAGTTAAATGTAAGAAAAAAAGAAAAATATATTAAAAAAACTTCAGGAGAAAGAAAGGGGGTTAAAAGGGAAAAGGGCCAAAATAGGAAAATTTTAGAAGCTATTCAAAAATTAAAAAAAATTATCCCTATTGACAATGGAAGAAATGGAGAGGAAACTGAAATTTACAAAAAAAACTGAAACGAAATAAACCAGGAAAAGGCTCTCATATAGATTAAAAAGGGAAAAAGAGAGAAAAAAGCAGTATTAGTGAATTGAGAGAAGGACAGACTATCCATTACCAACAAAAAAAAATTAAAAAAAAAATTTGTGAATTACTTTAAGGGTTATTTAAGAGAAGGACCAATCACAAGAACAAAAGAATAAGATGGAGGCCTTTTTTGGGAAAAAGTAGATACTATGAGTTGTTTAAAAACCAGAGAGAAGAATTAGACAAACCGGTTAAAAGGGGGAAAATTCAGAAGCAATAAAGACTTTAAAAAAAGGTAAAGCACCGGGAAATGGATTTTTAGCAATGTATTATAAAACCTTTCAAAATTATTGGCTCCCTTGTTATTAAATTATAAAATTTATTAATAATATTAAAGAATTACCAATTCATGGATAGACTTAATATTGTGTTAATTCCAAGAAGGTAAAGATAAATTAGATAAAAAGGAACTATAGACCAATCTCATTGTTAAATATAGATTATAAAAATTTTTCTTTAATATTAGCAAATAGATTAAAAAAAATAATGACGGGCTGGATACATGAAGACCAAAACGGATTTTTTCCGGGGGGACAATTAAAAAATAATATAAGAGTGATCTTAATAAATAGAATATTATCAAAAATGAATCAGAAGGAATTAGCATTGTTATTTTTTGACGCAGAAAAAGGGTTTCGACAATGTGAGATGGAATTTTATTTTGTATTAAAAAAAGTGGGAATTGGTAAAAGATATAGAGATTGGGAAAGGCAATTTATGAAAATCAGAAAAATGCTTTAAAAATTAATGGGGGGAAATCAAATTTTTTAAAATAAATAAGGGTACAAGACAGGGTTGTCCACTTTCACCATTGCTTTTTATATATGTTAAAATGTTAATATTAAAAATTTGAAAAAATAAGGAAATAAGGGGTATGAAGATTAAAAGGGCATGAATTCAAAAAGCTTTTCAGATGATATGGTATTAATATTAAAAAACCCCAAAAAAGTTTAATTCCCCATGGAAACATTGAAAGAGTTTAAAATAGCTGGTTTACGGATTAAAAAGAAACCTTAATGATTACAAAAAAAAATGAACAACTACAAAACAGAATTAATGAAGGTTACAGGATTTAAAAAGTAAAAAAGCAAAATACTTTGGGGGTTATAGTTAGAAGAAAATTAGAACATTTAAAATAATTATAAGAAAATTTAAAAAATTAAAAGGATTTAAAAATGGGAAAAATTAAATTTATCCCCATTAGGGAGAATTTCTGCAATAAAAATGATTATTCTTCCAAAAAGGATTTCCATTCCCAAAAAATTTCAATATTTGTGAATGATAGAATATTTTAAAAAAAGGGAGCAAGATCTTAGTAAATTTGTTTGGAGGGGAAAAAAATAGAATCAAATGGTATTTTAAAAAAATCAAAAGAAAAGAGGGATTAAATATGCCAGATTTAAAATTATCTAAGGCTGCCACGTTAGTTTTGGGTGAAAGAATGGATTTTATTAAAAAATTTAAAATTATTAAGTTTAGAGGGATTTAATTAATATGGTTGGCATGCATATATCTGGGACAAAACAAAAGGAGAATAAGGTATTTTTGGATCATTATATTAAAAAACTTTTTTGAATTGGCTAAAATTTAGGAAAAAATTATATTTAAAAATTCCCTATTGGACTTCCCCAATAAGATTTTAAGAAAAATTTGAGAAATAAGAACAAAAGAATGGTTAACATACAAAGATATAACTAAAAAATCAGGAGAAAATATTAGATTAAAAACTAAAAAGAATTATTTTCTGATAATTTTACAACGCATTGGCCTTAAGTCAATTGGGAGGGAAATACAAAAAAATATGAAGGATAGGGAAAACTTAGAAGAAAATGATTTTGACAAAAAAATGAAACCAGGAGTAAAAAGGGCCCCTTTAAATAAGATTTAAAATTTTTGTTTAAACTTAGAATTAAAAGGAGAAATAAAAAAAAATATAAAAAGGGCCCAGGATATAGGCCACCCAATTTTTTTAAAACAATGGCAGAGAGCTTGGAAATTAAATCATGACTTTACTAGATGTTATGACTTAAAAGGGAAAAATTTTTTAAATATATTATAGGTGGGATTTAACCCCATCCGGAAACAAAATGAGTAAAAATAAGCAAACAGCTAAGTGTTGGAAATGCCAAGGAGAATTTTTTCCACATGTGGTGGAAATGTGAAAAAGCAAAAAATTCTGGTCTCAAATACATAAACAATTAGAGAAAGTATTTAAGGTTAAATTTTAAATTTTCCCCCAAAAATAATTTTTTTGAAAAATTTTGGATAGTAATAAAAATTAAAAAAAAATTTTTAAGGGTCATATGTTACATATTACGCGGGAAGGGTTAATTTGCGAAACACTGGAAAGGGTGAAAATACTCCCCAAAAGGGAAATATATGGAACTATATGAATTAGAAAAAATGGATAAGTAACTTTGATTTAAAAAATCTGTAGAAATGTTTAAACAGAATGGGGGACTTAAAACCAATATGGGAAGAGCACTGGGGAAAAAAACACTATAGGTATGTATGAATAATAGATTGAAAAAAAAAAAGAATGATGATGTAAAGGTCCTGAAGAGAAAAAAAAAAAGAATAAAAGTATAATAAATGTTTTTAAAAAAGAACTTATACACATATAAGAATTTTGGAAATTAAAAAGAGGAATTAATAAAAATTGATGATAAGTGTGGTTTGATGGAATTAATAAAAAGGTAGAAAAGAAGTATAAGTAAGTATAATGTGACTAAAGTGATTATATGATAAATAATTTTTAAAAGGAAGAAAATGCAGAAAAAGCAGTAATTGTAAAAATAAGCAGGAAAGGGAAGCTGAGGACAAAAAAGGAAAAATTCCCCAATGGACAGAAAAAAAAAGTTAGGTGTGCGGGATGTATGAAGAATGGGTTAAATGTAGAAGGATGGAAATGGAAAATCAAAATGGGTATGATGTTATATTATTATTCTTTTTTTTTTTTGTTGTTTGTTGTTTGTTTACTGTTGTTGTATTTTGGTGTACATGTACTTTGGTTGTATGTTTTTGTTTTTTTGTAAGTATGTATGTTTTGTTTTGAAAGTATTGAGAAAAAAAATTTTTTTTTAAAATAAAAAAAAAAAATTTAAAAAAAAAAAAGAAAGTGGAGTAAAAGCACGATAACAGCGTAGTGTGGAAATGGCCTGGGGCTCATAAAAATCTCTCATTCATAAAATTTCCATAAATCAAAGTTGACTTCATGGAAAATAAGAACAGTAACAATAGCAATTTTTAACATTGGGAGCCAGGGATTTTCCAGTAGGATTTCAGACAGAAATCTTTCCCAGGTTTTCCTACCAATTCTCAGCACCGAGGGAGTATGAGACCTGCTGTCCATCCCCCACCCCGCTGCAATTTTTGATGCAGCCCAGAATTGCATTGGCTTTCTTAGCTGCTTTCTTAGCTGCTTTCACACTGCTGACTCATATTCAGCTTGTGATCTACTAAGACTCCTAGATCTTTTTTCACATGTCAAGCCAGGTGTCACTCATCTTATGTCTGTGCATTTCATTTTTTCTGCCCAAGTATAGTATCTTACATTTCTCCATGATGAAATTCATTTTGTTAGATTTGGCTGAGTTCTCTAATCTGTTAAAATCATTTTGAATTCTGAACTTCTTCTCTGGAGTGTTAGCTATCCATCCTAATTTGGTGTCATCTGCAAATTTGATAAGAATGCTCTCTATTCCCTTATCCAAATCATTGATAATGATGTTGAATAGCACTGGGCCCAGGATAGAACCCTATGGTACTCCACTAGTCACTTCTCTCCAAGATGAAGAGAAGCAATTGGCCTTTGGGTTTGGTTGGTCAACCAGTTACAAATCCACCTAACAGTAGCATTGTCTACTCCACATTTTACTAGCTTGTTCGCAAGAATATCATGGGGTACCTCGTCAAAAGCCATATTGAGGGCAAGATACATGAGAACCACAGCATTCTCTTCATCTACCAAGCTAGTAACTCTATGGAAAAAAGAGATAAGATTAGTCAGGCATGACTTGTTTTACAGTTCAGTACATTCACAATTTCTCAAAAATGGAATAAATCCCATCACCGTTGTACTCTACCAGAACAAAGGAAGAAAAATGAAGGATAAGGGAAAAAAAGAAAAAAAGAACTTACTGAACAAGTACAACAAGCAAGGAATTCCAATTTTTAAGATGTTCTAATTATAGAAACTCTACAGCTTCTGATTACATTCAGCTACATACAGACACACATGTTGCTGTTGTTGTTATTGTTGTTGTTGTGTGCCTTTAAGTCATTTCCAACTTATGGCAACCTTCAGGCAAACCTATCACAGGGTTTTCTGGGGCTGAGAGTGTGTGGCACACCCAAGGTCACCCAATGGGTTTCCATAGCTGAGTGGGGATTCAAACTCTGGTCTCCAGGGTTGTAGACCAACACTTCAATTACTACACCACACTGGTTCTCCCAGACGCACAGTTATATACATTCATTTCTAACTATGTTTTGTTTATATCTTAGGTTGCAGTTTTATGCACATGTACTCTTTGTGCAAGGTCTTCAGCAGCCATAAGTGCCGTGCCGTGCCATATGAATGAAGGCGGGGAGGACTGGTCTGTCTCCCCAAAAGTAGTAAGTCTCACTGAACACTTTGAAACTTAACGTCTGAATAAACATGCATAAGGATTAAGATGCTGCACATCAAAATTTTCTCAGTAGGGTGGTTGCCTTTCCTTTTTTCCAAATTTTTCCAAGTTTTTTTTTTAAACTTGAGAATGGATCATACCTGGACCACAAAATGGACAGGAATATAGGTCATTCAGTTACAGCTTTTTCAACTATGGCCTTATATTAGTATTGATGTTGATGTTGCTATTGATACTTAAATGGATTGACATTTGTATATAAATTACTGTAATTGCATCTGAATGTACCTCTATACATAAAAATTAACATGTGCCAATTTTGGGTAAACTGTGCCCTCTTTTGTTACTTTTTGGGTCCTTCCTTTCCTCCTTTTATATTATTAAGCAAGCCATAAGCAGCCAGTCTATCTCTCAATCGGTATTGAGTTTCTCTTCAGTATTTTTAATTGGCCCCACAAGCTAACCCATGATATCCAAAGTGCTATAATTAATGAAGCTCCTTTATCCCAAGTGAGTGATTTTGTGGTATTATGTTACATTGTTAGGAAGGTGCTTCCATTTCGTTGTCTGAATTTTTAGTTCTGTTTCAAAATATAATTCCAAAAAGAAGAAGTAACAGCATTGTTACAGATTAGAATTTAAAAACCACTATGGAGTGAAATCAATACTCTATTGTGGTTTTTAAATTCTGGTTTATAACAATGCTGAAAACCTGTCAAAAGGTTATAGTTCATTTTTATACTCTTTGTCAAAGAAGCAAATTGTCAAATCATTTTGCTGCCTGAGAGAAACCAGCAAATTGTGCCCCCTCCTGCTATAGAAAGTGAACTGAGGTGAGAAAATACTAGTTATCTGGGGTATTGTAGCAGAGTCGGGGCTCACAGGGTTAAACTACTAGACTGTTTGATTAGCAGGAATGAGAAGGTCACTTACCACCCTCTAGGGATTCCCTGTTCCCTCTGAATTTAGCTGCAGTCCTCACAGTAACTTACTCATTCTCTGTATATTCTCCCAGCAACAATATATTGTTGTGAGCAATCCCTTTTTAAATCCACAATGTTTTGAAGTACCCTGATTTGAATTGGTAGTTGAGAGTCATTGCATATATAAAAGATGTGCTCCCCTAGGAAATGAAAATTTCCAGGAAGGATTTGTGTATATGGCTCAACTCTGATGCCTGCATTTTTGGACTCTCTTTGGGACTGTCAATACAAATACTTGCATTTTAGTATTTATCCGCCCAAAGCTCTATTGGCTACTACACACAATTATGAAATGTGTCATATGTCTAAATACAATTAAAACATTCTTCTACAGATATAATCTGATTACTTTGATTTTACCTATGCTGTGATCTGCCTTTGGTCCCATGTTCAGAGAAAAGCAGAATAGAAATTAAATTAAATAAGTAATTAATCCAAATATGCATACCACTGCTCCATATAATTCATCAGGTTGGACTTCTCTGTAAACACTCCTTTTAAAATGGACCTTAAGTAATTTTTCCAAAGAGACAAACTAACATGCTACAATGTTATTGTGGGAAAACCTACTCAACTAAGATGTCTTATATAATAAAACTTGCTATGTTTTAGAAGTGAGAAAGCCAGCTACAATTATTTTGCTTCCTTTCAGAGTTTCTCCTAAGGGGTCAACTTTGTTACAGTAGCAACTCTTTACAGTTTCATACGCAGGGCTTTTTAACTTGTTCCATTCGGTTTTTCTAGACAGTCAGCAAATTCTATCTTGCCTCCTATTGCTGATGCTGTTAGTTTGTATAAACAGAGAAAGAACACACACACACACACACAATGCTTTCACCAAAATTAGACTTCACTCTACAAACAAAATGTAGGCACAATTCTCATTTGGATAAGATCCATCTCTAGGAAAGAACATTTACACAAAGTGAAATAGGCTGTGATGGGTGTGTAGATAGATTGTACTGAAATCTTAGTGACCTAGAAAGGAATGCATAAGAAATTAAATCTCAGTCTCTCTTTTTCTCTCTGGTTCTCTCCATCTCTCTCTCTCTCATATACACACAATTGTAAGAGAATACATTTCCTGGTGGAAGTTGCTCAGGTACACATTCAGAATAGAAACCTAGAAATCTCTCTCTCTCTCTCTCTCTCTCTCTATCTTGACCTAGATCATAAGATCTCAGGGTGATATACAATAAATGCAGTCTAAAACATATTACATTTTTTAAATATGGTAACAACAGTTTATGTTTAATTTGGCAGAGCCAATTTACTTTGCTGCTTGATCCAAAGACAAGATGACATTGTTTCCCTGTTCCATTTACAGGAATTGACTGAAATGGCAGCCAAATCTCACTGCAGTGGGGGCAGTGGGATGGTAACCTCCATTGCCCCTGAGGTAGCAGGCTATATTAGGGGGCCAAAGGCAGGCTGTACCCTGGAACATTTCACTGACAGAAAATGGGACACACCAAGCAAAATTAGAGTGGACTTAAGATGGCAAACATTATTAAAGAAGAAGAACAGACAAGCTAGGAAAGACTACAGCACTTTGTTTTTGCTGGGAAAGGCAAAGATTCTTCTCTCTCTCCTCTCCCCCCACCCCACTTAACTGAGCAAGAACTGGTTTTGCACTTTGAACTCAGATTGCAGCAACTGAAGTACGCTGAGGACAAAGGAAGAAAATAGGAGGAGGAGGAGAAAGAAAAGAAGGCATTTTAAAAGCAATTGGAAACTGGGCAGGCAGAGAAGCAATTAGGGCTGTCTGTGAAAAATTGGGATGGTTGGAGGCGATGGGCATATATCCGCCTGTTTTATTTTAGAGAAAAATGATTCATAGGTATAGAAGAAATAACCAGACTAGAGGATGGGTCCTGCTACCTTCCAGTCCATTTCTGCTCTCTGAAGAAATTGCCTCATTTTGCCTGGTTGTGATAGGATGCTACACAATGGACCCAGATACACAAATCAAGACTGCAGTGTTGGAGGGAAATACTTATATCCCAGGTCAGGAATTCACCAGTTGGTGTGACACAGCATATATGTGGGTCTGGCCATTCCATCTGCCATGGAATTATCTATTGTGGTTCAAACTAGACATGGTGCAAAATGTATCATTTGTAGGTCACTTGTCCCTGTTCTTTTTTTTTTTCCCCTGAAGAGGATGAAAAAGAAGGAAATTTCCAGCTTATGAGGGGAGAGCTTGACTGTTTCTTCAACTTCACAGTTCTGATGAAAATCACTTGGACCTCCTATTAGCCCCCACTGTGTGGTTACTCCTTTTGTCACAAATGCAGCTCCTGTGGGCCTTTTGTCAGGATTAGAGTGGGAGAGGAAATAATAACTTTTGTCATACCCTCAAACAAGTTTAAGGTAGGCTGTTCCACTATTAACTATAATATGAAATGAAGCAAGTAAATGATACATTTAGCATCACATCTAGATTGGGCTTCCATATAAATGTTCATCCTTGAGCAGGGTGAAATCTACTATTAGGCAGAATGATATGGTCACCTTAGGCAGAAGAAATTAGTGAGCTGTGTGGTAAATAGCCTGCTCTAAATGTTACCCTCTATGCAGGAATAGTGGAGAACAATGTCTTATCTTCAGTGATGAAGGAAGTTCCACCTAGCTTTTGTATATGGGTGGAATAGGTGACCTTGGATAGAATGGGTGACCTTGGGTGTGTGGGGGCATCAGGACTAGGGTTTTGGTGCTGAGAAGGCTGTGATCTGGTCAGGTAGCTGCTGGTGGAAAAGGAGGAAGAGGACCAGAGGTGGGTTTTTAAAGGGCTGCATGGCTTGATTGAAGCCACTGAAAGGGAAAGTTCTCCTGGAAAAGAAGTGCTTGAGGGGGCATGGGTTGGAGAAACTTGCAAGTAATCAAATCCATAAAAAGTCAACTCTGCAAATGTGGAGGGCTGGGAATATATATTTTAGAAGGAGAAACACATTAAGGACTACAAGCAATATGGACATATATAGCAGCCTAATACACAAGTATAAATGCAACCAGAACAATAACTATGCAAAAGGTGCTATGTAATAATGCACTGAAAAGTAGTAAGTGTACAGTGGCTGATGTCCAACAGGCATTGAGGTAATATTTCATTTTGTAAACAATCTTTTTCAGGTGCCAATCTGCACAGAACTCTTATCAGTTCCTGACAGCCATGGTGTCATCTTTCCTGCTGCTGCAAAAACTGAGTGTTCCATCTCTAGCCATCACTTGCCACAGTACAGATTGGACTCAGTAGCAAGAAGCACTGTTTCCAGGAAGCTAGAGAAGAGCTGTATGCAGATTGGCACTCGAGGAAGACTTTATCGGAAATGGGATAGTATCCAGAAGCCTGTTACGCGCATATAGTACTTGTCGACACATTATTGCATTATATTTTTGCAGTTTTATTTATTTTTATATTCCAATGTTGTATGTTGATTTTGGGATAGGCAAATCCCCACAATGGCACTTCCTTTCCATGGTGGTAGAGTTATGTACTCCTGTAAGGCAAGAGGCTAGGCTGATGACAGCAGTGCTGCTAGTTGGGTCTCCTATGTCAGACAAGCTTTAGCTGAGGAGTCAGACTAAATGTGCCAAACAGCTACTAGGCAGCTTCACTAGTTGGGGGGTGACACTGGTGGAGGACCTCTCAGAGACAATGGCAGTGGAACCATAGCTAACACTTGTTAGCACTACAGAAGTAGGCATGGTAAACCCCTTTTGAATGTCTTTTACTGTGAAACCCTGTGACAAGACAATCCAAAATGAAATAAGAGATAGTTCCAGAAGATGAAACTCCCAGGTTGTATGGCACTCACAAGGGGTACAGCTATCGGCAACACTGTGGCTAATAACATAACTGGACTCAAGTAGAAAGGATGTTCAGCTGTTGATGTTCTAATAGGTGAAAGTAAAGTCTGAAGCTGCACAAAACATATCATGGAATATGGGAAGCATTACTCAGGGGAAGCTAGATATAGTAAAACAATGAATGGAATGTGTAAACATTGCAATACTTGGGGTGAACAAGCTGAAGTGGACGGGAATGGGACATTTTCAGTCAGATAACTACATGATGTTTTACCCAGAAAATGAAAATCTAAGAAGAAATGAGGTGGCATTAATAATGAGGAGAGATACAACAAAAGCAGTCAGAGAATATAATGCAAAATCTGACAAAATCATATCAATAAGACTTCAGTAAAAAGAAAGAAAGAAAGAGCAAACAATATAATACAACCATAATCCAGAGTTATATTCCAACTATAGAGGCAGAAAGAGAAGAAATTGAAAGATTCTGTGCTGGAGTCCAGGAGGAAATTGATCACATACCAGAACTAGACTTCTTGTTAATCATAGGTGAATGGAATGCAAAACTAAGAAACAAAGCGAAATCAAAGCTTGTAGGGTAATTTGGCCTAGGATCAAGAAATGAAATAGAAGAGTGATTGACTGAATTTTGTGAAGCCAACAGTTTGTTCATCACAAACACATTCTTCAAGCAACCAAAGACACAATTGCATGCATGGACACTGCCTGATGTCCAATATAGAAATCAAATATGCTACATAGTTGGAAGCAAAATATGAAGAAGCTCCATTCTCTCTGCAAAAATAAGACCAAGAAGAAGATTGTGGCACTGACCATTAACTGCTAATATCAGAAAATAGAGCAAAGTTAAAGAAGAACTCCAGGTAAATCATTGTTCCTAAGAACAACCTGTAGAACATCCCTGTAAAATTTAAAGATAATGTAAAAAATAATTTGCACAATTAAGCCTAATTGACTGGGAACAAGAAGAACTCAGGTCTGAAGCCAGGAACATTGTCGAGGGGAAAGTGAAAAGATGGTATCTGCAGCCAAAAAGAAGGAGAAGACTCAATGGATAATGTATGTAACTCTTCAAGTCGTTATGGAAAGACAAGAAGCAGAAGTAAAAGGTGATGGAAATAGAGTCAAAACCCTGGATGCAATTGTTTAGCAACTGGTGCGCAGGGACAAGAGGAACTATTATAAAAATGAATGCAGAGAAATAGAAATGACACCAAAAAAGGAAGAATAAGACATCTCTTCCATGAGATCCAAAAAATCAAAGGAAAATTTAAACCAAGATTGGGAATGCTCTGTTACCAGCTAGGGGGACACATTACTTGAACAAGTAGAAATAAAAAGCCAGTGGAAACAATACAGGGAAGCACGAAATAAAAGAGATGAAAGGATGACAGATTCATTGAATGAAGAGGCATTTGAAGATGAACCTCCAATTTTGCACTCAAAGCACAAGGGGAGAAATAAATAATCAGAGATGGCATACTAATAGAACTGCTTCAAGATACTCAGACCAAATCAACTCTAGTTCTAACTAAGATAACAAATGTGGAAAACAAAACAATTACTATAACCCACCCCTTGGAGGATTCAGATGATTAAGATTGCCAGTTGGCTGCAGCTTCTCTGAAGCCAAGGAGATAAGGAAGAGGATCCTGTTCCCCAGAAAAACAAGCAGTGATGTATTTAAGTCTTTTACTCCAAGTCTCAAGTTAAGTCTCAAGTCTCTACCTTCAAGTCTTGCGTTTCAAATCCTTGCAGGATACTTTCAAGTCAAGTCTTGTGTCAAGTCTCAGTCTAGGAGCCAACTTTATACTTCAACTTGTACATCAGAATTTCTGGACAGAGTCGAATAAAGTCATTTTCAACAGTTTAAGTAGAGTTGGCCCTCCACTTTGTGATTTTGCCATCTGCAGATTCAGAAGTGGGGAATAGGATCCTTCTTACTCCCCATTACTGAAGCTTCAAGACCTTTAGAAGGAAGGATTCTTCCTCCTCAATCCCATTGCCTAACACATTTTCTGTTCCCCTTTGAGATATGCGCCCTGCTTCTGGGCACAAGTCTTGCCTTCTGCTCTTAGGAAAATTTTTAGAAAGCTCCTCGTATATGTAGCAGGAACAGGCTGCTAAGCAGACCTCAAGCTCACTTCAAGCCCATTGCCTAACTCATTTGCTGTTCCCTCTGAGAAGTGTGTCCACAATTTGGACTTGAGTCAGATCATCATGTGACCAGCAACTTGTAAGGTTTCAACTTGTAAGGTGTTATGTTACTGAACCAAGGGTAGCAAGTCAGTCACTAAAAATATGCAAGTCTCAAGTCGAGTCGAGTCAATGTGGAATTTTTGATAGTCACTGAAGTGACTTAAGTCTGATTTGAGTCCAAGTCAATTTACTCAAGCTACATCACTGAAAAAAGGACAGGGCAGATGCTTAAGACACTGAAAATGATACGTCCCCATCTTTCATTGAGAGATGGAGGGAAAAACACTGAACTATTTAAGTTGTAAATACTGATCCAATTAGCAATGATGAGACACCTGTTAACCTTGAAGGAGCTGCTCATAAATATCATGGTGGTTGCTTCCCACTCTTAGTGCAGACAATTGCCTTATCTGGTTGCCTCACAGTACTCTCCATTCCTGTTTTGTCTTGACCTTGAACTACCTCTGTTTTTTGGACTTTTCTGCTTATTCATTGCTGGCTTATGTACCTGGACTGACTAAAGACCACCCTAGTGCTTCTCTTGCTCATATAACCCATGACTAGCCTGGCCTGGCCTGACTACTTGATATCTTCTAAATCTCAACCTGCCACCATGGTCACTTGCTGACTGTGTTCAGTACAATGGTCTACAGATAGAAAATGTTTAATATACAGTCCAATCCTCAAGAAGGGAGGCAGCAGGGATAGCACAAGATCATTGTATTTATTCCATGTTACAGCAAAGTCAAAATTTTACAACAAAGACTTTTCATAGAATCATAAAATCATAGAAATGTAGAGTTGGAAGAGACCACAGGGGCCATCCAGTCCAACCCCCTGCCATGCAGGAACACCCTCAAAGTACTCCCGACAGATGGCCATCCAGCTTCTGCTTAAAAACTTCCAAAGAAGGAGACTCGACTACACTCCGAGGCAGCATATTCCACTGCCGGACAGCCCTGACTGTCAGGAAGTTCTTCCTGAGGTTCAGGTGGAATCTCCTTTCCTGCAGCTTGAATCCATTGCTCCTTGTCCTGGTCTCTGGAGCAGCAGAAAACAAGCCCACTCCCTCCTCGACATGGCATCCCTTCAAATATTTAAGCATTGCTATCATGTCCCTCTTAACCTTTTCAACCTTTTAACATATTTGGAGTGAGAAATGCTAGAAGTCCAAGTTGGGTTCAGTAATGGAGGAGGCACTAGAGATCATGTTGCAAGCATATACTGAATAATGGAGCACACAAAAGAATTTCACAAGAAAATCAGCCTGTGCTTCATAGATTAGAGCAAAGCCCTTGATTGTGTAGATCATGAAAAACTAGGGATCACTCTTAAGGAAATAGGAGTGCTACAACATTTGATTATCCTGATGTGCTACATGTACTTAGGACTTCAAAACAGAATATGCAGAAACTGAATGGTTTCTAGTTGGCAAGAGGGGCAGGCAAGGCTGCATTTTATCAAGTTATCTGCTTAACTTATATGCTGAATGTATCACACATAAAGCACAATTAGACTTGGGGAAAGTACTTCTTCCCCATTTTAGCAGTAAATCTAGAATAACAGCTTATTATTTACTGTATTTGCTGTCATATAAGACTCCCTTTCCCCCTCCCCAAAAATACTGTTTGAAAATGGGGTGCATCTTATACACCAACGTGTCTTATACACTGACAGTATATATTTGTATGTATTTGCCAGTATATAAATGGGGTGTGTCTTGTCCATGGGTGCGTCTTATACACCAGCAAATATGGTAAGTAACAATGAACTTCTCTTTCATTACACTCAAATTCTGCTGATTGTGACAGCTGTTTCACTCTTCTGATGGTATGGCTGGCCACTGCCACAGCATCTGGTTCCTAGTTCATCACAGGTATAAGATTTATTTTGGTTTATCATAGGCATAAAGCCCATCCTTACACCCTGAAGCTGCTATTAGAAACTCCCATTGACTATACGTATTTTCCCTTTATACCAACATTTTCTCTTTATGCCAACATTTGTACTCTGTGTTCAGTACTCCATTCTTCTCTATCTCCATGAAATTTGTACAAATACTCCAACTACTTATTAGATTGTATTTAGCCCTGTCAGATAAGTGAGGAACAGAAAGCTAATTCATCCTCAAAATGTATTGAAAGACATATTTTAACATTTGTCATCAGTGATTTGACAAATATTGCCAGCATGTGTCAGGCTGTGATGAATACATGCATTGCTAGAATTTCTCTGTAGAATTATGTCAGAGTGCCTCAGTGACAGAGGTCGATACTGGAAAATCAATGTTTTCCTATAGTCAACACACAGATGCAAGTGTATTTTCCAGGCACTTAGACATGAGTATCAGGAAAACTTGAACCATTCTTGAACTGCAAATGTGTTCTGCAGTTTATTTTTATCATTTATACTTAGAAGATAGGTTTAATGGAGAGAGGGTAGAAATATTGGATATAATGTTCTCTGTATGTTTACCATTCTACTGCTTATCCTTTCATTTAGTCAGGGAGGTTAAGGAATGATTAAAAAATGTATTTTCCCCTTCCTCTCCATACCTATACAGTACGGATCTATGCTTTTTTCCCCCTTAGATGGATATTCTACTGTGTCCATTTATCTACAAATGTGTCATTACAATTTCAATGATTTAAAAGCTGGAACACATGAGTAGAAGCCCTAAGTCAGAACAACCTTCCACATAAAATGTTCACAGCTTATGTTTGAAATGAGTATTATACACAGAAGCTTCTAGATTAAGTTTTGGTGATAGGTGAATATGACAGGAGTGGACTTGATATGAAGGACTAAAAGAGGATCCACCATCAATCTAGAAATGCTTTCTATCTCTTCAAAGGTACTTCACTTCACAGAAGATTGTTGTCTGTTCAAAAGGCTGTTGGATGGCAATACTCTGTTGCAAGGCATTCCTATGAATTTTTATCTTTCAAAAGATAATCTTTTTTTTAAAAAAAAAACCCCACACATACAAATGGGAGAGAATAAGAGAATAGGAAAGCAGAGTGAACAGGTATACTGGTCATCAGATCAGAGTCTTCCCCATTATACTGAGATGCATTATACTGTATTTCTATTCAAAATATAGTAATTTAAGGTACACCTTACATTTTCTCAATGTATGTCTTAGGCCATTTCTGCACTACACTGTTATAATACTATTATTCCACTTTCCAGATCCTGTGGAATTATGGAGTTTGTCATTTACTGAGCCCAAAGAGCTCTCTGGCTGAGAATTCTAAGTGCCCCTCCCTAAACTGTAAGCCCCAGGATTCCATAGGATGCTGAAAGTGGAATAATACCATTATAACAGTGTAGTGTGGAAAGGCCCTTAGTGTACATTTATATAATCATATGCAAATTTTATGTAAAATTGTATTTTGCACTTCTTTTTTGGTGAAACATTAGTAGCTACCTCAAAATGTGTTACCCTAAAAGGTGGGGGACTTTGAGGTCCACCTGCAATGCCAGCATCTCCTTAGAATTTGGGGAATTACAGCCCAAAGGAGGCCTGTGAGAGGAGGCTAACAGCAGGGTCTTTTCACCTGTGTATGCCAGTACTAACTGTAGAGAGGACTCCAGTTAAAAGTGGAACAGAGTATTTTATTTGGATTGTTAAACCACAGAAGAAATCAGATACTCTCAAGAACAATGCAAGGCTATTGGAAAGTGAGGTGTGAAAGGTTGGATAGAGAGAAACTGGGTAAAAGAGGTGATAGTCACCAATCCTAGAGAAGATTGAAGCGGAGTGGCTCATCTGAGGGTAGCAAGAATGAACAGAGGTCTGGACACCACATATTATATCCTAGTACTACAATTTGCTGGGGCTGAAGCTGGGGTTTATATACCCTATTTCCTATCCTGAAGGATGGTGCATAGAGAAAATAGTAATTGCTTTCTCACGGGATTGACAAAGGAGTTTGGAATGGGCTGATTGTCTTAATTCTAGGTGACAAAACACTGATAGGAGTCATGACAAAACACTGATAGGAGTCATGACAATCTCTTAATGTCTGAGATAGGTAGGGTAAATAGGAAAGGTCTCCATAGGATAAAATTGTGGGATGGTCTCTGATTGTTCACCAATCTGGGCATTTTGTCTTCCATTGTTCTCGGGAGTGTTCAGAGCCAGAGGTGTTGAAGGATTATCACAAACCCATTAATGTCAGATTTTCTGCTTAATCCTCTCTGTTATGACCTCTGCAAGGCCCCACTTTGGGGGTCCCCTATATCATTATGGTTTGGATGGGCACCATAACTAGTTGGCATAAGATATAATTGGCAACACACTTTAATTGGCACTAATATCAAATTCAAGCCGGAGAGGTGACAGAGAGGTCAAACCAAGTGAGGGAAATAATCTGACTGTAAACTTGAGAAGGATAGGTCAACTGGAAACTTCCTCCAGGTAAGACTGAGTCATTTGTCAGACAAATACATACCATTCTTTAATTGGAAACTGGAATTTTCCAGGGAACCCAACTGTGAGAAGCCCACCAGAACACTGTTTGACAGATATCCATCCCTTGTACACCTGGATTCCTTCCTCTTTCCTCACAGCACCCACAATAGACAGCTATTATAACATCCATCATTTCTTTGTCAATCAAGCACTAAGCCCATCAACAGGTTAAAGACTCATTGTCCACAACAGGTTCCGTTTGTCTTGCATCTGGAATCTTCACTGCCACAGGCTATTTTCAGGGTACAAATACCCCTGATTTCAGGATGCCCAGTGCAGTCTCTTGCCTTTCTGAGCATCGCTCTGTCTGTTTGATTCCCGAACTGAGAACTGCCCTTGGGTCCAGTACCCGAGTCACTTCGTCCAACTTCTCTGCTTCTCGTCAGATCTGGTAAATATCGCTCACACCCTTCACAGTCTCTATCTGCTTTCCTCCTTTTCTTTCAGTTAGCTCTTGTGTTAATGTGTGATTGTATGTATTGTGTATGCATGCATGAGTGAAATTCCCCCCCCCAATAAAAACACATTTTTAGCTTACCTTTTAATCTTTGGCTGCTTCTTTTCCTGCATGTGCCTGTAAACGCTTGTAGGAAAGATCTCATTAAGTTACCCCTCTCTCACAAGCCTCCTCTTTGAGCTAATTCATTCCCCACTTTTACACAGAGATACTGGCATCATAGGGTGGCCCTTGTGGCACCCACATTTTGGGGTCATACCATGTCTGAGGTCATCTTAACCTGGCAACATGCTTCTAGCCAGTATACTTTCAAATATGTTTTCCAGCCATAAATATGTTCAATTATGAAAATAGCACATCCTGCAGAGTGGAGGTGTAGGGTGTAGTAACATATGTGTGTGTTCCACAACTTCAGGTGAAAGAGACAGCCAGCTAATACAATTCCTGAAAATACAGGTTTTGAAGTTTGAGCTAAAGCCAGGCCAGAGGACATTCACTGAATTCTTATCACCTCACAATTCTCAGGAATACTATATATTTAAAAATATTGTAAATCTATAGTCTTTAGGCAACATTTTTTGCTCTTTAGCTGCTTCCTTATGATAATTTGCCTGTATTAAAGTAAAAAAATACCACAGCATGAATCCAATACCTAGTTCTAACTAGAGTAGACTCATTGAATCAATGGGATTTACAATGATGTAATTGATTCAGTAGATCTACTCTAACTGGGATAAGGATTTAGGCAAAATATGAATGACCTGGCCTCAGTTTTTCATGCTGTGATAATCTCTATTTTAAATTAGTGTAATGTGTCATATGTATGCAGAGTGACACATTAGTGCTAACTCAGATTGGTATGTTTCCACAATATATAATTATAGTAGTTTGATGCCACTTTAACTACCATGGCTCCATCTGATAGAATTCTGGGATTTGTAGTTCTTGGAATTCTCTGCTAGCATAGGAGAGCGGAGTACAACCCTCTAGCAGAGAACGCCTTCCTCAAACTACAAATGTCTAGATTCTATATGATGCATCCATGGCAGGTAAAGTGGCATCAAAATGCTATAACTTTGCAATATGGATATACCCACAGTGTTGTGAACATATTATATCTATGCTATGCCACTTGCGCTGGATCTGTTTGTTTTCAGATCAGATCAGAACACAATTTTCAAACAACAATTGAATTGAAAACAACGTTTTCAGAACTGGAATTTGACCTTTAGAGTAGCCATTTCAAATTTGATCCTGCAGCTTTTCTGGACTTCAACTCCCAGAAGCCTTCACCAGCCTGTCCAATGATGACAGATTCTGAGAGCTGAAGTCCCAAACTGCTACAGTACCGAAGACTGAGAATGGCTGCTTTAGAACATTTCGTGATTTAGGACTAGCATAATGTACAGATAGATGCACAGCTCTCCATATCTGCCATACATATTAAGATCTTCAGTGAAGAATCCCTTGAAGTTTCCCTCACCATTTATGATAAGTCTTGTGGCTACCAAAGAAAGGCCATTCTTCGTGGTGCCAACCCAGGTCTGGCACTTTCCTCAGAGAGGTTCATCTGGCATATTTAACCCACTGTTGTTTTAGCTCCAAGAAAAAATGTGGCTAGAAGAGGAGAAAAAGCTTTAAAAAGACCATTTTTATTTTTGTTGACTGTCTTATGCTGCTTTTTGTGATCTTATGTCCTCGTAGTTCTATAATATTTTGTTTGTCTTTAAAACTTACCTATTTTTTCTTTCTTCTAAGCATCCATGGAAATATAATGGAAAGGTAATATAAAAAATGCCACAAATAATTGGGGGAAAATGTATACATTAAAAAAAAATCTCCCAACTAGGGCCATTTCTGCACTACACCGTTATAGTGCTATTATTCCACTTTCAACATCCTATGGAATTCTGGGGTTTGCAGTTTTAGGAAGAGGCATTTAGAATTTTCAGCCAGAGAGTTTTTTGGCCTCAGTAAACTACAAATCCCAGAATTCCACAGGATGTTGAAAGTGGAATGATAGCACTATAACAGTGTAGTGTAGAAATGGCCCTAGGAGCCATAGTTACTTAAAAAAACTCACACATACATTAATTAGAGGACATCATGGCCTCTCTGATTTCATATGAAAATTAGTATCTAAGTGTTGGGATGTCCTATGTGGGCATAGTAACTTGTCTCAAGGAAGCAGGAAGTTTAATCTGCAGGAAAGTTCTCATTCTGGGGAAATATTTCCTGAGACAGACCAATATGTTTTACTAACCGAAGTAATGGGTTATTATTTAGTCATTCATGTGATCATTTATTAAATTTATATCTCACTGAAGGTACTACCCTTTCATACTCTGAATAGCCAGCTGACCGTACAGCATCCTCCACCACATCTAAGGACAACATGCTGGGTATGTTTCCCAACAAAACACAACTGCTGCCACTTCCTAACTAACCCAGCACCCTGTGACGTGAGGCATTTCTCTCTCAGCCTGCCCTGTTTGCATCAGTGTGTTTTAACCTCAGGTAAGGAAACTCTATGTCTATATTTGTTTGTTTGATGCAAACAGACTGTCACACTAAACCAGGTGAGAATCCTGTGGCTTTCCAGATATTGTTGGACTACAAGTTCCAGCAGCCCTTGCCAACATAGCCAATGGTGAGGAATGTCGGGAATTGTAGTCCAGAGATATGAGAAGGTTCATATGAATCCCACCACTGCCCTAGATCAAAAAAGTGTCTGTATACATTATAGCTGTACATTTCTGTCGTTTGTAAGGTTTTCCAAACACTGTTGTTGTTGTATTTAAAAATGAGACACACTTTGCACTTTTTCTTTGCTGCATATGATCTCTGTGTGTGTATGTGCATGCTCAACTATTCTCTCATCTTGCTGCATTGCTGTGCTTCCCCATTAATCATTTCAGAAGTGTCTCAAAAGGCATTCTGCCATAGTTTAATCTGGCGTACTGCCAAGCAGTTCAGGCAGTTTGGTTTTCTGCAACTATTTGTTTCACGGTTAAGCTTAAAACAGACCAACTATGTAGCCTGCCATTTCTTCCTGAATCTAATTTTGTTTCCATTCATCACTTGTATTCTTGTGTTTTGAGCAGCATCGTACCTGTTCTCCACCTCAGCAGCTGCCACTCTAAATTACTTCAATACCTTGAGAGTATATATCTGCCTTCACAGGTAGCTCCAGAAACTAATTGCTTGTGAAAATTCACTTAGTCCATTTCAAGTTGACATGGCAGCAGCTGTGACACCCGCCCATCCCTCCAATCTCTGGACATTAATGTGAGGGAAGGAAATTGCTTTGTAGTCGTAACCTCCCCCTTCTCAAAAGTACAAATTCACAAGCAAGAAATATACATATCATCTGCAGTTTGAAGGGTATATATGTGTATGAATTAATTCGTTCCCCTTCTCACTGTATGACAGACAAGGAAAAGATAGCAGCTAGATTGTCCAGGGGATTCTGTGAGCTGCAGTCTAAAAATAATATCTCTAGGTTCTGGTGGGAATCAGAGTAGCCACAGTACAAAATGGCATGACATAACCAGGACTCGTTCAAAAAGGTAATCACCAATTTGGAACGGTTTCACAAAACATTTCACCATGTTTCATCAAGATTTTAATTTCCTTCCAGTAGGGAAGAGACCAAGCTGGAGTTAGTGCTTAACTGGAATTCCAGCATGATAAAACAACCAACATTTTTATCACTGAGTTCTTAGTTTTGAGGACTAGTTCAGGAAAATCAAAGGGGCTGCTGAAATAAAGCTGACTGCTTGCTTTTGTCACTGAAGAAGGAAGCCATCTTAAAGGACAGTTGTAACAGCCAAATTTTGCATGGCAAAATTATAGTGGGCCTTCCTCATTCACTGGTTTCCCTTTTATGGATTTGATGACTTGCAGATTTGGTTAATATATTCTCTCTATGGCCCTTTCCACACCTTACCATTTTCCGCTGCTGTCCCGTCACAGTCCCAGCAGTGGCACTGCCGGGATGGGAGTGCAACCTGAATGTTCTCCTCCATGATTAGCCAGCTGCCTACAGAGGGGTAGTGCAAGGGACACACTCCTTCCTTCAGCAGTATTGCTGGCTACTTCCCATGCTGCACTGGGGAAGGAAGCACATAGATTGTGCTTCCAGTGTTTCTGCATGGCTTCCAGTGACTGGAATGTCATGCAATCAGGGGCCATTACAGGATTTTTTCCAGTAATGGAATATCCTGCAATTGTGATGGGTGGGGACCCACTGGCAGCAGGATCCTGATGACATCATGCAAAAGCATGACTTGTGGATTGGCAGCAATTCTTCCCCATCGCAGGACAGCAACATTGTGAGGAAATGGCCTAGGAATCCCTAGGTCTTCCAGCACAATTTTTTGGTCATGCTGGGAGACTTAGAGATTCCTAGTGAAATGTTTTCTTAGGTTAAAAAAAGAGCACTCATGATTTTTATTTATATTCACAATTTTTTCACTTTCATGGGGGTCCTGCTCTCCTAACCTTGGCAAAAGTGGAGGGTCAACTGTAATAGCAACATTTGGAATTCACTTATGAGAAAAGCAGTTGTTGCTTTCATTGACAGAGGTTTTTAAAAAATTACTTGAGAATACAGGTCTCAGAATCCCCTGGCCAGCATGGATACTAGTCATGCTATCTAGGGGAGTTTTAGTCTAATTCCACACCCCCAACTTGACTATGATTCTGCTGATAATTGGTGCAATCCTTGATTACCTAGGCAACCACACAAAGCTATCCAGCACTTTTAGAATACTGTACTCATTGATACCATAAGAACACAGTTTTGTTATTGTGAAGATTTTTTTAAATATTTATTTATTTATTGCCAATTAAAAACATCCAAACTCACAGTATTTCATTCTGTACAATAGCTCTGATACGTTCCCTAAAACATTTTTTGGAAATGTACATTTGACCTGTAGCAGTTTTTGGCGTGCCAAATTACCCATTCCATTTTCTGTTTCTATGTATGAACAGAACAACTGTACCTTGTTCCTCAGTGAATCACCATGTCAGATCCCCCCAATGACTTGGATGAAGGAGTAGAGGGCATGCTGATCAAATCTGCAGATGACACCAAATTGGGAGGGGTTGCTAATACCTCAGAGGACAGGATCAAATTTCAAAATGACCTTGACAAATTGGAGAGCTGGGCCAAAGCTAACAAAGTGAATTTCAGCAGACAGAAATGTAAAGTCCTATGCTTATGCAGAAAAAATGGAATGCACAAATATAGGATGGGGGGTGCATGGCTGGATAGCAGTACATGTGAAAGGGATCTAGGAGTCTTGGTAGATCACAAGCTGAACATGAGTCAGCAGTGTGATGCAGAAGCCAAGAAAGCCAACACGATTCTTGGTTGCATCAATAGGAGTATAGTGTCTAGATCAAAGGAGGTAATGGTACCATTCCATTCTGCATTGGTTAGGCCTCATTTGGAATACTATGTTCAGTTCTGGGCACCTCAATTCAAGAAGGATATCGACAAGCTGGAGTGTGTCCAGAGGAGGGTGACCAAAGTGGTTAAGGGGTCTGTAAGCCATGCCCTATGAGGAACTTAGGGAGCTGGGTATGTTTAGTCTGCAGAAGAGAAGGTTAAGAGAGGACATGATAGCCATGTTTAAATATTTGAAGGGATGTCATGTCAAGGAGGAAGCAGGTTTGTTTTCCAGTGCTCCAGAGACTAGGACAAGGAGCAATGGATTCAAGCTGCAGGAAAGGAGATTCCATCTGAACCTCAGGAAGAACTTCCTGATGGTCAGAGCTGTCTGGCAGTGGAATATGCTGCCTCGGAGTGTGGTAGAGTCTCCTTCTTTGGAGGTTTATATGCAGAGTCTGGATGGCCATCTATTGGGAATGTCTTGATGTGTGTTCCTGCATGACAGGGGGTTGGACTGGATGGCCCCTGTGGTCTCTTCCAACTCTGTGATTCTATGATTCTATGAAAGTATCTAAAGTGATACTGGGCTCATGGTGAAAATACAGCAACATTTTTTCCCTTTCTTCTTGACTGCCTTTTGTTTTTCTGATTCCTTCTCATAGAAATGAATTGGATGCAATTGATCCACACCAGTTCCTGAGCTGGTTTAGGAATGAGCTTTGGGATACGTCTTGATCAGGCTTTTCCGATTTGCTGTCCCACCTGGCATAACCACTGCCTACTTTCTTCCCCATCTTCTCTAATTTTAGAAAGGGACCAGACATGTTTTGAGGAAAAATCATTGGTGGATGTCTTCCCATTTTTTCTTACAGTAGATTTACCATTCCATCCTCAGAGGAGCAAATCTGGGGCTGCAGAATTTGGGCTACAGAATAATCGTGCTGCAATCTCACTTTAACTGCCATGGTTCCATCCTATGGAATGATTTGTAATCTAATGAGGCACTGGAGCCTTCTGTTTGGGAATTCAAAGTTCAAAATTCTAAACTGCTAGTCCCAGAATTCCATAAGATTTAACCATCGCAGCTAAAGTGGAATAATAGTGCTATAATTTTGTAGTCTGAATGGGCCCAACATTTCTTATGGCCTCTGGTACACCTTTCCAAGGACCACAGGACTGCACCTTCAGAATCCCCCATTGTTCTGAACTGTTGTTACCTCCTTAAACCTTGTTTAATCTTGCCATGCTACCTGAGGTGAAGGAACTACTGTATAGTCTAAGTTACATACGGAGAGTACCAGGTTAAGGAAACTTGTCTTCATTCAGTCACATTTGTCTCTGTCCCCCATATACACATGCATACCCATCGCCAAGGCCTCCTTGCTTATTATTGGTTTTGGTTGTGTGTATGGCTGCATTGCAAAGCAGCAGACTATTCCTTTATTTCCATTTATTTAAAGCTGGGTTCTATTAATTTACATTGGCAACACATGCTGGGTGGGGGTCTTGAAAATGAACTGAAAGCACTGCTACATATTCTGTTTCTGGAATTAATTTAGAAATGGACCTTGTTAAATCAGAATTCAATGGAAGTGGGATGTAGGAGGAGAGAACATAAGGTAGAGCACGGAATGTCAAAGGGATGACAATGTGGACGTCCCTAGTTCTGTTGCCACCATTTCATTTGTTATAAGATTGCTACTCAGATGTGTGCTCTCTTACAACAAATGGAATTGTAACCCCCTTCCCTCCATTTGTAACAGTGTTATTCCACATTTATCCAAGATGTATTATTCTGGTTCTCACAAATGGCAATCATAAAATCAAAGTAGTTTTAAATGCTATTTCAAGTGCTGGCCTATAAATGTGTTAGTTGTTGTATTTATGTTGTACCTTCATTGTCCAGGAGCTATTCATAACTCTTTTTTAGTGTGAAGAAATTACTTTTTCATTTAAAAAAAATGAGGACCCTATATCCATAACCTTCCAGTCTGATCATAAATAGCACATCCTATCCATAAAAATAAGATATCTAACAAACTATCAGAACAATCCAAAGTACATCTGTATTTTATGCTGTATGTAGATATAAACTTTCTTAAAAACTCTAAAGTCTTATAGTATTAAGTTTAAGCATCCATTCTTTCAAGACAGGTACATCTCAATAAACAAAGCCCCTGGCAATGGAGCTCCTTTTTCTAAAGCTTTTACACCTCCCTTTCCTCTGACTGCCAGGAGGTTTTTTAGGAGCATCAACACTGAGAAGATAGTGAAAAAGAAACACAGACTTTTGGCACTGGGTTGCAGCAATGTATCTACAGTAAACAATACAATGAAAAAAGTCTGAGCTGGGAGAAATGGGATTATGCTCTTGCCAATCCTACTGCAGCTGTGTGTGCCTGCCTATATGGCAAGGTAAACAACAGCCACCTCCGGTATCACTTACTGAGCATACATAAACAGCAAAGCAGAGGGAAAGGAGAATAACAGATAAGCCTGTCTCACCAGTTTACTCCCAAAACATTAAAAAGGGATAGATCTATAAGACAAGCTACCAAAAAAGAAATCGTAAGAAAAGTGGAGGTTGGTGAAAGAAAGAGGTCATCCCTAAATGTATTTTGGAAGGAGTCTTCAAGTAGTGTTTAGAAGTTCAGAATGCTTTTGTTTACTTATGCAAAGCTTCCCTTACCTAGTTGTTTGTTTCACCAGTTCAGAGTACTGTTTTTGACCTATAAAGCCCTGTACAGCTCATACCCATGTTCTATGAAGAAGGATCGTATAAGCCAGTGGTTCTCAACCTTCCTAATGCCGCAACCCTTTAATACAGTCCCTCATGTTGTGGTGACCCCCAACCATAAAATTATTTATCTATTATTTACAATGCCTCCCCCCCCCGGCAAAGGCCGCCTTGCGGGCCAGGAACGGGGGGGGGCAGGGAGAGAAAGAGGAGCCGTGCATCTCCCCCGGGAAAAAACTCCAAGAACCCCCCCAGGCTCTGCTTCTGGGGGGGGCAGTGTGGGAAAAGTTTCCAGAGTGTCGACCCTGGCTGGGGGGAGGAATCCCAGCGCCTTTGTCTTTTGCACCAGGCGCAGCTCGCCCCCCCGGAAAAGCGCCACCTTGTGGCCCCCAGGCCCTTCTGCAGCGCCCCCCTCTGTGGCGAGTGGGGCAGGGGCCGTGGCAAGGAGGGGGCCTGCCCCCATGCTGCTGTCGCCCCCCCCAAGCTGGCCCGTCAGACGGGAGGTTCTCCTGGTAGCGGAGAAGGGGATTGATTTCAGTCCCTTCTGAACAGGGGGCAGGAGGACGCGAGTGCGTGGGTCGCGCTTGTGTACCACCACCGAGGAGGGAATGGAGCCTAAGACCATCAGAAATACGTATTTTCCGATGTTCTTAGGCAACCGCTGTGAAAGGGTCATTCGACCCCCAAAGGGGTCGTGACCCACAGGTTGAGAACCACTGGTGTAAGCCTTATAAGCCTGACTGAGCACTAAGATCTGCAGGGAGGAACATCTGTCTATCCTACTGCCTTCAAAGACATGGTGGAAACACAGGAGAAGGCCTTCTCTGTGGCTGCTCCTACACTTTGGAACTCCCTCCCAAGGGAAGTTAGGATGGCTCCTTCTTTGTTTTCCTTTTGGTGACAGGTCAGAACCTTTCTGTTACAGCAAGCTTTCAGAAACTGGCTTTTAATAAAATAGGCTTTTATGGTGCTTAGTCTGTTTTAAAGTAAGATTTTAATTGCTTTTAATTCTGTTATTTTTTTAAATACTGTTTTAGTTTTGATTTTACATTTTTTAACTGTCTGTGTTTTATTGTATTCTATCATTTTGTAAGCAGCCTTGAGTTCCAGCCTGGTAGAAAGGCAAGATATAAATAAGGTATATAAGTATATCCTTATGTCTGCTAATAGGAGTGTTGAGAGGGGTGCAGGTGCTAGAGCAGTTATAAAGATAGCTGCTTGCAACTCATCCAGTTTAATGGTGCTTTAGCTGAGCAGAACCTTTACTGTCTTGAAAATCGTGGTCCCAGCAGGTTCAAAAGCCACGAGTCTGGTGGGAATCTTAGCTATACTGTTACCCTGTATGTTGGGGGTCCTGGGAGGGGCGCCCAAATAACCAAATAAAAACACAAGATGGGGGAAATTAAGCTCGAGCACTTTCCTAAGCTAACGAGAGGCAGGGTAACTTTAGCTAGGATCTTGTACCCTATGTCTACGGTTTCAGGTCAGACAGCGTAGCCAGACAAGTTTAAAGTAACAAAAATAGCATTTATTGAGCACAAATAACATAAAAGACATCACATGCACACAGCTAACTAGAAATAGAAATGGAGAGCTTTTGGGGAATGAGTAATACAACACCTGGTCTCGTAGTCCTGGAGAGAAGTGGGGGTTCCAAGAAGAGAGGCAGACTCAGTTATTGGGAACTGAGGGGACAGCTCACCAAACACAGCAGCAGCAAGGCTGGATAGAAGTCAGGAGCGATCCAAGCAGTCCGAGGAGGACTAGAAAATGGGGACTTTTTATAGGGTGGATTTTACCTACAGGCTATGCCATGCTTGGTGAGAACAAAGGAAATTTGGAGCTGGACAAAAGAGTTAGAAAAGGTCAAGTTTTGCATGATGGGCTTAGCGCTTGATGACAATAGTATGGCCAGTATGCCGATGGCCCTACATAAAGGAATGGCTTGGCTCTTGGCCGTGTGGCTTTGTAAAGATACGTGCCGAGCAAAGCCGGTTTGCAAGGAGGTTTTTCCCTAAAGCACTGGAGAGTCTTAAGTTGCCTGCCTGAATGAGGTTTGGAATGTACAACCATTAACAGCTGTGCCAATATGTGCTTGTCCGGTGGACCTCTGCAAACAGGTGGAGTAGGGTGGCAGAGAAAGGTCAAGCAAAGGCCAAATTATTTGATATCAAAAGGATATCTAGTGCTCTCACCAGACATATCATAACTGTGATAACAATACACCAGTGCAGCTTTGGCCCTTGGCCCCACAGCAGTTCAGTGAAGCATTTTCCTTCACATAGAGGCATAGTGTAATTTCAAATTCAACCAAATGAGTTGCTCCCTGAAAAGAGGAGGGTGAGATTTTTCTGGGGTGGTTTTCCTCAATATCTGACAGTCCTACTGGTTAAAACATGACAACAAACTGATGTAGAACCTGGCAGGCCAAAAACATAATTGCTGGACATGTACAGGGCTGCAGCAATGACCACACCATTGGGATCTCAGAGGACATAACCATACTCATTCTGCTGTAGTAGTTAGGCGGCTGGTTCCAGTCCTATGCTCATCTCTGTGCCTAAGTAAACAGGATGGGTAGATGTTTTATACAGAAGGTAGACTTTTAAGCAATTAGGGGAAATATGTTTTCAACTAAGCCTTAACTAATATGTTTAGTGAGTAGTTTTTCACTTAGAAAGCTGGAGGTTTCTTTCCCATAAGCATACAACCTGTGTGGCTACAATCTATCACTGTATTAAGCTTGCTTAAGCGCATTGATTTCAATGAGTCCGTTGAGGTTTGCCTGTTCTCTTTCGCTTGTTTTTGTACTTTTTACTTTTAAAATTGTTACAAGTCCTTGGGCGGCAAGAATAATTAATAGGCAGAGAGTAGGAAAGTGGCATAATCAGAGAAAATTCTCACCATATTGGCAGGGTTAGGGAATGGAAATCAATCTTAGGGCATCCTTTTTTCAACCTGGTAAACTCCAGATGTATTGGACTACAACTACGACCATGGCATACCAGTATGGTCAATGGTGAAGAATTGTGGGAGTTTTGCCCCAAACTTTTTGACAGCATCAAGTTGGCCATGTTTTCTGGGGATTTCAGGAGTTGAAAGAGGGAGAACGCCTGGTTGGGGAGAGTTGACATTAGAACATATTTATGAGGGGAAAAATAAATTGAAGAAAAGGTATGAAGATGTTTCACTGGGGTTTTCTTTCAATCTATAATGTTGTAATTTGCAAGAATGCTCTAAGCCAGTGGTTCTCAACCTGGGGGTCGGGACCCCTTTGGGGGTCGAACGACCATTTCACAGGGGTCGCCACTCCTCAATCCTCCCCTCCCCTTTTAAAAGAAGGTGGCCTCACAGCCAATGGGAGCAGTGCTTCTGAGACCCCTGCGCTGGGAGGAGGGGAGAGGAGGCATGCTGGGCGTTTCCCCGTCTTTCCCTGGCTGGTGGGAAAGCACTGGAGGAGCCAAAACGCACCTGCTTATGCCGCCGCCATCTTTCCTCTCTCCCTATCCTTTCCTCCCTGCGCCTCTTGTAAAATGTGGGCTGTTTCAGCATTGCCTTTGGGAGTGACTGGCTTTTTGAACTGTGGAAACCCAACATTCAGAACTAGAACTACTGCCTTAATTCTGGCATTGATGGACGCTTTCTGTGCTTAAAAAAAGGGGGAGGGTTACCATTTTTAGGCATTAGAAGTCTATCCAGAGCAGTGATTTAGGGTAGTGTTTCCAATCTATCTTGAATAATTAATAAATAAATAAATAAATAAATAATAACAAAAATGATTTTATGGTTGGGGGTCACCACAACATGAGGAACTGTATTAAGGGGTCATGGCATTAGGAAGGTTGAGAACCACTGCTCTAAGCAGAGATGGGCAGACTTCAGACTTGGAGGATGTGCTTTGCTTTTTACTAAAATGTTAAGATTCATCACATTCACCTGATTCACCAGATTTGCCTGGTTAGACTTTGGATAGAAGAGCAGCAGGGAAGTCCAGAAATCTTCAGGTGTGGTTAGGAAAGAATCCTGCCTGAAAATCTGAAGAATGGCAGCCAGTCAGAGTCTTTAATACTGAACTAAATAGATCAATGGATCGGTTGAGTATAAGGCAGTTCTGATGTTCCCAAGTATTATCTGTAGCATTATGCACAAATCTAACTCAAGTTGCTAATACCATCTACAACAGATTCACTGAATAAACAGAATGAACCTCAGTGTTGACTTACCAAGTTTCCATCAATTGAATGGCTCTACCCTGCTTGGCAGAAGCAGTTGGATTTAGGCCAGTGTGGTATAGGGATTTGAGTGATGGACTATGATTCTAGAGACAAAGGTTCAGTTCCCTACTTGGCCATGGAAACTCACTGGATGAACTTGGGCAAGTCACACACTCTCAGGTCAAAAAACCCTGTGATAGGTTCTCCTTGAAGGCGTACAATAAAAACAACAATCTGAGGTCAGGAATCAGTTCTGAGTAACAGAACAAAACTGAACTCAAAGTCCTTCCATACAAAAACTGTCCGTGGTTACTCCAAGCTTTCTTTATTTCAGCAGTATAATTTAAGATGGACTGCCATTCATCTTGCCACTGCTGTTGGAATTAGGAAATAGGAATCAGAAATCCTTGCTCATCTACTGCGAATTCCCCAGAAATTTACAAATAGATCCAGATTTTCTTCTTCTCCAAATTAAGATAATTTAAATTTCAACCATGTCTTTTAAACCAATGGTTCCCAAACTGTGGTCCTCCAAAAGTGCTAGCCAGCTTGGTCAATGGTCAGGGATTGTGGGACCTCTAGTTCAAAACACCCAAGGTCCAAAGTTTTAGAGCTATGTAAAGTTTAAACTTTACATGCCCCGTCCTTGAGCAGTGCTTTATTTGCAGGAAGGCTGTTGCACTGGGGCTTGCCTCTGAGCACACATACATTCAATTCAGCTGAGCTTTGCCTGGCCAAAACTTATTGAACTTGGACTTAGTTCTCAGAAGACATGAAGAGAACTGGGCTGTGCTTTTTATGTCTGGTGGGGGGAAAATCCAGTTGGTAAGAATTGTGTATGTGTATGTGCATGCATTCCTTCCACCCAATGCATCCCTTGGGTCTGAAAATCTGTGCACCTATATAGTAATAGAACAACAATTATGGGAGAGACGTCTGTAAGATAAAAGGTTATAGTCTGCTCCATATGAAGTATTTATTTATTTATTGCTGGACTTCCAGATTGCTCAGTAAGCAAGATTGTTTGGATGGTATATAATATGGTAAAAATACAAACAATAAAAATGGCTAAAGACTGCTTATAATAAAACAGAGCTAAGTCCACACTTACTTCCTCAGGGACTGAGCTTCAGATCTGCAGGCTGGACAGCAAGCCAGAAGTCTGACATCTATACAAGTACAGAATTCATATTGGAGTTTGGTAGTGGATTGGAGCTGTCATGAGATATTGTCATGGTGCAGGTGAGTTGTTCCCTCAGATAATATGGGCTGATCTGATGAAGCAGCTTAAGGATGAAGAATGAGGATCTGAATTTGATGTGATATTCCACAGAGAGTCAGTGGAGCGAGTGTTACTGTATAATATAGGCTCCAGTTCTGAATTGTAGCATTGCACATGTCAGCAATTTTGGTCTAGATAATTGAAATAATCAAGCCTATGGGTTGCAAATATGTGAACTTACCACGTACGGCAAATCATAAGGACTGGTTCTGAAATCCAAGAACACAGAGAAAAATTGTTCATTTTTTTTCCTGTCATAAATAGAAGGAAAATTTGATTTAGAATTTTTGAAATCTAGGGAATGGCAACATAATACCTTATCCAAGCATCAGATGATATAGTTTCTTTTTTGGAGCTTTACAGTACAATCCTATGCATGTCTACTCAGAGGTAAGTCCTTGTCAGGACTTATGTAAGGATATTGTATATATCAGTGCTATTAAGCCATTTAGCCATGCTATTAAGCCAAGCCATTTCAAAACAGTTTACATTACAACAATAACAACTTGCAACAATATACTGTTTGGGGCAATATTCACAAATGGACATATATGTGCACTCTCTCTCTCTCTCTCTCTCTCTCTCTCTCTCTCTCTCCCACACACACACACATACAGGGTTCAGAAAACAAAAGAATGGGTGATGATATAATTCTCCGTGCTGATTAAAAAAAAAAAATACTAGCTCTTGGGGTCTGCAAACCCTGGCTCCACCAAACCACTGGTGCAGGAAATAATACGAGTCCCTGTAAAATGGAACTGCTGATGCTGGTAATTCTGCTTTGCCCACTGTCACAATCTTGTGTTGGTGCCCTATTAAATAGCAAACACCCCTGGCAGAGAAAGAATGCGAACTCTTTCGGCGCCTGACACGATATACAGGAAAAGAGGGGGAAAGATCAATGACCGGGTCATCATATGCTGTTCTTTATAAATGTGCTATACTTTATAATGCCATTCCTTTTCTTCCACTTTCCTCTCTCCCATTGCCTGCCTTTTCTTTGGCTGGCACAGATCTGTCTAAATATATGTCTAAAAGGGGTTTGTGCAGCTATGATCAACTAAGGAAGCCATTTGTCTTTTGTCTCATACTTTTGAAGTCCTGCTTTCTCTTCTTTAGAAATCAAGATAGATGGATTGATTTCAAAACTTCAGCATCAGCTGCTGTCATTCTCCCAGCAATCCACTCTACTTTAATTTCCCAAAGATGTCCAATCCATGCAGTAGATGGAGCAAAGAACTGCAGGGGGGGGGGAAACACTATGCCTGTGCTTAATAAGTGGCAGAGAGCCAGAACCATCTAACAAAATAACAGCCACAATATTCTGAAGAGAAGAACTGCTGGGTGTGAAACGCCAGAAATCTTTTCATACCATTCATGTATTGGCACCTCTTTTAAAAATTGTGCTTGCTCCCTTTAAAAACTGTGGCTTGTTTTTGTTATTTAAATATTTTCAGTCTCTTTTCCACCCTGGATTTTTTCATCTGCTTTGCCTTCCACACACCCTGCATCCTCAGTCTCACCCCCATTCCTATGACACCATGGTCGCCTCTGTTTTTTAAATGCCTGTCATAGAGCTGTTGGCGGTTCAGAGTCTCTGTCAGAAAAACAGTGATAATCCTACATGACATAATATTTCAGAGACGCTTTATACTTTTGTGACCTTCTTTTCACAAACATCTGCTGGCTTTTCATTTCAAAACATTGGATTCATCCTCCATTTTTTCACTGGAACTGTCTCCTCTTTTAATTCTGCCTTAACCGAGGCCAGATTCTTTTATCTTTTATATGGGTCATAATGAAAATGGTCTTCCTTTGCATTAAACATTCTGAAGAAGCCATGTTACTAGGAAAATCTAAAACCACAAGCTATAAACTGCCCATTAAGATTGGTTTGACGTCTTGTTTAAAAAGGAGACACAGGGCCTCCTTATCCATTAGGCCTAGGGCCTAGAAAAATTTTAGGACCCATGAAAACAGGATTTTTGGGTCTATGAAGATATCCATCATGGCATGGTGAGGCAAAGTGTGGAGTCAAATACAGTCATCCCTCCACATTCGCTAGGGTTAGGGGCACACAGGACCCCCGTGAAAGTGAAAAAAACTTGAATAATGCTAGGCCCTCCCAAACCATATTTAACAGACAAAAAGTATGATCACCATATTCAACCCACTGTGGATTCCTCTGAGGCATCAGGGTTACTTTGTAAGGCAGAAGTGGGGGGGGCTGGTAGGGCTTACTGTCACCTCTGCTGTTGCCCCACACCTATTATTAATAAGCACCTACTGGTCTTGTTTGCAGTTTCTCAGTCTCACAAGGCTTGCAGTCCCTATTAAAACTGGCATAGGGTAGCAGTGGAACTGACAGCAAATAATCTGTGAATAATCAAATCCGCAAAAGTGAAACCCGCAAATGTGGATGGCTGACTGTACAAGAATGTCTAGGGCCTATGAAAACCTTAATGTGGCCCTGAGGAGACAGTATAGTTGTTTATATTCTGCTTTTCTTATGTTATGAGTTCAGGAAGGTATGCATAGGTTCTCAGGCTTTATTCTACCCAAACAATGACTAACCCCCTGCTATTCTTTAGATTCAATAGAGTTGCTGCATCATATTCTTATGCCTTCAGTCCATGGATGTTTCATGGCAAGGCACTTGTTGTAATTCATCTAATCTTCATGCAGCTAATTCATTCATGTAATTTCCAGAACTTAGATATGTTGGCTGGAATTCACTTAGGCAGTTATGAATGCATAACCACTGTCCTTTTGTTGCTACATAGTGTCTCCTGACCTGATTCCTCCCAAACCCCACTTACCAGACAAACCTCTGTCACTGTGTGTAACAGAGGTCTGTTCCCCATCAACCAAGAAGCAGCTGACTGATGTCCCTACCCCTTTCCATGAGTGATGGAAGGGGGTAATGCAACAGCCAGAAGCAAGATCCTCGGCACCGTTCCCCCTCACACTGCAGATTGCCATGCTAAGGCATGATTTGGGTATTTCATTCAACTTCTTCTTGATCAACAGGGGAACAAATCCCCATCAGTCACAATAGCTGCTGCCTGATAAGTGGGGACTGGCGGACTTTCATGGTCCTTACTGTATCTTGTAAACATTGGGATCATGAATATTTAACAGCCACACATGCGTAACTCTAGATCACACATTCGTAACTGTCTTAATGAATACTGGCCGTTACCTTTTTTAATTCCACCTTCCAAAATCTCCCAGCCAGCATGGGTTCTTGGAGCTACAATCTAAAGAAACCCCAAGCTCTCAAAATGTTACAGGGTTGTATTAGGAAGACAAAACATCAGCCTCTTTCATTTACAACCCTTCTGTGACCTTCTTTTTCTTTTTCTTCTTCTTCTTATCACTAAAAAAATCCATTAAGAAGGAGAAAGTGGAACAGTTGCAAGATGCCTTTTGACTGGTAGCACTAGGAGTCAATTGTTGACTGTTCGAAAGCATTTCAATTGAAACTGAAAACTGATTTCTGAAAACTGAAACTCTTGAAAACTGATTTGTTTTGAGCATTTTCTAAATTGGGGTGGGGACAGAATCACCACACTTGGAGGCAGTATATTGTTCTACCTATGTATTGCCATTGAGTACAGTTCAGTGAGTAGTTTTAAACAGAATATCACTAAAGATTCCAGGCAAATCATCTCACAGGAGAATTGGTGCTGGATAGTTGAAACTTGTTAGATTACTGGAATGCACTGTACTGGGAGTTGCCTTTGAAGGCCTTTCAGAAGTTGTACTAGCACAGAGTGCAGTCGCTATGTAGCAACTGGACTTTAGGATAATATTATGTCTGTGCTATCCAACTGTACTGGTTTCCAATCCCAGTTCAGAACCCTGGTTTTGATCTTTAATGTCTTTGATAGATTACAATCAGGAAACTTCCTATTCTGATACAACCTTCAGTGGAAAAATTCCTGTGAGTGCTCATGTCACTTGAGAAGTGGTGAGTAACTGCCAGGAAGATGGCTTCTTTGGTGTAGGAACCTAGTTGTGAAGCACTCTCCTCAGAGATTTTTTTGCCTTGTGTTTACCTTATTTTATTTTAAGCACTAGGATATGATCTTTTTATTTTGTCAGGCTTTTTAGGCACAATTTTGACCTTGCTCTTCTATGCTTCATTTATGGTTTCATGGCCTTTTAATTTACTTTGTTTTGTGTGGTGGGAATAGCTGCATTTACTTTTTAAGTAATTTTTCCTTTCTTGTAAACCAGCCCATCCCAGAAGTATTAGATGTAGGATAAAGGTGAGTATGAATCTAAATTCCAGATTTTTTCACTTTGAAGCATAAGTATAGAATCTTAGAGATGGAAGGGATTGGAAGGATCATCTAGTCTAACCACTTTCATGCAGGAATATGCAGTTACTGCACTCATTCAACATCTGTTTAAACACCTCCAAAGATGGTGAGCCCTCTGAAGCAGTCTATTCCCTGTTGAACGGTTCTTAGGCCCTTTCCGCATGGACATAGCATCCTGGCATGGGGATGCAAGAGAAGTGGGACCATGACAACACTTCTGCAAGACATCGTCATGGTCCCATCCTTCTTGCCAGCTGGTGCAATTACAAAATAAATCATTGACAGATTTTCTCCATCAATGACTCCCTGATTGTGTGATGCTCCCGCACTTACCTCCCATGCAGAAGGGTCGGAAGCGTGATGGAGGTGCTTCTTGTCCCAGCGCAGCATGGGAAAGAGTCCAACTGCATTGTGGAAGGAAGAGGTGTGTCCTTCATGCTCCCTTCCATAGGGAGCTGGTCCAGTGTGGACGAGAGCACTGCCAGGATCGCAACCACTGGGCAACGGGATAAAGTAAGGTGCGGAAAGGGCCTTACAATAAAGAAGTTCTTCCTAATGTTTAGGTGGAATCTCTCTCTCTCTCTCTCTCTCTTTTGTAGTTTAAATCCACTGATTTATGTTCTAGTTTCTAGAGCAGCAGAAAACAAGTTCTCTTTTCTACAAGTTTCTCAAAAAATAGGATAGCAGAGGTTAATTGGGATTCTCTCTACTAAACTGGCATGCTTAGAGGCTATGTTGCTCCTATGTTCTTTCAACCCAGTTTGGAACGTATAAGCTATTACTCTGTTGTTCCATTCTGCCACTCAGACCCATTTGTAAATTACTGAGCTGTCACAATACCTATTCTTTCACAATACCTATTCATCATTTCAAACATACTTTAAAAGCCGAATAAAAATAAGTTGCATATCCAAAAGTGTAGTCTTTTTTTATAGCCAGTATTTCAGCTATCGTGTTTACCCTTTCTCTCTTGATACTCAAAATTCAAAATAAATGTTATATATTTCTGGCTTGCTTCTCTCATTTAATTTTGCAAAAAGGACTGGTCTAAAATAAGAGGGCTGC
Source organism: Ctenosaura bakeri (assembly GCA_948474755.1). Taxonomy (NCBI): domain Eukaryota; kingdom Metazoa; phylum Chordata; class Lepidosauria; order Squamata; family Iguanidae; genus Ctenosaura; species Ctenosaura bakeri. Next base: position 328,714 of record CAOLHI010000720.1, read on the forward strand.
TTAGAATGTCAAACCTGACAATTCATCATTTTCCTGGAAACTATGAAGGGATTGTCTCGCTCCCTCATGGCTAGTACAGAAAAATAGCATTTTACATAAATTTTTATGCTGAAAAGTGTTGCATCGAGAGGGAATAAGTTAAAATGAAGTTTCAGACTTGACAAAAGCCAAGTCTTTCTATTCATATGACTTAAGATAATATTTTTTAAAACTGGCCTCCAATGTTTACATGAAAACAGGGATTAGAAAACTGGCTTTTTGTACTACAACTCCAAGAATCCCACAGCCAGCATGGGCACAGTTTAGTGGCCCACTCACACTACCCAGTTATAACGCTGTTATTCCACTTTAACTGCAATGTTTCCATTGTATGGGATCCTGGGGTTTGTAGTCTAGGGAGACATTGGTGCCCTCTGACTGAGCATTCTAAATGCCCCTCCCTAAGTTGCCACTCCCAGCTTCTATAGGATGGAGCCAGGACAGCTAAAGTGGAATAATAGTGCTATAATGGTGTTGTGTGAATAAGCCTAAGGTAACCTGAGCTGGTAATGTTTAAGCAGCACTTGGAAAAGGCCATGCTCACTGGGATACTGAAGTTGTAGCATTAAAAAAAGTAACTTCCCCAAATCTGCTTAAAAGATAAATGTGCCTTGATCCAGACTATTCATCTGTCACAGCATGGGATGGATCCAACTTCCCATTACAGGATGCAGAGGCATTATTCTGCTTTTTAAAACTTACCCATTTTCATTTAGCTGATGTTGCAGACTTTTATCTCCTTACCTGAGAACAAACTATTCTCATCTCAATGGCACTTACAGATATATTTCTGGGAACATTTGTAAAATACAGTATTATAACACACTTGTATGCTGCTTTTTGAAAACATTTGCGTAGTCGTAGTTGTAGTTGTAATGCAGTTAAAAATCCAAAGCAGTTATGGCAAAGAAATATACACTAACTAGCGTATTTCGTTGCCCAGGATTTTATTTTCCTCTTAAGAACTCACTCAACTGCCTTCTCTGGTCCCTGTAATGGACTTTTGCTATCTCGTAGGATGCGGTGTGTAAGGGGTGGGGGTAACAATCAGTAGGACAATTCTGAGGCATTAGAATGGACTGCAGAATGGACATTTCAGAATACAGACAGAAGATTGTAATCTTAATTGTTCCTTTGTGTAAAAAACTCTCAGCAAGTAGAAAATTAGCACAGCAGGCAACCAAATGGACTTCAGCCTTGATTTCTTTCAAACTAGACAAAATAGTGCCATAGCTGCCTCATGTGGTATCCTGCAGCTTGTAGACTGGTGAAGCCATTTCTGCCTCAAAGGCCCCTCCCGAAACTGCAAACCCCAGGATTCCAGAGGATGTTGAAAGTGGAATCATCGCTCTATAACAGGCTAGTGCAGAAATGGCCCCAGTACATGCACCCCAGGGTTTCTCTGATTAAAATAGTAGTTTTGTGAGTTTTTCCTCATTAATAAGTTTTCCACTTGTTGCCTGGCCATATCCTTTTGACCACTTTTTGATGCTGCTTGGACCCGTAAGTGTGTCCCGGTTTTCATCTGTGTAATGTTGGGGATATATGGCATTACTGCATTTTTTCCCCTCCTTATACAAAAAAACAAAACAAAACAAAACACCCAAGCATTTCATTTGCTAAACTCAAAAGTCCGGGAATGCTGCTTTTTAAGACAGCCACTCTATGAATCCGCCAGACAGCATGGCCTTTTCCATGCTCTGTGTAAAACTGTACTGTGTGAGTTTCTCTAGACTGTTTAAAAACTTCAAGGGCCATGAGACAAGCAGCTTCTGACACTCAATACATTTGAGATGATTTCCGTCACTCTCTTTCAAAAAGAAGCAAATCAGGCAAGAAGACTGCAATTTAATTATATCCTATGAAACAGCATAGGCTGCTGGCAGGACTACACATAATTGTATTGTATGGTGGTGATATAACAGCTGAAAGTTCCTTGGCCTGCCAATGTGAGACTCAGCACAAAGAACTCCATCACAAAAGGGAACATGTTTCATAAGAAAATCAATTGAGCTAATCTATGCATAGATGGCACGGAAGCAAAAGGGAGCTTTCACACTACTAGATGGCCATATTAGAAACAATGCTATATGACTCCATTCAGAAGTATGCACCACTGAATTAAATGGGACTCATTTTCAGAAAAGCACGTGCAAAACTGTCACCTTAACCACCAGTTTGGAAGCAGAGATCAATGGATTGCATGGGGCAAGTTTCATCCCAGCTAGCTATGCTAGCTGGGAGTTCTGGGAGGTGCAATCCAAAAAAAAAAAGTTATATTTCCAAGCAGCAGCCAAAAAAGTCAATGTAATTCTAGGCTGCATCAATAGGATCGTGATGTCCAGATCAAGAGAATTAGCAGTGCCATTTTATTCCTGTCACACGTCTCCTGAAATATTGTGCTAAGTTCTGGACACCAGTGTTTAAGAAGGATACTGACAAGCTGGAATGTGTCTAGAGAAAGGAACCAAGATTATCCAGTGTAAAAGAGAGAACTTGTAATTATGAATCAATTGCTTTAATATGTATGCTTTTTAAACTGGTGTTAGTGCTTTTTTAATTGATTATGTATTTTTAACTGGTATTCACGTTTTTAACTGCGTGTCTATTTGTTGCTGTGTTTTAATCTGTTGTTTCTCAATCACCTCAATCCATTGGGAGAGGTAGGTAAGAAACAAAAACAGCAACAAGAACAATTTGCACTTTTCACTGAGACTGGACAGATTAATTTCTGTGCTGGCAATGATAACAGAATTCTCCACAAATTGTGGGTTTTCACCTGCCACTTCAAAGAAAAACAAGAGTGGAAACACAGTGGGAAGGCACACATTTTGTACTTCAGTTCAAATAAGCAAGGTGATAAAAACTGAGCTGTATCAAAATAACACTCTGGTTTCGAAGGCATTTTGTCACGCTGGCCAAGATTTTTCTCATTTGGCTGCTCTTGGCTCTAGAACTCTCTCTTCCATAGGAGATTATGCTTACCCAATTCTTATCTTTCACCCAGGATGCAAAGACCTTTTTCGTCAGTTGAAGAAAATTGTCTAGCTTCTGAGGAAGGGACTTTTAATGGATAGATTTTTTTCCTCTACTGATATACTTTCAAGTGCTTTAAATTCAATTGTGTTTATGCCTTTTTTAGTTAGTCTGCTGCCTCAAGTCCAACTTTTAGGAGAAACATGGAATATATAACAAGGAAATAAAAGAAAGAAACAACATACAGCTTTGAGCATGAATGGTGGAAGAAATTTTGCTGCCAGAGGTACCCCACTGGCACGAAACCTATAGTACCCCTGAAAATAAGCAGGACTGATTTTAAAGCAAAAGTTGGAATGTTACCTTTAAAAAGAATGAATTTGTAGCATATCTTTCATAGCTGAATAGTGGTAGGTTGAGACCTGGACCCATAGTATCATTCCACCATGGGCTTCAGCCTAGCATTTTATCCATGTTTCTTAAAAATTGTTTCCCAAACTCTGTTATAAAGCAACTTTAAATTGCTAGATGGAGCCCTCCTGTTCCCACTTGTTTGGGTCCTCCAAACCCAAACAAATAATATGGGCCAGTGATAAATATTTGCTGCAAATTACAGCAAATCTGATAGATTTATGGTACAGATATTGCTGCCTCTTGCTATTGTGTGCCTTCTGTTCATTTCAAATAATTGAGGTTTCCATGTGTGTACATTTTTCTTAAGAAAACCTTGGAAATTCTTCTCAGTTCATAAATTCCTTCTTAAGCAGGATGGAAGGAACTTGAGTATTTTGAAAAAAATCAAATGTGGAAGAAAGCAAAAACGACAGATTTGTTTATCTCTAGAGCCCTCTGTAGATGTTCACCTGCTTGTGTGTAGGGATAAAGTAGAGGAAGGTACATGAACAAACACATATGCCCCAGCCCTTCCAGTCCAAGTCATGGAAAGGACTAGAAAGGGTCCCCATGTCTCTTCCCTCAGTTTAGAACTACATGTGAGTAAGCAAAAGGCTGTGGGGGCAGAATTCTATATAACCCAGGACTGTGCTCCTTCATATTTTGATTGTGACCAAGAGCAAAAAGCTTTTAAGCAACAAGTAAAGTAAAAATTTAGTAAAAAGTACATAAAATGCAAGAGGTCCTTTCTTACTACACAATCACAGCATGATATGATTCCACAGTTCCATCCTAAGGAATCCTAGTATGTGGAACTTAAGAGAGGGGCATTTAGAATTCTTAGCTAGAGAGGTTGGCCATTTCCTCACTAGACTGTTATTGTGCTATTATTCTACTTTAAACATCCTATGGAATCCTGGGGTTTGCAGTTTAGGGAGGGGCCTTTGAGGCAGAAATGGCTTCACCAGTCTACAAGCTGCAGGATGCCACATGAGGCAGCTATGGCACTATTTTGTCTAGTTTGAAAGAAATTAAGGCTGAAGTCCATTTGGTTGCCTGCTGTGCTAATTTTCTACTTGCTGAGAGTTTTTTTACACAAAGGAACGATTTAAGATTACAATCTTCTGTCTGTATTCTGAAATGTCCATTCTGCAGTCCATTCTAATGCCTCAGAATTGTCCTACTGATTGTTACCCCCACCCCTTACACACCACATCCTGCAAGATAGCAAAACTGGCAAGAAATATCATTTTCATATAAAACCTAGACACTTACGGCTGAGAAACATGGTAAGCAGGACACGGGCTGTAAGCATAGGTGAAGTCAGGTCAGGGTGGCCTCAGCATGGCCAGATCATAAGTTCAAGAAAGAATAATAATAATAATAATAATAATAATAATAATAATAATAATAATAATAATAATAATTTATACCCGCCTCTCCCGATGGATCGAGGCGGTACTACAACAGTACATCAAATACATTAAAAGCAATTAAAACATAACCCATCCTCCCCACCCACCAACCCATCTAACCCGCCCTAAAACACATTAACTATTAAGAGCAAGAGAACAAGAACAAGATTAGCCAGAAGGCCTGGCATTAATGGGTTTCCAATAATCCTATCAATGACCTGACATCTGAATACAATAGTAAATGAAACCACCTAGGCAATCTCCTCTGCTATCCTCATTTCTTACAGATGCTTTCCCCATTCACCTTCCCCAGCCAAGACATTAAGAGGCTGTCAGGATTCCCACCAATGTTTTTGTCACTTCAAGTAAGACAATCAGTCTGTTCTGGACCTCTTTTGTTTACTCTGTCTGAGAGCCATTAACACGTGTCCCATCAGGGTAGGGAAAAGGGTATTTAAACCCTGGCTCTGACTCTGGCGATTTGCAAGCACTTTGAGTGTCATACTGCACCCCAGACTCCTTCTCCTCTGTGCTGTGCTCAGACTCTTGTATTTGAGCCGCTCCTCTGATACTCTGATACTCCGATACTCTGCTCCAGGACCATCACCCACTACACCTGAAATCTCTCTCCATCCAACCTTTCTTACTTTCCCCTCCACTAGCCTTGTATAGTTCGTGAGACTGCTTGATTTATTGTGTGTGTATCTATTAATTTCTAATAAAAACACTTTGTTTAAATCTTTAACTGGAATCCTACAGTTAGCACTGGTATACATAACTGAAAAAATCCTGCTGTTACCCCTTTCTCAGGCCTCCTTTGAACTGAAACTCCCTAAATTTGTAAGAAGAGGAGGACCTCAAAGTCCCCCACTTTTTGGAGTAACACCCTCATCTACTGGAGTTCCCTCTTAATTACATGGGAATAACCAGTGATGTTTGTAGAGTCTGGACTCATGGAGTCAAAGCAATAGGATATTTCAATTGGTTTCTGACAATGATATCCTCACAGCGGCCAAATGGTGATGTAGGAGGTGGTAGAGGACTTTCCCAGCTACACTCTGTTATGTACTATTCCTTTCAAAGACCTACTCCTAATGGAGAAGAAAACTGCTAGAACTGAATTTTCAATATATCATAATCCTATTCCCTGCCTTTCTGGACTCTCACTGTAGTTAATGTAGCTTTAGGGACTGTTGTGCTGTGGATTTCCACCTTAACGCTTACCATTAAACCACTGAGTATAACAGCACAGTCTACAAAGCTGAAATACCTTTCAGACCAAATGTACAGTAGATAATATCCTGAAAACCCCCTAACCTCTTCCAATGAGGAAAGAATCTTCTGCTTTGGAGAGATGATTAGAACAATGTTTCTCCTTGTGTGAAATGCTGAACTCTGTTTTCTGCTTTGGCTAAAGCAACAGCTCAAAGTGATACAAAACCTAGTTACGTGAAAAAGAGAGCAGAATGTCATCTGTCCTATCAAAAAACACAGAAATTACACTTCTACATTTCATATAGCCACAAAACTATGGGAACTAAAATGCCTTTCACAGCCTTCAGCATGATAGCCTGAGGACATGATAGCCATGTTTAAATATTTGAAAGGATGTCATGTCGATGAGGGAGCGGGCTTGTTTTCCGCTGCTCCAGAGACTAGGACAAGGAGCAATGAATTCAAGCTGCAGGAAAGGAGATTCCACCTGAACCTCAGGAAGAACTTTGTGATGGTCAGAGCTGTCCAGCAGTGGAATATGCTGCCTCGGAGTGTGGTGGAGTCTCCTTCTTTGGAGGTTTTTAAACAAAGGTTGGATGGCCATGTGTTGGGATCGCTTTGATGTAGGTTCCTGCATAGCAGGGGGTTGGATTGAATGGCCCCTGTGGTCTCTTCCAACTCTATGATTCTATTCTATGCATCTATGTTTTCAAATGGACCATTTTAAATGATGATGGAATTTACATTAGAAAATTAGAGTCTCGTTAATGAATTTTCCTGTGTAGGTTAAGTGTTTTAACAAATAAATACAGAAATATGTCAATTACATATTGTATTTTACATAGTACATGCAATGAGTGTTGTGCATATTTATAGTATGCATACAACACAACAAATTAGCACTATACTGGGAATATCATGAAGATTGTCAATACTGAGTGTTTGAACTAGCTGTTTGAGTATTGTTCAGCTCTGATGTTCTGAACCAAAATGAATTAAGCTCTTTCCACAGGTGACACTTAGGAAGAATTTTGAGTCTGTCTCATAAATATGATTTTAGAAGGAAGGAAGCAGAGAAAGAAAGAAAAGAAGGAAGGAAGGAAGGAAGACAGACAGACAGACAGACAGACAGACAACTGCTAGGGCCATTCCTGCACTATACTGTTATAGTGCTGTTATTCCACTTTCAACCTATGGAATCATGGGCTTTGCAGTTTAGGGAGGGACCTTTTGAATTCTCAGCCAGAGAGTTCTTTGCCTCAGTAAACTATAAACCCCAGAATTCCATAGCATGTTGAGAGTGGAATGATAGCATTATAACAGTATAGGGCGGAAAGGCCCCTAACCAGGCCTAATTCAGATAAGATCAGGTCTGTTCAGGTTAGTATGTATTTTAGTGATATCTAAAACAGCAAGGCTTACTTCTGGGCTGATGAGCTTGTACTGTTGGAAGACAAGGGTACATTCTAGCCCACTTGTCTGAGTGTCAAGACTCTAAACTAGGTTGTAGACTGACATAAGATGTGTTGTGGCAAGGATATAATCCCCATTTTTTGAATGCCTATAACAAGGGAAAGAAATTTCTTCATTTTCCTATTCATTTCAAATATCTCTAATCCGCATATAATCCAGAAAGGCATTTCATCTATAGTCTTTGTATGAGAAGTATACCCACTGAATTTTTCATGAGAAGCTAGAAACCTATGAAAGCAACCCCTCCCATGTGAAAATGGGCTCTGCTTTGAAAATGTTAGATGTGTAAGAAAAGTGTAGATGGAAGAGTAGTTTTTCCATCATTCTTCTGTGAATTTGTTGGATAATAATCTCAGAGAGACACTATCTCGTGAAAACATGTGCGAAAGCTAACTTCTAAAGAGTGATTTTCCATTCTAAAAACCCAGTTGTGCCAATATTCTGCCTGGTCTTTCACACAATCTTCAGTCATTTCCTTGTCTTGCTCTTGGATTCTTCTAATTAAGGCATTCAAGAAGTTTGTCATTAGGAACTTTCTTCAAAGGATTTCTAAAAATATGAATAAGTAATGCCATCTGCCATTAAGAACTTAACAATCTCCCCCCTCCCTCAAAGTATCTGGAAAGAAAGAATGGGAGAACACTTGAAATTCTGTAACATGCTGGTTGTCTCTTCTTCAATTATTGCTATTCTCCAGAGAATTACTTGTTCAAAAATATCTGCTCTTCACCTTCCCATTGCTATTTCTCATTACTAATTACCTGGAAACTTGTAGGTGACATCTGACCCAAATATTTTGAATCGCTACAATATATCCTTTCTTTTTGAAAAAGTTACAGAAGGCAAACTTTTCTCTGTGATGACATTTTGCCTTTAGCATTTCAGAATGTTTAATGTTTGTGAACAGGAAAATAACTTGCAATAATTTGAATGACATTCCATAGAAATCTGACTTTTACTTGGAATGTTTGATGGTGGGTGGGTGTCTTCCAATTCCATTCTAGGGACATTGTCATGGTTACACACAATCACCTCTCACTTGTCACTTCTGTCTGAGTTGCTACATCTGGTGCCCCTGGATCTTTTAGACTTCAAACCCCATGAGCCACTGACAGCATGGTAAATAATTAGGCATGCTGGGAGCTGTAGTCCAAGACTTTTGGAGAGCACAAGGGTAAGGGAAGGCTTTTTTAAATCGTTTGCTTTTTACTTCCATCTGTCTTTCAAATGTTCACATAGCAACCAGCTGGGCAGTATGCAATTTTAAATATTAAATATTTGAAAAATGAAAAATCAATTTTTGCACAAAAGAAAATCAGACAGAATGCTGTTGAAATATTAATAGACCTGAATGGTAAAATATTAGAATATGAAGAGCAAGCAAGAAAACTTAAACAGTAAAACTGAAACCAAAAATATTAATGAAGGACTGAAGGCCCCATGGAAAGGATGTTCTTAGCCTGGAATATAAAAGCTATTAATGCAGATACCATGCTGATCTTTCTTGAGAAGAATCATAGAATCATAGAAATCTAGAGTTGGAAGAGACCACGCAGGCCATCCAGTCCAACCCCCTGCCATGCAGGAACACCCTCAAAGCACTCCCGACAGATGGCCATCAAGCCTCTGCTTAAAACCCTCCAAAGAAGTAGACTCCACTACACTCCGAGGCAGCAGATTCCACTGCCGGACAGCCCTGACTGTGAGGAAGTTCTTCCTGAGGTTAAGGTGGAATCTCCTTTCCTGCAGCTTGAATCCATTGCTCCTTGTCCTAGTCTCTGGAGCAGCAGAAAACAAGCCCTCTCCTTCCTCTACGTGGCATTCCTTCAAATATTTAAACATGGCTATCATGTCCCCTCTTAACCTTCTCTTCTGCAGACTAAACATACTCAGCTCTCTAAGTCTATCCTCATAGGGCATGGCTTCCAGGCCTCTCACCATTTTGGTCACCCTCCTCTGGACTTGCTCCAGCTTGTCAATATCCTTCTTGAATTGGGGTGCCCAGAACTGGACACAGTATTCAAGATGGGGTCTAACCAAAGCAGAGTAGAGTGGTACCAGTACCTCCCTCGATCTAGACACCATACTCCTATTGAGTGTTGTACAAATTGAGAACTACTACTGGGAAGGCTATATTATTTTTGATAGCTACCCATCATGCCAGTGTGGGGAGCAGCATCCAGAGAAGCCCCTTTGCAGAGAAGACCCTTTGCAGGTAACCTTAGTAATTTCCCATGAACATATATGAGTATAAGGCATCCAAGCTACATTCCCACAGCATGGCACATTCAGTCACACACAAAAATGATCAAGATGTTTTTAAGGGCATGGAGATATGCATTTGGGTACCACCTACAATGAATAAAGATTGCTTCATGTGAACATAAATCCATGCATGTGTGATATATTCACTTTTTTGGAAGTCCACTGAAATGAATGCCTGTATGGGCCTATGTGTCCTATGTACAGGACTAATAGCATCTAAGGTTCGCACACTATGAAAGTGTATACACCAGGCCCCAGACCTGATCCCAAATATTGACTTGTCTTCCGTTAATCAATTCTGAACACTGTACAATTCAGGTAGCAATGCTGAAGCAAAAATCCATCACAACGGAGGACCTTCTGTCTACCCAAAATACTGTCAAAAATGATGATTATGCCATTTTCTGTTTTGCTCACCCCTCCCCAATTCTGCAGGGGTTTTGTGGTGGGGGAGTTGACTTGGAAAGAAAATCTACTGTGAAGAATGGCAGAGAATCGCTTTAGTCTGACCATTGTAGTGTCCCAAATGTTCCCTCATATTGGGGCATGGGTTGGTAGATCCACAACCTCTCTTTCCCCATCCATCTTCATACTCCCAGCACACCATTCTCCTTCCACAAAGTGAAAGTTCCAACCTCAGTAAAACCTGTACTAAAACCAGAGAAACCTCTGCAGAAGGCTTGAAAGAAGCTGGCTGGGTTGGGTCTCCTCCCTGTGTAAAAAATCTATCACCTATGGTTTCTTGGTCTCTCCTTATCCACTAATTTCCTACTTTCTGTTCATTCTCTGAGCTAGCTGTGACCCTTTCTTAAGACTGACACTATAGCTTTTGAGGCGATTGATTCCAATGCTCATATACCAAGAGTAAATTAATACCGTAAAATATTTTCATGCAAAATGTTTACCAACAGCTTTACCAACATCCAGAATAAAAAATAAAATACATAATGGAGAGACACTTTGATCCCATTTGGTGGGGTTCAAAGTGTGTCTTGCAATATGTTTTTGATAAGGCCATAGAGAAAATAAGTGGTGTCATTTCCAACCTTCTACGGAAGGAACACATCAGGAATCTGGCATTAAGGCTTACAATATCTGAAAGTGATAATTTGAAAAAGCTCTCAGATTGAATGTATATTGGAACACCATTCACATAAATGCCGTTACATTTTCAGAAATGATCTGGAGTCATGGTCAAATAGTAATAAAATCACCATTATAGATGACGCCAAATTATTCTAGATAAGAAATGTTTACAGACTGTGAAGAGCTCAGATAGGATATCATTGAGTTGGGTGAATGGAAGGCACAAATGGCAAATGAGTTCCATTTTTATTTATATTTTAAATTTTTTAAACTAATTTTCTACTCAAAGGACCCTCAAAGTGGAAAGAGAGTCCATGTAACTGTAAAATGTAGAGTGATTCACCTGAGACAAAGCAAAACTTTTAAAAAAGCCTACACTCACATTTACAGCAATGGGGGCTGAATTGGCAGATTAACAACGAAAGAGATCTAGCAGTTCTAGTGAATTAGAACACTTAGAGCCGGCAACAAAACTTAAGAGCCTGTGATGGACTTGAAAATGAAAACTCCATCCTTCAGATTATTTGCAAAGTGATTTAAATGAAGACTGACTATTTTAAAGGCTTTAGACAGGTGTGTGTACATATCTTACCGTTTCTGAATTGCTGTTCATCCCAGGACAGTGTACATCACTAAACTCCTTCCAAATTATCTCAAATCAATGATTAAATCAATAACAATAACACTGAGAGGCATTATAAAAATATTTTAATTAACATGTGGAGGGTCCCTCTCTCGTGCTAATTGCTGCATAAAAGCTGTGGTTTTTTTTGTTTTTTTCCTGTGATGTCATTTAGAGAGGCTTAAATTTCTCTGTCAGTACACTGTGGTGCCAGTGATCTCCTACTCCAAATCAGATATTTACACCATGTCCACATCCCACCAGTTCCCATCCACGTCCTGTTGCAATCCTGACAGTGCCTCTGCTGGGATGGGAGCATGATGGGAACATTCCCCTCTTCACCCGACTGGCTCCTTGCAGAAGGGACCACAAGCAACACGCGCTTGCCTTCTGTAGCGTAGTCAGTCTCTTTCCCATGCTGTGCTGGGTAAGGAAGTGCTTCTGCCCCTTCTAGGTTGGTGGGAGTGTCACACAATGGTGTGTGCTTAACAGATTTTTTCCATTGAGCGAATATCCCGTGATCATGACACATGGAGATGTGCTGACTATGGGATGCACCAATGTTGCATGACCCACGGACTGCTGCCATCACTTCCCCATGGCAGGACTGCAATGCTATGTGGAAATGGCCATAATTTCTTGAAAGCATGCTATAAAAAACTTTTGAAATTCCCAGAACTTACTTCTGAGGAAACATTGATAGGCTTATTCTTGGAGTTCACCCATACTACACAATTATTTCTATGATTTCTACATTTCTATGATTCTATGGTTCTATGATTATTGTGTTGTTGTTGTGTACCTTCCAGTTGTTTCCAACTTATGGCGACCCTAAGGTGCACTTATAGTGGGGTTTTCAGGGCCAGAGAGTGTGTGACACATGTCTGAGTGGGGAGTTCTCCAGAGTCATAGTCCTTCACTCAAACTGCTATACCATGCTGTCTACACTACACAATTACAGCACTATTATCATCCTTCAGCTGCCATCCTATGGAATCCATGGACTGATAATTTGGTGAGGCATCAGAGTGCTTAGGGAATTCTACCTTATATGTGAGAATTCTAAATGATCCTCTCTAAACTGCCAGTTTCAGGATTCCATAGGATGGAAGTATGGCATTTACAGTGGAATAATAGAGCTGTAATTCTATAGTGTGAAGAAGTCCCAGGAAAGGACTGCTAAACATTACCGTATCCTGATTAGCAAGCACCTTGTTGCAAAGTTTCCAAGGTAAGGACTTATGAACTTAGGTGAAGTATTGTTTTCAGCTAGGGTGGCCAGTGTTGGCATTGCCAAAAATCAGGGAATCCATCATTTCAAAAGAGGAGGAAAGGGGTAGATATTTGCCTAAAATTCATGTCTCCAAAGTGGTGGTTCCTCTGTAAAATATGACACATTGACATCCTGGTTTTCTACTTGAATTGAATGTTATTTTATACATACAGAGATGTGCCTTAACTAATTAATAGCTTGACATTTTTCAAAGAGCTTGAGGCCTAAAATTCATGGCATTTTTACTAAAATTCACTGCAGAATTTAGATATCACTAAACCCAAACCAACTAAAAATAATTGTCGTGTTTGTGACGAAAACTTCATTGTAAACCTGTGAATGTTAAGGTTTCAGAGGGGGACTTATTTCCCAATTAAACTGCAAAGGACTGCACCATTAGTCACAATTAATATTTTTTATTTAGGTATCGGATGCCAACTTCTCTTGATTAGATCCATAGGGCTTTAGAGTTTGAAGAAAAAATTCAGCTGTCTGGCTAAATTTTCTGCTATGGTAGATGTAAGTAGACTGATACATTGTAAACAAATTTATGTGAGTTTCAATAGAAATTCTAAATGGTATGAGTAACACACATTAATGTAATATTGTACAGAGCAATAACTGGTGGCACATCATTTATTTCTAAGAGTTATAGATGACCTCATAACTCAGGAGTGATGGAGCAAAGCAGAACTACAAGTGAGTTATGAAAGGCCATCAAAAGAAATAAATGGGAAATCCAAAAACTAGCCTGCTGTACAAGTTCTGTTTATGCAACACCAGTTTTAGCCAGTATTGATGGCCAGTAATATTTTATACAGAAAGCTACATTAACATGGAAACCCACTTACGGGTTTATTTACAGAAGCCTCTTTGCATTCATGTTATTGGCAACAAGAGGTAGGTTCAGTATGAAGGATTGGGCACAAATTATTTGAACCCCACGTACAATATATGTGTTGCTACTGTCCTCCAATATTCCTTTCCATGAGTCCCTTTGGTAATATTCAGTGAAGGAACACAAGTCCCATGAAGTCTTTAGTATTTTCTTGCCCCATGCAGTCCTGTGGAAGGAATCTGAAGAGGGAATCGCTGAGCTTGAATTATTTAGGTCACATATATTTTTTCAGTGAGAGTTGCCAGAAGAAATAGAGAGGATATAAGTGGGTGATAGCTATGCATGGCCTGCAGTGACTAGATTAGGGGACTTTCTGCACTAAAGTGTTACAGTGCTATTATTCCACTTTCAACATCCTGTGGAATTCTGGGGTTTGGAGTTTACTGAGGCCAAAGAGCTCTCTGGCTGAGAATTCTAAATGCCCCTCCTTAAATTGCAAACCCCAAGATTCCAGAGGATGTTGAAAGTGGAATAATAGCACTATAACAATGTAGTGTGGAAAGGCCTTAGGCCTCAGATTTGGAGTCACAGACATCAGTTCCATTCCTACTCTACTCCTAAGAAAACTGTCTATAGAGGAGAATGACAAATGTTTATTTCCTGCCAGACTTTGCATGTAATGCAATCGGATGCTACTTTATCCTAAGTATAACCCACACTATCTCTAATAAGCAGCCATGCTGATTAAGGATGAGTAGAGTGGTAAGTGAAAACATTGGGAGGGCAATGGAAGGAGGGAGATGGCTTTACCTTAATTTGTTGTAGAGTCACTTTACCTGTCACACCTGGACTTGCCCTGCCCCTGAAAATCTCTCCGTTATATTCACATATAAGGTAGCAGGAACACGTAAACCAAAGAAATTATTCTGTTTATTACACACCTTGGTACTATCCTCCCCTTGTCTTGTATGCTATAAAGTGCAGTTCAGGTATGTGCGTATGTGTATATATAAAAGAGAGTGTGTGGCAGGGTTCCCGATAAGGTTGAGAAGGAGAGTTAGGAGAAGGAAAGGTTGAGTTAGAATCTGTGTGGAGGGTAAGAAAGAGCAATAAGAAAGAAAAAGTGAAGGATGAACGAAGAGATAACAATTCTGGTGTGGAAGTGAGGACAGTGGGGTTTGGAACACAGATAAAATTGATACAGGAGGAGCAAGAATTGGGGTGAATTAAAAAAAAACAGTGAGAAGAAACAAGATTTGGCACTGGAGAGACAGAAGAGAAAAAGCATGAAGGTGCAGATTTTTGATTCATCTGAATCAGAAATCTGTGCCTCTGTGCTTTTCTCTTCTGTCCCTCCAGTGCCAACTCTTGCTTCTTTGTTTGTTATATATATTTGTCATATATATTTGTTTGTTATATATATGTGAATCTAGACTGAAATCTGTGTTCTGTGGGATGGACACAATTCCCCTAAACTCAGTTCAGTACAAGACTTGTAGGACTTTGTCCAACAACAGGACCGGAGACCAACGTTATCTTAGTAAAAATAGATCCTGCAAATAGCATAACTGTTACCCTGTATGTTGGGGGTCCCGGGAGGGGCGCCGAAATAACCAAACAACAACACAAGATGGGGAAATTAGACTCGAGCACTCTCTCAAGCTAACGAGAGGCAGGGTAACTTTAGCTAGGATCTTTTACCCTATGTGTACAGCGTCAGGTCAGAGAGCGGCTAGACAAGTTTTAAAGTAACAAATAATATTTTTATTGTGGACAAACAACACGAAAGACACAACATACACTAACTAACTGAGAAATAGAAATGGAGAGTTTTTGGGGGAATGGGTAATACGACACCTGGTCTCGTAGTCCTGGAGAGAAATGGAGGTTACCGGGGAAGAAGCTCAGCACGGTTCGCTGAGGGGAGCTCACTGGACAAACCAACAGCAAGGCGGGATGGAAGTCCAAAGTAGTCCGAGGAGGGCTCGGAATGGGGAACATTTTATAGGGTGGATTTTACCTACAGACCATGCCATGCTTGGTGAGAACAAAGGAAATTTGTCGCTGGACAAAGGCGTTGGAAAAGGTCAGATTTTACATGATGGGCTTAGCGCTTGATGACAATAGTATGGCCAGTATGCTGATGGTCCAGCGTAAAGGAATGGCTCGGCACTTGGCTGTGCATCTTTGTAAAGATTCACGCTGAGCAAAGCCGGTTTGCAAGAAGGTTTTTCCCTGAAGCATCGGAGAGGCTTAAGTTGCCTGCCTGAATGAGGTTTGGAATGTACAACCATTAACGGCCGCGCCTAATACGTGCTTGTCCGGTGGACCTCTGCAAACACGTGGAGTAGGATGGCAGAGAAAGGTCAAGTAAAGGCCAAATTATTTGATATCAAGCGATATCTAGTGCTCTCACCAGGCATATCATAACCATGGTAACATAACTCTAAGATTGTTCATGAGATACTGACCACTACCAAATTGTAGCTGAGAGACTGAGGAGGCCCTTTGCACCGACCAGTGACCATCACTTCCACTTCAGGGTCCAGCCTGAAGAGTGCATGTTTTATGATGATGTCACTTTTCCATAAAATCCTTTAGTGATCTGTGCAAGCTAGTGAGGTGTGGTGGTTTGAGTGTTGGACTATGACCGTGAAGACTAGGGTTTGAGTCCCTGCTCAGCTGTGGAAATCTACTGGGGTGATCTTGGGTGCATCACACACTCCAGCCCCAGGAAACCCTGTGATAGGTTCATCCTAGATTCACCATGAATCAGAAATGACTTGAAGGCACACAGCAGCAGCAGCAGCAGCAGCAACAGCAACAACAACAACCAGGGTCATAGCTCAACTACTGGTACAACAGTCTACTTTGCACTGGCTCAGCCTACTGTCTGGAAATTTGCTTTCAACTGTTTAACTTACATTTCTGCCTTAAAAACTGTGGTCTCATCAAAACTGTATAATGGGGAGGGAGCCCTTGTGGTGCAGTGGTTAAATGACAGTACTGCAGCCACAAGGTTGTGAGTTCGATCCTACTGGGCTCCAGGTTGACTCAGCCTTCCATCCTTCCGTGAGCCAGTAAAATGAGTACCCAGCTTATTGGGGGCAATTAACTAAACATATTGTAAACTGCTCAGAGACCACTTAGCTGATAAGCAGTATAGAAATACACATGCTATTGCATGCTATTGCTATTGAGGGAATGGGGTTGGCAGCACTACTTCTCAACACTTTTAAAGGGCTCATGTCTTCGTTATTGCCTAGTATGGCACGAATACAGCATCTTTCACTGATACATCTTTGCATCCCTAATTAATATCCAAAGATACAAATGCTTTTTCTCCATTTGTGTATCTTAAACTGTCTTTCTATGTCTCGGAGGTTCTTAGTAATTAGAGAACTGGAATTACCTACAGAACATTTTTAATATATTACCTTCTGTCATCATTCTTTGAGTACGGTATTTATTCTCCTATTGCTTCTCACTATGGGGAAAGGCAGCTTAGAGGACGCACAATATCTCTCTCCCAATTGCTCTCCTTATTTTTAGTGCTACCTGGTAAGATAATCCCAGACTGACTCATTATATTTTCTCTGAGGTTCACTATCATACTTCCCCCACTCTGGTGATTTTTCTCATGACATACACACTTTCTTTTATGTTTTTATCTTCCAGAAAGTCCTGAAGACCCACACTCTGAATTTCAAGAAACACTCTTCCTTGAGAATAAATAATTTCTCTCACATTATCATGAGGTTGATTAATGAATGCCTGCATTTTGAATATTGCATCTGTGTAGGTGTAGAGGTGTCCCCAGAAGTGGCTTCCTAGTTACACACTGTGTAAGAAGAGATGCAATAAAATTTTCATAACTTCAGTCCTGGAAAGGTCTGTTCAAGAAAGATTTCATATCTACACCCCATGGTGAATCATTCCCCTTATTGTTGAGACAGCTTCTGCTTGGTTTATTCAACTCTTTTAAAAAATTATTTCTACACACATTGACATGTTTGGGTTTTAACAAATCCATTGCAACAAACATTTTAAGGTAATAGATAATTTAAGAAGAGATTTCTGGTGGAATGTATAGCAATGATCAACTTTCAGGTGCTTGTATTGGCACACAAAGCTGATTTTCCTTTCCTAAATTATTAATAATATCCCACAAATTAACACAAGCCCAACAGTGGCATGCAGAAGAAAAAAGTCTTCTAGTTCTATAAATTCAAATTTTATGCTCCTGATGCTTTTAACCTTTGGGATGAGTTTGCAGTTATATAAAATCCTATCATTATGGCAGCTAGGCCAGAGCCTGTGGAAATTACTTTTAGGACAACAGTTCCCAGAGTTCTCCATGATCTTGCTGCCTGTAGAATTGTGGTCCAAAACTGTAGATTTTCCAAGCACAGAGCTAGACAGAGGTAAATTCAAATGACTGCGTCATGAGGCACCTAAATATTCAAGAACCAGCATGGCATAGTGGTTGTGCATTGAGTTATGACCCTGGAGACCAGAGTTCAATTCCCTGCTTGTTATGGAAATCCACAGGGTGACTTTGAGTGCATCACATGTTCTCAGTGCCAGAAAACCCTGTGATAAGTTCACCTTTGGATTGCCATAATCTGGAAATGACTGGACAGCATATAACAAATACACTAAAGGCATCAGGTCTTGTCTGATCTCGAAAGTTAAGTAGGGTCAGCCCTGGTTAGTACTTGGATGGGGACCACTATAGAAGAAGAAGAATTGAAGAAGTCATTTCTTGAGGTATATTGTATTCCTAAATACATTTTTCCATGTGCAGCTTCTTTTGAAGCTCCTGACTTTTTTTTTTTAAAAAAAACATTCTCTGTGTTGTAACTCAGCCTTTGCAAGAGGAAGTCAACTATTAATTTTCTGATATGCTTAAAATGGAGAATGAATGTTTGTCACTTATTGAGTACTTAGAGAGCATCTGAAAAATAGACAGCTGCCATTGATAGAGCAGTCCCACACAGGTTTCTGGGATGGTGGGGAGAGTATTGGGGTGGGGGGAGAACTAAAAAAAAAAAAAGTATTATAGTCAAAGACCAGCCAAGACAACACAGCTATGTACAAAAATGTACAAGAAGAGGCAGTTCAGGATAGAAGCACATAGCTAAAACATGAAAAAAGAAACACTTAACATCTCCACTATAATGTTTAAAAGAAAATCACAGATTTTCTTTGACGTTGTGAAAAAGCCCAATATATTAACTATTAAGTTATCATAATTACTTTCCTACAGGTAATAACAGACTCACAAACTCTTGCCACTTTTTATGTAACCTGAGAATTCAGGTCTGACACTAAATAAACCATATGTAATGTATCAGATCTCCCTGAATGCCTCTGGAGAATTGAAGTAGTAATAACCAGATTGAAATCACAATTAAAAAAAAAAAAAACCAGTGCAGTAATACATGGGTAAACTTCTCCACAATGTTGCCCGTTGAGGGAACATAAACACTCTTGGACAAAACTTCCCTGGAAGCAGTGTAGAAGGTTAAGACATTGAGCCTACCCAATGGAAAAGCCCTTCTGTCTTTGATGTTGACCAGATTGTTAGGGGAAAATTTGCATCTGCACCCTTGTACAGCAAGAGCGGACACTGCAGAAAGTGCCTTGTTTCCTATTTACTTCTACTTCATTCACCAATTTCATAATCTCTTCTTCTATTTGGTCCTGTTTGTTTCTCTTTGGTAGAGATACTGGCTACCTTTCTTGATATCTCTCCAGACCATCTTAACTGATGATAAAAGCAACATCTTAAAACAAAAATATCAGCCTGTCACTCTGACATCATCAATTTCTTGTCTTCTGTATGATTTTCAACACCATTGCTTGCTGAAGAAGCCAGTAGAACTTTGAAAGCTTGCATGGTGTATTTCATGCTTTTTAGTAGTCCAAATAAAAATATCACTGTTTTATGGATTTTGGAATTTTTTGTATGTTGCTATATGGCCAGCACAATTACTCCTGAAAACATTTGGACAAGAGACTCTTAACATTCAGGCTACATCTAGTATTCTTGCATACTCACTTGAAAGAAAACATCAAAGCATGTTTAGATGATTTATGATATAAATAGAAATTCACTCAGTTATCTTTCTCAAGGAATGGGAAGTGGCATTTTTTTCAATTTCATTATTTGTTTAGAATTTGTGTTCTGGAGTCCTGATTGATGGTGTTGTGATCCTAAAAGGTATACCAGAATGGGAAAAGATGCCAAATGCTGCTGGAGATTCAAGATGCCTAAAATGACAAGACTGCTTGTTATACAGTTGTCATCTAGTCAAATGGCCTTAGTACAGCTTTTCTTAACCTAATGTACCCAGATATTTTTAGACTACATTTCCCATATATTCCCAGCCAGTGGTGGAAGCTATGTCTATCAATATCTGGGGACCCTAGGCAAGGAAAAGTTGCCTTGGCTCATGCTTGGCTCCTTTCAATAGATCTGAGGACAGTTCAATACGTAGCGTTGATGGACTGGAAGTTTCAAAGTAAGTGGAAGCAGGATGTGCCTAAATTAGTGCTACTTCAGACGGTAACACAGTTGGCCCTCCACAATCACTAGGGTTAGGGGCACAGGGCCTTCCTAAAAGTGGAAAAATCACAATATCAGAATGTGTTTGTGAGAGGGGGGCCAAGGCATGGTGGGGAGAGCAGGCATCCAGACTGTAAACCAGGTCACCAAAAGGAGAGGGAAGGAGGGCTGGCACAGTGGCCCTATACTTCCTCTCTCACACTCATCTACTTCCTTGGGTGTGTGGGGGCATTGGGAGAGGGTTTGTGATGCTGGAAAATCAGGCTGTGAGCCATCCTTAGCTCGCCAGACCAGCAGCTAGTGGACATTGGGAGCAGACGACGATGGGGGAGCAGATGAGATGAGATGGGAGAACAGGGGTTGGAGAAACTTGTAAATAATCAAATCCATGAAAGTCAAACCCACAAATGTGGAGGACCAAATATATACCATAAACTTAAAAGCTCTGCTGCCTCTAGTTTGTGTTGGCAGTCTTGGCATGCCTGTATTCACTAACTGCTGGTTTACATTATGGTGACCTCCTGTTCATTTGCTTTTTCACACCCTCTCTTTTCCTGAATCACTCTGTCCTGGGGACATTTTTCCTTCTCTCCTCCCTCCTTGATAAAACCATGTGCTTGATTATGCACAGGTAATTTATAAGTCAGGCTGATTTTGTACATTTTAGAAAGACTAAGGTCATTTCCGCACTACACTGTTCTGGTGCTATTATTCTACTTTCAACGTCCCGTGGAATTCTGAAGTTTGTAGTTTACTGAGGGCCCAAGAGCTGAGAATTCTAAATGCCCCTCCCTAATGTGCAAACCCCAGGATTCCATAGGATGTTGAAAGTAGAATAGCACTATAACACTGTAGTGCAGAAATGGCCTAAGTTTGCTTTTACTCTGCTACACCATATGCATGTGGGGGCATAAGACTGTGTGTTGTTTAGCTTCTAACTTGCCAATTTATTAGCGTACTCAAGAGATCCAGTATGATCTCTCACATCTATCTCACATTTCTCAAGAGGCCCAGCTGCAGTGTTCCCCTTTTTCCTGGGAATCTGAAGGGAGAATAAACTCTGTTCACATGAACATATATACAGAGCTTCGTATGATTGTGGGGCAGGAAAAAAAATCATATCAACAATCCTGTCCCCATTTATGTGTAATGTATTTGTACATTACATAGAGTGGAACTACACCAGTGGTGGCTTCTACATCAGGGTTGCAACAAATCCCCTCTGGGTTTACTCCAGACTTTAAAATAACTATACAAAGTGCTGAACCCTATTCCCAAAACAGCTCCATTAAAGTCTGGAATAAAATCTGGCATTATCTGTCACTCACAGACATGGAAGCTACTGGCTGCTAGCATGGTGCATGTTTATTCTTATAAGAATGAATGAATGAATGAATGAATCAATCAATCAATCAATCAATCAATCAATCAATCAATTCCCTACTTATATAAAACAGGTAAGAAGCAAGTTATTGTATACATTTTTTAACTGTGATAGTGTGAATTTATTATCCCCCATGAAGAGGAAAATAAATGCAAAGATTATCTGTTTCTCTCAACAGTTGTGAAGATTCATTAGCTGGTGTTCATCAAACCATGTTTGAAGATGTGAAGATAAAACAACCAGGCAGAATTCTAAGTATTATTGAATAGTTCGATTATATAAAGGCCCATATTTCAAAGTACATACGATTTCTGTGTTAACTTTGTGGGTAACGTCTTGAAATTCAGCTCATGAGTTTGTGAATTATAGAAAGGTTTAGAACAAGATCGATCTCAAACACAACCATCCCAAAGGACCTCTGTCTCTTCTTGTCAAAATCAATGAGAAAATCACCCAAAGCCTTTAATAATTTCTGTGGTTTATGCATACAAGACCATACTATCCAATGATCCACAGGCTGAGAATTTGGGGGAGACCTATTTATCTCATTGAAATTCTGACTTAACTCACACCAACATACTCCAGGGCAGTGAATTCTGCAATTTTTCTACACTGAAACACAATCTGAGAGAATGTGGGTAAGAGAACAGAGCTATAATAGAAATTATATTATTGCTCATAAAATCCAACAACCTCATTTGTTCTAGTGTCCCATGAAATATCTTTCCAAAATGTATAAACAGGACTGGTGTTGCTGCTGCTGCTGTTATTTTTAACTCTAGAATTATATTAATAAGTAGCTACTGGGGAAAGGAAAACAGTGAATTCATATTGTCAGAGGTGTTGACTAATAGAGCTCCCTATAACGTTTCTACAACATTAATGTTTTGCTTGTAAAGACTTGTTTAGCTTTTTCTCTTTTGGTCTCTCCCTTTTCTCCTTCGTATGTCCGTGTGTCCACTGCCATAGCATCAACCTCTGTATAACTGTGACTTTCCCTGAGGAGTTTTTACCTTGCATTTGTCTTTCTTTTATTGACCTGTCCCAAAGTATATCCTTCAATAGCTACTATTGCAGAAGTACCAAAATCATGCAAGGATATTAGGAAAAGCAAACCCTGCAACTGTAAGTTTACAAAATAGTTATATTCCTCAGCCACAGAGGAAAATAAAGAAATGTAAATGAATCTTTTTCTATTGAGTTGTAGCTTTGTTGTTGTTGTTGCTGCTGCTGCTGCTGCTGCTTTAAAGGGGACAGGGTAATGGACATATTCCACATTTTCATTGCAAGAAAACACCGTCAGAGCTTCCTTTGGAGATACAGAGAAGGACAGAAAGACATGAAAAACTAGAATGGTCTGTGTTGGTCTGATTTCTCCGTGATTTCTTAGCTCACCCAGTGAACAGTTTATTCCCCAAATCACATTTTCTGAGAAACAGGAAAAGAGGAGAGGAAGCCATGCGGAAGGAGAAACCAGCAGGTGGTTTTCCTTTAAAATTCTTGGAAATATTTATCATTATGCACAATGTCCTAGTTCAAATATGTCTGAAAAGTCACTGTAATAAAGGAGTGGCAGATGGACCTCTATGAAAGAATTAAAACTAAGTGGTCAACTAAATTTGACAATCTAAACATAAATGTAGGTAACAGTGGATTGTTCAAGTGTCTACCTTAAACTTCATAGCAACTTTTGGAGATCAGTTCTATCATGAGTTTGATCAGCTGCAACTTGGACATAGCAAATGGACACAGTTATTTTCTGAAAGGTGTTCCTTTTGTCCTACAGTATCCTGTACATATTAAATTTAAAAATGGTTTTTGAGGCCCATTCATAATGTGTAATGATAGAGTTATGATACCATTTCGTTGCCATGGCAGCATGCAAGGAATCCTGGGATTTACAGTTTAGAGAGGGGCATGTAGGTTTTCAGACAGAGAGCTTTAGGGCCTGCCTCAACTGACCTGCCTGCCTACTCCCTTGATAACCAACTGGTAAGCAGCAGCAGCAGCACCTCCAACTGATTTGACAACTGCAGAGGAAGGTTTCAGACATGGCACAAAGAGCTAAAGGAAAGCCCCTTGTGCCCCACCCAAAACAAAACAAAACTCCAAAACCCCAAAAAGGACATATGTGGGGAATGAACATGGAAGTGCACAAGTGAAGCTTTACATTCCACCTGCTAGATAAAGGATATTCTCCTACGAGTTGTAGATAACATGTTCTGTAGCTCCTAGGCTATGTCAAGTAAGGTGAAGTATGCTGTCCTATCACCACTACTGAAGTAAGATTCAGCTTCTAGTTCACTTGGTGTCTGTCTGAAATGCAGGGGACACCACCTTGCCCATTTGTCTCAGGTGGCAAGCATTTTAGTTTTATTTATTTATTTATTTGTTTGTTTGTTTGTTTGTTTGTATCCCACCTCTCCATATGGATCAAGGCGGCGAACAACTTACAAATAGCATGTATTTCGAAACATTTCTGTACATGCCCCCAACAAGCTGGGTACTCATTTTACCGACCTGCGAAAGGATGGAAGTCTGAGTCAACCTTGGAGCTGGGCAGGATCGAACTCACAACCTTGTGGCTTGCAGTACTGGCATTTAACCACTGCACCACCAGGGCTGAAGAATGGTGAAAAATGCTACTGGAACCACCAGTATGATGACCAATGTGCTGGGTTTGGACTGGGTTTCTCTGTGGGAAACCAGTGTTCAAGTCCTAGTTGAGCTCTGAAGTGGAGCTTAAATCAATTACTTGATTAGAATAATTAGTTCAATAGTATCTTTGACCGAAACAATGAGGCAACATGAGTTTTCCAAATACAGAATATTTACCAAAATGCTAATTAATTTTCAATATAAGTACTTCTACAAACTTCAAATGGCCGGAAGAAGATGTTTGTCTTACTTTAGTTTCCCACAGAACGGAATGTCCCTTCCAAGGTGACATGTCTAGATTTGACATATGCTAATATCATGTAAAAACAAAGGAAGTGGGAATCGTTTTCTTCAAAATTGTTGACCTAATTGCATTAAAATACATGCAGATTTTAATCAACAAATAAGCCAGAACTTAATTTTATGAATCAGCTGAATTTACCTTAATTGGATGACACTGCTGCTATGATGCTCAGTGAATAGCTGGGCAAGATCACTACCTCTCAGCCTAGCCTTCTTCACTGATGTGGAACAGTTTTAGAGTATGGTCGAGGGAAAGGGATTGTGGGAATGGTTTTCCAAGATATATGACAGTCCAATCCCCCCAATCCAAAGCAGGCATAAAGAAAAAACCCTCAAGCAAGAACAAAACAGACACCAGAAACACCTGAACCACTCACATAACACTAAGCACAGTGCCACCTACTGAGTAAACATGGTAATAGTGCTATCCACATAACCACATTGAGGAATTCTATTTGGAAGTCATTAGAGAATGGGCATGATAGAATTATAACAGATAAATCAAATTCTTTTTCTCTCTTGTGATTGAACATGAAATAGTAACAGTGATCCAAATTCTAATTTGTTCTTTGGAGAGTTAAACTCTGAGCTGTATATTTGACTTGAGTTCCTAACCAATTCTGAGCTGAAATGAAGGAAAGCTTTCTACCCTACATTCATTTCAGTTCAACCTTTTAATGTGCAGCAGCAGCAGGCATACAATCTCCAAAGCTTTTAGCCTTTTAAATCAAGGTCTGGATGTAAAAGGGCATTGCTAAGTCCCTGAACTACATATTTCACATGGCTAAACCCTTATATTTTCATGGTTAATGCTGTGATCATTCTAGTATTGGTTAGCAGGAAGAGTACATTTATGAACAGGTATTCTGTGCCTTTATATGACATATATTACTCCTTTCAAATGATCACTAAGCTATCAAGAAGTAGGTGGATAAATAAGTAATGGCTTCAAAGTCCCTAAAATAAAATATTAATTTGCATTTTCTGTGAAATTGAATGTGGCTGCTAAATTTAAGATGACTGGTCTAGCACAGGAGGGTCAGATCTTCTGAGAGTACATAAGTTAATTGTATAATCATAATGCTGTACAGCTGGAAGGGACCCCAAGGATTTTAGAGTTCAACTTCCTGCCTATGCAGGAAAGCCACAGCTAAAGCATTCTTTATTATCAGCCATTCAGCTTCTGGATAGAAATATTTAGTGAGAGTGTCCACCATTTTCCAAGGTAGTCTATTCCACCGTCAAGCATCTCCTGCTGTCAGCAGTTTCAGAAGGAAAACAAAAGAGAGTTCTGGTTCTGACTCTGTTCAGATATGATGCAATGCAGGAGATGGGACAGGGTTTTTCCTCTTGGCCCTGTCCTCAGAGCATTCAACAGAAGTTCTGTACTGAACCAAAGGTCAGAATTTTGATGATATGCTACACCAGGGTAGGCAATGGCAGCTGTCTGGGTTGCAGCCATGAAAGAAAGGACACACTGAAGCAATGGGCCGCTTGTAGCTGGAAGATTCTGTCTAAGGATGGAAACAATATTCATAGATCTTTGAAAATTTGTCTAAAACCATGTTTTTCAATTTTCAAGAAACTGTGAATCTTCAATTCAGGATTTATTCTGTGCAAAATTTGCATGTGGTGGTTTCCCATGTAAAACAGCATTTTCTCCATAAGAAACAGTGGCCATTTCCGCACTAGACTGTTATAGTACTATTATTCCACTTTCAACATCCTATGGAATCCTGGGGTTTAAAGTTTAGGAAGGGACCTTTGAGGATGTTGAAAGTGAAATAATAGCACTCTAACAATCCAGTGCAGCAATGGGCAGCAACTTCTATGAAGAAATCACTGTTTTCTATGTATAAAATGCTGGTTTTTGTGCAAAGCAACCATGTGCAAATTGTGCGCAGAGTAAGTCCCGAATTAAGAATACATGTCAAAAAAAATTTGTGAGATTTTCAAAGACTTTCTTGCAGCTGGAGGAAAATTGCCTAAATTATTTGTTGCTCCCTTGTTATTGCGGTCTAGGCCTACCCAGAGATAGCACTCGATATCACTTTGATATCAAACAATTTGGCTTTCCTCTGCCACCCTGCTCCATGTGTTTGTGAGGCCACCAGACAAACGCAAACAGGCACAGCTGATTAATTGCTGGACATTCCATTCTCCACCCAGGCAGGCCAGATACAGCCGGTTCGTCGCTTCAGGGATCTCTCCGGTAAACATCTCATTGCATATGTGCGATACTAACAAAGGCTCCCTGCCCCGAGCAGGCAACCTGACAAAGCTGTACTAAGCGCTCCGCATTTGCATACTGGCCACACTATTGTTAATTCGGCTCTGATTCAATCATGGTAAATTCTGACCTTTCCAAAGCTTTGTCCCACTCCTAAAATGCATTGTTCTCACCAAGTAAGGTATGACCTGCAGTCACAATTCACCCTATAAAAACCCCTGATTCCAAGACCCTCCTCGGATCACTCCTGAGTTTCATTCCGCCTTGCCGCCACCCTGCTTGACGAGCTTTCCCCTCAGCTAAACGCGCTGAGCTTCTTCATCGCACCCCAACTTCACTCTCAAGGTCCAGAACTATGAGACAGGTGTCGTATCACCCATTTCCCTCTAAAATCCCTATTCCAAGTCAATCTCTGATTCCTTAGTTATCTGTGTGACTGTGGTGTCTTTAGTATTTGTCTGTACGTAATAAACATCATTTTTATTATCTTAACTCACCTGGCTGCTTGACTGACCTGACCCTGTAGACACTGGGTTGCAAGATCCTGCTAAGTTACCCTGCCTCTCGCTAGCTTTAGTGAGTGCTCCAGCTAATTTCCTCCAAAGTTGTGTTGTTGTTTGGTTATTTAGGTGTCCCTCCTGGGACCCCCAGCAAACTGGGTAACACCCTCTGAGAAAAAAAAATGTGTGAAGAATTACATGCCTAATTCTGTCTAACTTCTCTTGCCACTACTGCATACTCAGTGGTCAGAAATCATGCATTAATACTAATTAGATTAATTTATCTTTTTTGAAGAAGGAAGAAGATATCTGTGGAAGATTCCCTTGTGGTTCAGAGTGCACGTGGGAAGGGAACAGCAGAGTGTAGATCCTGCACTGTGCTTCCAGACCATAACTTTCTGCCAATGTATTTAGTGGTTTGCAAAGGACAAACATGGCTGGATAGACAGCTGAAGAAAGCAGATGTTGCCCCAATAAGTGACAAAGTCCAAGGTCCTTTTTTGTGCTCTCTCTTAGGGTCCACATTCTCCACTCCTCCAAAAAAGGGGAGAGATCACAGTTTTTTCATCTTCAAAATGGCCAGTTGTGTTGCTATTGCTGTTAACTGCTGTCCAGTTAAACTCACCTTATGATAACGCTATGGATGAGAGACCATGAAGGCACTCTATCATCAACCACCCTGCTCAGGTCTTGCAGATTCAGGGACATGTTTTCTTTAATTGAGCCTATCCATCTGTAATACAGTCTTCTTTTTTTCCTACTGCCTTCCAGCTTGTCAAATTTATTGTCTTTTCTTGTGAGCCATGTCTTCTCATGATATGGCCAAAGTATGACAACCTCAGTTGTCGTGGCTTCTAATGGAGAGTTCTGGCTTGATTTGCTGTAGGGCCCATTCATTTGTCTTTTTAGCAGTCCAGGGGTATCCTACAACTTTTCTCCAGCACCACATTTCAAATGGACAGTATCATGCCCTAAACCCTTTGAGGGCCCTACTGATCATTCTGCTATGTTTGAGGACTCCCCACCCCTGTTTTAGGTTTAGGTGTGAGCATTCAGTTACTTCCTATTTAGAATAAAGACATCCCCCAAGATTGGTGCTAGAGCCAGCATAGTGTAGTGGTTTGATTGCTGGACTAGGACTGTGGAAATCAGGGCTCAAATGCTCACTCAGCCACAGAAACCCACTGGGTCACCTTGGGAAAGTCACACTCTCTTAGCCTCAGAGAAAGACAATGGCCAATCATCTCAAAGAAATCTTGCCAAGGAACCCTGCGATAGGATCACCAGACATCAGAAATGATTTGAATAAGAGAGGTGCTATTGTCCATTTTAGGAGTCAAAAATAGTGAATCCCAAAATTGCAAGGAGGGGACAGTGTGGAAAGGGGTGGATGCACACAACAATATTGAAGATCCTGCTGCTTCTATTAGTATAGAGCAAGTGAGATAATCTTTCTTTATTGGGCCAGCAAATGTTCCTAATTCTTGAAGCATGACCTTTCTGGCCATACAACACTCTTTGTGGGGTGAGGAATTGTTCGTCACAAAAAGGAAAATCTTGCATGGCAGGTGCGAATGGGGCCTGTACTAATTAGATTACAAAGTACAGCATTGCCAGAGGGATCAGGTTTTATCTTCCGAGCAGCAAAATGCCATGGGACTACAAAGAAACTAGAAGTCAAAGAGCATCTTAGTATTCCCTGCACATTGGATTATCAGAACTTGAAAGGCAGCAAGCTGGGATAATGGAAGATAGCCAAGTCACATCACCAGATATTAATCTGAGGTGCATACTAGGTACCAAGTCATCATAAGTCCATTTCCATTGTATTGAATATTGGTCCTCTGGGGTCAAATTTGGACCTCAGTAAGACCTTACCATACTAGCTGAGACTGATGGGAAGGTCAGAGGTTTCCCCAATTCTGACCCAGTGGTTTTTGGCATCTTGTGTTGCATTTTCTCACCTATCTTCCAGGATAGGTAAAGGTTTCACTAAAGTGGTTGTCATTTTGCTATCAAACTTTTCTCTGGGCTTAAGGTTCTACATCAGGACTGTCGTTATGAGGAGAGGTGGAGGCAAAATGAAGGAACTGCCTCTCCATAAGAATTCTGAAATTTTCCTTCAGAATCCAAATTTCTAGCATTGCAATAACTTAAAACATCATGTGAACATCTAGAAATACAGCTGAAGCATCCAAAGTAAATGGGACAAGCAAAGTTACCAAGAAAATTGAACCTTATGAGTTCCAGATGTAAACGTTTTTCAGTGTCTCACACTCTGCAATGCTAGAAACCCTGCAGTTGAAGAAAACAAAAACATTGGGTAGATTTCCTATTTGAGGGCAATGCTCTCCATTTGCATCCCCTCAAGGTACATTCCTGTTCTAACTCACTCTGCACTGTATGCAACTACCCTTCTCTTCCCTTTATTATTATTTTTTTAGTGCAATGTGCTTTTTTACTGTGAGGGACAAATAGACATAGGAAACATTTGGGTTGGTGAGATGGGTTGCTATACTAAAGACAAAACAGAGAAGATCAGTTGTGAAGATGAACTGACAGTTTGATTCGACACCCTTTCTTGTGTCATCACAGAGCTATGGCCTTTTCCGCACTACAGTGTTAAACTGCTTCTGTTTCACATTCAACACCTTGTGGAATTCTGGAATTTGTAGTTTACTGAGACCAAAGAGCTCTTTGGCTGAGAATTCAAAGTGCCCTTCCCTAAACTATAAACCCCAGAATTGCATAAGAGGTTGATAGTGAAATTGCAGCACTTTAACACTGTAGTGCGGACATGGTATAAGTCTTGGATGGAAACCTTAAAGAAACAGGACTGATTAAACACCAACTCAGTCCAAACTGTAGCAATGGCCATTTCCTCATTATACTGTTGTAGTGTTATTGTTCCATTTTCAACATCCTGGGAATTCTGGGATTGACTGAGGCCAAAGAGCTCTCTGGCTGGCAATTCTAAATGCCCCTCCCCAAACTGCAAGCCTCAGGATTCCATAGGAGGTTGAAAGTGGAATAATAGCACTATAACAGTGTAGTGCTTTGAACTACAGATTCATATGAAAAATGTAACTGCCTTGTGACATGTTTTCAACATTCCAAGGCATACTTCAGCAAAGATGGTGTATAAAATTGCAGTTGGAGGTCAGCCTTATCCATTGGGCACAGTGATGTGGCTTCTTCAGGCTGCTGGTTTGGAATGTCATGAAAGGTCAGCAAACTATTTGGTTGATTATGGTTGATAATGGTTGCTTCATTCCAAAGAAAAGTGGATGAGGGATTTTCTGTCTCAGATGTCAAAGTGAGTTGCCTAGCCATGCAGCTGGGTGAAGGTGCAGGGCACCTTTTGTTGCTTCTCTTCAGGCAGCAAAATGTCTTGGGCCAGCTGAGTAAGAAGCACAAGAAAGTAGATCATGGTTTTGCAGACCTAAACAGAGTATATACCAGGTGAAGGAATCAGATATCCCTCCAATTAAAAGATGTCTTGTAATTCCCAGAATTCTTCACCATGAGCTATGCTGGCTTGGCTTCCAGGAACTGTGGGAGTCCAACAACAGCAGGGCTATTGTCACCTCTGCAGTTTTGTGTGAAGCCTTGTGATGCCCTTCCTCCACATTTGCTTGCCAGGGTTAGAACCCTGCTGGTCTACAATGGCATAACTATAGCACCACATGAAGTGGTGGCAGAAAGAAAAGGAGTGTGGGTACAGCAGTCATTAAGGAATTAAGGCACTGGAAAACAGAGGCTTCTCAGAGCCAGTAGGTTTTATCTGTGTTTCCTTGTCATGGCTGCACAACCCTGGCAAAAAAGAAGAGGGGGAAAAATGCAAGCACTAGCACAGTGCACAGCTGCTCTTTTGCTTTTTACTTTGCTGTGTTTATGCCTTTTTTACTTAATCTCATCAGCTTCCTCAAGTCCCACTTTTATGAGAAATGTGGGATATATAACAAGGAAAGGAAAGAAAGAGAGAACATATAAGCATGAATGATGATAGAAATTTTGCCTCCTGAAGTACCCTACCAGCACCAAATCTGGTGTACCTCTGAAAAGATGCAAGACTGGCCTTAAAATAAAGGTGGGAAAGTTACCTTTACAAAGAATGAATTTGTGGCATGCCATTCATAGCTCAATAGTGATAGAATGAGAATGGGACCCACAGTATCATTGCATCATGGGATTCAGCCTAGCTTTTTATCAATGCTTCTTAAAAACTGCTTCCCAGGCTCTGTTATAAAGCAACTTTAGATTGCTATATGGAGCCAGTTACACCTCCTATTCCCACTGGGTCCTCCAAACCCAAACAAATGATATGGAACCAGTGATGAATATTTGCTGCAATGTACAGCAAGTCATATAGATTCATGGTATGCATATTCATGGTATGTCTAACTTCAAGTCGTTCCCAGCTTGTGATTACCCTAGGAAGAACCTATCATGGAGTTTTCTGGAAGCTGAGAGTGTGTGACGTGTCCAAGGTCACCCAGTGGGTTTCCATGGCCAAGTGGAGAATCAAGCCCTGATCTCCAGGGTTGGGGTTCATTGCTCAAGCCACTATGCCACACTGGCTCTGTTTTCTACTTTTGGCCATAAGGAAGTACATGGAGCCATGGTCTGAATCAGGACTGCCATGCACAAGAAGGGCTGTTTATACCTCCCTTCTCCTAATCATGGTCTCTGACCTGAGAAGAGCTTTTGAAAGCCACCCAGAGAAAGTTGTTTTTCTTTCTTTTTTAACCCCTGCATAGGGCTGTGTGAATATCAAGACTATAGATATGGGAAGAGGTAAGCTTAAGTCTTTTGCACAATGGCCCTGATCTAGATTGAGACCATTCATTATTAGTGGGGTTTTTTTAAAGATAGAATTTGGAAAAGAGAAGGTAGAAGGTAGAGGTGGAAAGAGGCAATGGCATGAGTCCCCTTCTAACAAGAAAAACAAAACAAAAACCTTTTCACATCTATGGAGTATATGGTAAATAGATTTATTTGGGAGCCTTTACTGAATCTAGTGACTTATGGTAACTCATAGCCTTAATCCAAAGGGGATCCCTTATTAGCTCATGAAATTCTTGTGTCCTAAGAGGGCCTCTACCGTGACCTCATTCTGTCTTCCTAATTAGAGAGTGGTGACTTCTATAATTAAACCATGAATATTTTATTTTTCAAATAAAACAAAATGGGAGTTTTTACAAACTCTTCAGACCTAATTCATAACTTATTACTACTGCTTCACTGCTGCATGTAAACATAGTTTTGGAGTGGAATCCCAACCCAGTTCTAAAAGAAAATTGATCCCATGAATTGTGTGGGAAGAAGAAGAGCTGTGACTGCTGAACTCATTAATATCACATTTGTGAGAAAACCCTATGAAATTCATAGGGTCGCTGTAAGTCGATAGACCACTTGAAGGCACATACACCCACATACACAATAAAAACTGTTAGTAAAGAGAAAGTAAATGATGCTGCAACAGAGACTTCATGGAGGGATCTTGCTCCATTTTATTGCCTGTGCAATTTTGTGGTTGGCTCAAAGTTACAACTACAGCTTTTCAAACCAAAAAAGAGGTGGGAACTAGACCTTGGAAAATTCACTGTTTCAGATCCCGACTCCCAAACCCCTAGACAGCATGACTAGTGGCCATTCTGGCCTGGGAATTCTGGAGGTTTTAGTCCAAAGAAGTAATTTTGATGACATGAACCAACATGTACAAAAATTAAAGTAGGTATCTATAGACTCCCCCACCCTTGCCCATTTGCAATCTACGTCCAGTTCCTTAATTATCCTATTTGCTGGTGTATAAGGATTCACATTTTCCCCAAAAAATACTGTTTGAAAATGGGGTGTGTCTTATATGCCATTGTGTCTTGTACGCCCAGCAAATACAGGTATTATTTTTTTCATAGTCGAAGAGAATCTGCCCCTTTTTTCTTGTGCAGTATTTTCCCCCCAAACATCCATATGTTTATACACATTTTAAGCTGTATGCATTGCTTGAATGCATTCTCTTGCTTTTAGGCCCTATCTGCAGGACAGCGTCCTCTCAGCATGGCAATGTGAGAGGAGTGAGACTGCGACAACGCTTCTGCATGTTTTCATTGTAGTCCTGCCCTTCTCATGTTGCCAGCCAGCATGATGGCAGGATGTATCACTGACAGAAAAACTCTGTCAGTGACCCCCGATCATGCAAGCCTTCTGTTGCAGCTAGCTATGCAGAAGGGCCAGTAGGGCAATCAGGTGCTTTCTTCCCCACTCCAGCATGGGAAGAAGGCCAGTAGCAGTGTGGAAGGAAAGGTGTGTCCCTCGCACTCCCTTCTGCAGGCAGCTGGTTGCATGAGGAAAGAAGCACTGGGAACACACTCCCATCCAGGCAGAGGCGCTGCCAGGATTGCAACAAGATGATGCATGAGAGTGTCATCCTGTGGAAAGGGACTTAGTTATCTGTTATGTGCGTGTCTGAAAAGTATGCATTTTTCCTATGAATACTTTTCAAAAGTGCACATATTTTTGGATGTGCCCACAGTCTTTTCATTTACGTGGGGGTTCCATAGCACAAATTGTGCCTGACCTGTGCACAATCTGGAAAGTGTGGACTGAATGAAATCTGGCCAAGGGGAAATCCATTGAAATAGATTCCATGCATATTCCTAATCCTAAAAGCATATCATTCCTTATGTTTTTAGCATAACTATTAGCATAATTTCACTAGGTACTTTATAATGAATACATACTAGGTACTTGATACATACTGAATATGTAGTAGGTACTTTACAATCCACAATTGCTACCCTCTGACATGAAGACTAACAGAATGAATCTCTTTTATGTTTTTTAACCGATGTGTCTTTAACTGTTTTATATGTTTTTAACTGCCATGTGTTGTATTTTAATCAGTTGTTCCTTCCCACCTTGTTCATAGGGAGAGGTAGGAAATAAAGATTGATGATGGTGGTGATGATGGTGATGGTGATGATGATGATGATGATGATGGTGATGGTGAATGTTTCTAAAATGATGACAAGATGTACCTGTTGTGGTTAAAGCCCTCTGTTACTGGGAAGATAGGTTACAGCAGAGCTTTCCAAACTTTTCATGTTGGTGACGCATCATTTTGTGACACAGTAATTCATGAAGTAATTCAGTTAGTGGAGGCAGCTCCTCCACCCAAGCCTGGCCTGCCACCACCTTTGCTGGGGTCTTTCTCAGCCCAGGGTAGCAGTGATAGGATAGGCAGCCCCTCCACCCATTACATTTGTGTGACACACCTACATATTGCAGCTAACACACTAATGTATCAATATTTATCAGCATGTTACCCTGATTTCTGGGGTCCCTTGGGGGACACCTCAATATGCTCCATGTGATGGGGGATGGAAACTAGCTAGAGCACAGGCAATAGCAATGTGAGAGGCAGGGTAACCTAGCAGGGTCTTTTACCTCTCAGGGTCAGGCTAAGCCAAAAACCAAACGAAATTGTCCAATGAATGATTTTATTGAATAAAAGTCTCATGCACCAACGCAATCACTCACGCACTCACTCAAGAGCTATTAAGAAACAAAAGAGAGGAAACTGGATAGGGGAGTATTGAAGGGGTACAGCTGGGGTAATACTGCACCTTTTCCTGAAGTCCGGGGTCCGAGAAGGCAGCGGAAAAGTGGGGCTCAGCATGGAGAGGGCTGAGGGGATTACTCAACAGATGGAGCAACAGTCTGCTTGGGTGACGGGGAGTGATCTGAAGAAACGCTCAAAAACCAGGACTATTTGTAGGGGGAAAAGTACCTGGTGGACTAATCCTTTCCCAGGGAGAACAATGGGTGTTGGAGTGATAACGAAGCTCCACAATGGTAATTTTTTTTTTTTTTTTTGCGTGATGGGATTGCAAGGTGTTGCCAAAGTCTCAGGATCTTCGGCTGTGTTTGTTTGTGGTGTGATTTCATGTAGATGGTCCTTGCTTGACAGGATATTTGCTCAACTTGAGGCACACACGCTAAGTCAGCATCTCGGGGCTGAGGACCCTTTGTTTATTGTGGGTTTACACATCTTGAGGTCTCCTGGGGCTACGTGACTGGGGATTTTACTGGCCTGACCTGGTTCTCGGTCCTTCGACCATGACTGCCTACGTGCTCATCTGGGTGACCTCTCAGGCACACGGAGTTATATTTAATATCAAAATTGTAGACCCTGGGATAGAGTTTTTCCAGTGGAGTAACAAGCATCATCGCCAATTGTTAAAAGCTGTGCAGTAGCATAAAATAGGTTATTTCATGTTGAGTAGGCCCTGCTAGATAGTTCATGCTTTAGTCTGGTAGTTCAAGGATATAGAGGTGGTTGGGAAGAGATCAGAGGAATAAATCTTCCTGTTAGCATCTTGTTTCATGGTTTGCTTATCTATTTGAGTGGGAATGGGTCACAACTATGCAGTCAAATGTTCTCTGTTTGATTCTGCTCTATCCAGGGGTTCACCTTTCAATTGCTTTGCCTCAAGAAAGGACATCTCAGCCCAGGGGA
The DNA here is from genome assembly GCA_948474755.1 of Ctenosaura bakeri. Taxonomy (NCBI): domain Eukaryota; kingdom Metazoa; phylum Chordata; class Lepidosauria; order Squamata; family Iguanidae; genus Ctenosaura; species Ctenosaura bakeri. The sequence continues at coordinate 364,476 of CAOLHI010000720.1, forward strand.
CTCATTATCTACCATCTAGGTAGAATTAACTGCTTAGGGGCTTAATTCAACCGGTTGCTATGAGGGGCTTGTTGGAACCTACTAGCCTATATTCTATGAGTCTGTCTTCTCTCACAGACCACCTGCTTCATTGCTTTACTACCCATAATACATAATAAAGTCTTTAGCAGTGATGTGTGTCAGTTTGCAAGATTCAACCAAGTCTTGGGAGGCCTGGAATTGCAGCCAGTTCCAGCTCAACACTGCCTTATGTTTTTCTGTAGCATGCATGAACCAATACATGTTCAGAGTTTCATGTGGAGTGTGCACATGGAGGTGCCTCTTCATTGAACTTAATCTGGCTTTTGTGGACACCAAACATCTCACAGATTAGAGCTTGGAGATGTTACTCGCAATGCTACCTGGGGACTCTGGGAACTGGAGTCCAAGGAAGTGACTTTTCTAAGAAAACATAACAAGAGACGGGCCTCTTGTACTAGACCTCTTAAATCAGACTGTTTTGCTGTATATTATTTAAATAGCTGCAGTTAGAACAGCACATTAAAAAAATATGGCAGGTAGCTATCTGAAAGCTTTTTCCAAAATACATCCAGAGATGTATCCAGCTTTCCTTATGGTTCTCATTTTGGTGGCTAAGCGTATAGATTTATGTTTTTTTAGCATGCTGGGTGTAGCTTGTGAAGCAGCTTTATCTACTCTTTCCTTTTCTTTCTGTTTTTCTGACAGTGTGCTCAGTAAGGAATTCTGGAGACAGATACTATATACCTTGTCTGTTGTAGGGAGGCAAATACACAGTTAAAGCAGGATCAGCTAGAGTAGAATCCCATTATTTCCCAGTTCAAGCTTTATTGTACTGTTTCTGTGGACAGGTTAACCTGACACTGTGGACAGGTAAACTGACACTGAAAGTATCTGTTTCTCACACTTCTCCATGCTCCCAATTCCCATCTGGTTTTAAAAAACACCTTCCAGATAGATTGAAGATGAGAAAGAAAAAGGGGTGGAGCAGGTATAAAAAGACTTTGTGAAAAGAATCTTCTTTGGCCCTTTTCACATGTTACCTGTTTGCACGACGGGGGAGGGCGTCTCGCGCGAGAAGCCTTTTCCGAAACGCTGCCGCTTCCCCGTTCCTTCCTACTGCAGGTCGCTTCCTGTTAGTGTGACTGTCGCGTTAGTGCCCCACCCCTTCCTTCCGCAGGGCAGTGTGAGAGCTATAGGCTGCGCTGGAGGAAGGAAGTGTGACCCGCCTGGCTCGTCGACGCACCACATGGCAGGTAAGTGCACGAGGGCACCGTGAGCATTGCGCGAGCACCGGGCATTTTCAGCTTAAAGCCGAAAATCAAAAAATGTGCGCGCGCCCTGCTTCAGCCTCGTGAGCGTCGCGCAAGTGGGGGTGCGTCGTACGGAGCAACATTCCCATTTGCACAACGCTCAAGGGGCTCTCGTGCAACAAAAAAACCATGGGAAAAGGGCCTTTGTCAAGCAAGGCTTCATTAACTGAGGCATGGCTGTATTGCTTCCAAGGCCATTTCTGCACTACGCTGTTATAGTGCTATTATTCCACTTTCAACATCCTACGGAATCCTGGGATTTACAGTTTAGGGAGGGGCATTTAGAATTCTCAGCCAGACAGCTTTTTGGCCTCAATAAACTACAAACCCCAGAATTCCACAGGATGTAGAAAGTAGAATAGCAGCACTATAACAGTGTAGAGCAGAAATGGCCTCAGTCTCCCCCTGCTGTCTGTTGTTTCAGTCCCTAAATGTAAACACATTCCTCTTTCATCTACCCTCCTCTCAAAAAGGTTCAATGATATATTCCATAAGGTTAATGAAATCTATGTTGAATTTTATGCTGCTCTGATCATACTCCACATTCCACCTGTTCTGAAACAATGGTGATTTTTGTTTTACTTTGGATTATGTTAGATCCACAGTAAAAGAGACTGGGGTACAATTTTCCAGGTGGAGGCAGAGACTGTGAGTGTCCCCATGTTTTGAATTTACTTGGCAGGGTGGTACATGTTCCAAATTTCATTCCTTTGGGGAGTACAGCTTACAGACCTATCTCTTGCTTTAAATCAGAAGGTTTTCCACCTCACTGTTTAATAAATCAAAGGCTAGAGCATGCTTCTTGTTTTTTCTTGAGATAGATTCTAAGGTAGAAGAAGGCTCATCAATGTGCCTCCACTGAAAGTTAGCATGGGGCAAGTATCTATGCTGCCAATTGCTTTCTCTGTGGGGTATAGCACCAACTATAACAGTTGCCTAACTTAAGAGGTTTAATCTGATTATTGGGAAGTTGTCTGCATGTAAAATGAATGAGATTTAAATGTTGGGGAAATGCATTCTAATTTTTTATTGAACAACATAAGGCAAAAAAATAAAAAATAAAATACGTGTTACATTGTTAAAGGTAACTAGTTAGTTAGGAAGGGAGGTAATTGCAGGTGCAGTAAAGCTATATTTCACTATGCCATTGATATAAAAAAGTCAAATCTTTCTTTGATACTGTCTACTGGTATTGTGATTGATATACACTGAACACTCATTAAATACCATTCCCCTCCTTGTCTAAGTTTCCTGCAAAGCAAGTATGTGAAGTTTCTTCAGAAAAATGGGAGAAAGTAAAGTCAACAGACTTATGTGCATTATAAGGCCAGACTGATAGTTATGCCATCATGAATGTCCTCCTACTATACTGATCCATTGCCCTCAGTGTTATATCTCACTAAGCTCTCTGCATCTTCTCAGTTCTCTGAGCTGAATCCAGTTCATGGGGCTCCAGCTCCCTTTGTTTTATCCAGGCCTCCACACTTGTACCAGTGATCTTTAACATTCTACCAGGTATAGGGTTGTGCTCCAAATGTTGATATACAGTGTGCCCTCTGCTGACATAAACCAGTTCCACACTAAACTGTTTTAGTGCTATTATTCTACTTTCAACATTCTATGGAATCCTGGGGTTTGCAGTTTAGGGAGGGGCCCTTGAGGCCCCTCCCTAAAGTGCAAACTCTAGGATTCCATAGTATGTTGAAAGTGGAATAGCACTATAACAGTCTAGTGTGGAAATGACCTCAAATCTCAGTATATAGAAATGCAAGGTCATGCAAAGATTTGTGTCCCATTATTGTCAATGGATGTGCTGGGCAAGAGTCTGTGATGGCATGGGTGTGCTCACATTGTGTGCATCGATGATAATGGGACAGAGCATTCATGTTTTTTGTTTTATGTGAGGGTTCCTGGAGCAGAGCCCCTCCATATATGGAGCGTGCACTATACTCTTGCTTGTTTCAGACTTGCATCTAGTTCTACTTGTAAATTTTCCTGTACGTTCAGAATCACTTCATATTATGACTGAGAACTCATTAAAAGAAGCCTGCTTTGCCTCACCATAACTTGGATAAATCAGATTCTCATCCTTACCCTGAAATTGTTATAGTGTGAAAACCATATTTTTTCCCAAGGAGTCACAGCCAGTTCTAGTCAAAGTCTACGAAAAATCTACGCATTTACTGTAAGCCTGCCTACTAAAATGTGTTTGCATGGATCTGCCTCGGCGGTTGGCGTCCTTTTCAAAGGAAACACATTCATGGATCAAATGTGTTCACCAAAATCTACTTCTGTCCAAGATGGAGGGGATAGAATTGCCACTCTGTGTTGTCTGGATAAAAGGCACCACAAGCAGTGTCAAGATTTCAGAAGGTGGCAGGAATGAGAAACAGGACTGCTGCTTCTGGGTAAGAAGGATGCCAAGAAGAAAGAAGCTAGCACAGCATCTAACAATTTTTTCTACCTTTGATAGGGCTGCCAGGTTAGTACTATCCAAGGCCCTTGGAATTCTGGGTCAAACCTGAGATGATGACCCTTTGTGATGTCATCAGATGTGGGCCCTGGTGATGTCATGAAGCATGATGCTCTAAGATGCTTTCCACACCTTACCTGGTCACGGAGACATCCATTGTGGGTCCTAGCTTTGGCTATGCTGGAAGGGGAGTGCAACAAGAATGTTCCCCTCTACACTGGCTGCTTCTGTGTTCTGGGAAGCACAATGGCCACACCTCTTCCTGACACAGCACAGCCGGGTAGTTTCCAGGCTGTGCTGGGGCAGGAAGCACAGCCATTGCACTTCCAGGGCCTCCATAGACAAAGTAAGACCGCAATGGTGGCGTGATCACCCGTCATTGATGGGGAAAATCTGTCAATGATTTGCAGTGCAATCGTGCCACCAGGGGACAGGAGAAGGATGGGACTGCGAAGATATCATGTATAAGCATCATTGCGGTCCTGTCCTTCTCCTGTCCCTATGGTGGGTTGGGAAGATGGAGTGGAAAGGGTCTAAGCATCAAACACAGTTGCCCAGAGTGTGCCATTCAGATGAAGACACCAAGTCTTACAAAAGAGAAAAATGCATATACACACACTTTCAGGGCAGCAATTCTTACCTTCAAGTTGAGGATTAGAAAAGAAGGACCAGAGATCTCAGAACCTTATCTGCCTAGGAGATCGTATAGGAACCCAGCAATGACCAAAACTGTTAACAGTTTATAATTTACAGTCAAAATATTTTCCCTTCTACAATCTGTGGCTTGGAGTACATCTTTTCTGTTGGTCTAAATGTGCTTATTCATCAATTAAGAACATTGGGACAATGGATACAGAATGTGAAAACACACATGACACAATCATGAGTAGAGGTAGGAAAGGTCATTTATTTATTCCCAGTTATAGAAAAGGAAATCTGAAATGATATGGGAGTACTCCTAGATCTACCTTTGCCACTGCACTACTGAGAAGACTCTGTGGCCGGGGTACTTCATGCCTACTTAAACTAGTGCACCAGCTATGGCCCTTCCTGGAGAGAGAACCAGTCACAGAAACTCATACACTGGTAACTTCCCAATTAGAACATTACAATATGTTCTACATGGGGATGCCCTTGAAAATTATTCAGAATCTGCAGCTAGTGCAAAATGTAGCAGCTTGATTGCTGGCTGCACTATCATACATACATCAACATGCAGTCATCCTAAAGAATTGCACTGGCTGCCAATATGCTTCCAGGCTGAATTCCAAGTGCTTGTAATGGTATTGAAAGCCCTAAATGGCTTGAGACATCAGTACATGAGGGACAACTTCTCTTTTTAGGTGTTATGCCCCAGTCCCAGAACCTGGGTGCAGACACAGACCGGATCCTTCTCAACAGCCACAACACAGAGGCCCTTTTTGCATGGCATCGTGGAAGTGAGAGGGCCCCTTGAGCGTCGCATAAATGTGAGGAGCGATCTGCATGATGCATGCGATGCTCAAGAGCCTGACGTGAAGCGCACATGGATTTTTTCATTTTTGGCTTCAAGCCAAAAATGCTCCATGCTCACACATCGCTCAGGGGTCTGGGGTGTACTCACCTGCCGTGCAAAATCTCCTGAGCCATGCTGGTCGCGCTTCCCACCCCAGCACAGCCTACAACTCCCAGGCTGCACTGCAGAAGGAAGGGACGGGGTACGGGTGGGGCACTTGCGCGAGCAGGAAGGAGCTGCGGACCTGAAGCAGGAGGCTTGCAAGAGCATTTCTTCCAAGCCTTCTCACACAAAACTCCAAGCCAGAAGCATTAAAAGGTAAGGTGCAGAAAAGCCTAGAGACATGAACGAGACAACATTTATTTCAACCCAGCATAGATGAGAAAGGGAGGACTCAATAGACACTCAGGTCCTTTCCGCACGAGGAAGTTAAAACAGGCCAAGGCATCCTGGCACGGAGGTTGTCCGCACCTTGGATCAGACTACGTCTGGACTACTTACCTTAGTTCTGCACCTTAGTCTGATCCAAAACGCCCTGAAGTGGCCCTCCAGCACGCTAAGTGAAGACAGGAAAAATCTGGTCTTTCAATCTTCTGCAGTGTGCCATTGCGTTCCTGCTGACTAGTGCAGATGTGCAGGCTTGCACCAATGTGAGCCTGCAATCAGTGGAGGTCGGGCTGTGGGCGTGGCCAGCATCAGTGATTGGTCCAGACCCATGAAGAAACAGGAAGCCACCATTTTCAGCTGGAGCAGTGTGGATCTAAAGACCCTGCACTGCTCCAATTCGCCCTGGACTAATGGAGGAGCCCTGCAGAAGGGCTTAAGGGAAAGTCCATGTTAATTCAGACCCAGAAGACCTGGTAAGTAATGGCACGGAGCGATTCACTCACCTCGTGTGGAATGGGCCTCAGAATACTAACATAGGAAAGACTCACTCGTTAATCAGGCAACAGCTGAGGAAGGCTGCTGGCCAATAAATATCTCATACTTGATGGGGAGAAGTCCGTTGCAGACAACTGCCCTTTCTGTTGGAACCAACACCTTTGTCTTTTGATCCTTGGCTTGTGTTCCTGAAAGACCTTGAACCTCGCTTTGTGTGCAGACTATGCTACTGGATACTCCCTTGAATTGACACCCTGAATTTATTGCTGATCTCGATTGCTGGAACAAGAATGGCAATTGTTTGACTGATAAGCTTCTCTAAACCTGACTGTGGCCCTTTTTGCACAGCATCTGCCATGCGAAAGGGCCCCCGGAGTGTCGCACAATTGTGAAGAGTGGTCCAAATGACGCACTTGTAGTTGCATGATGCTCCATTGGCTGGCAGGTGCCGACCACACACTATTTCATTTTTGGCTGTCAGCTGAAAATGGTGTGTGATAGCACATTGCTCTGGGGCCCTGTGCACACTTGCCATGCATGTGGAACTCCAGAGCTGCAGCGCTTGTGCTTCCTGCCCTAGTGCAGCCTGGGAAAATCCCAGGCTGCACTGCGGAAGGAACAGGAGGGTCTCTTGTGCGAGCAGGCAGCAGCTGTGGAGCTGAAGGAACTGGGACTCAAGAGCCTCTTGGAAGAGGCTGCTTGCACGATCCCTGCACCCCAGCTCTGCAAAAAGGTGAGTTGTGGAAAGGGCCTGTGGCTGCTACTATAGATTCTGTTTAAGGCCTGTGAATCTTGACTGGTTTTCTAAACAGGATATTATATGCCTGCCTGAGGACTGAGGTCTCATGGCAGAAGTGTTCCTCTTTGTAACAACAGGTCAGACTTTGTGAGGGTGTGGTACAGGACCTTCTCAGCTGTGGCATCCCAATTGCATAATGTCCTTCCCTTAAAGGCCTAATTGGCACTAATAATGGTTTCATTTAGGTATCAAATAATGACATAGCTATTACCAAAGCCTTTGACTTATTCACTCCAAAAACTTATGCACATGATTTTAATTTTCTTAAAACATGTTTTAATATGTTAATGTATTTAATATATTTTAGTCTATTTAGATTATTTGTATTGTTTTACATTATTTAATCTGTTTGTACTGATTTTCCTTTTTTAACAGAGTGAGATAGAAATATTTTCAGAAAGACAAACAGACAGAGAGACAAACTGTGTTCTCAGAAAAACAGCTTAATTGAAATAGTACCAAACAGGCTACACTAAATAGAAAAGATGTCAAACTGACATGCCAGCTGTGGGACTCTGGAAGTTGTAGTTCAAAGTAATTTCAAAGCTTTTTCACAGAAGACTTTCTGCTGGAGCCTTTCCCTTCCCTCCCAGAAAGGAAAAGCTAGGAAAAAGAATGGCAGATTACCAGGTTTAAGTGAAATAGCACTCGAAGGCAAAATTATTTGCAATGAAAGCCCAAAAAATCTCTTCCAGGTAACGCAATTGGTTTGGTGCAATTTCTATTAAGTAGTTGTTGTTTTTTCCTGACAACTCAGTTGTCATTTCAAACATTCTTTCCCACAACTTGGAGAGGAAACAAAGAGAATTCTAAGGCACTTGTTTCCTGTACTAGTAAAGCAAATACATTTAATGATTAATCACATGGATGTTTGGAGAACAAGAGGATCCCTATGTATAAAATTTATTTTTGAAAATAGCAACAATTTCTCCATTGGGAATCTTGCTTCTTTGGAGTCACTGTGCATGACAGCTTTGGTCTGTGTAATTTGCAGATATGTAATATTTAAGATATGTTTGTGAACTAAGTACTTTTTCCTAATAGCACATAATTTACCTAGGGTATTTAATGAACTGGGAATATGATCAGCACTGTCAGAACAATTTGAGGATTGCAACTGAGGGAATAAAGATATTGTTTTGTGTCTGAGTAACAATTTTAAAGTGCAAAACTAGACTTTCTTGGCTAATTTGACATCCCTTACCCTATCCTGTGTGGATATATATACATTCATAGACAAAAACAATTCCTTTAGATAGCAGCAGCAAGAAAATGGTTTGCACAAACCTGAAAATGGACAGAAGCAATGACCATGGAAGAATGGATTATTAAGGTTCTGAGTTATCCAGATAGCCAAGTGAACATGGGTTTTAAAGGATAAATGAAGCAAAGATTTATCGAAAAACTGGAAACCACTTACGGACTTTTTGAGCAATAAGAAATCTAATAATGCAATAATCTGTGGCTATAGCTAATACAAATTTGAGTAGGTTTATTTAGTTGGGTCCGTAATGGTAGAATAATATTTCTTTTTTTTAATGTTTTTTCTCTCATTACTATTTAGTGGGGAGATAAAAACCTTTTTAAGTGTTTTAGTTTTAATTTTAGGCCCTTTCCAGATGAGATGCCATAAGTGCATCATAGCATAGTTAAAGCAGGTTCTCTTGAAGCGCAGTAGTGATGCTGCGTTCCGCACCTCTCTGCCTTAATGCGAATAGAAGCGGAGTATCTCTTTGCTTTACAGCATCCTTGTCCACTCCCCTCACTCATCTTCGCCCCATCCCACCATGCCTAATTGGACGAGGCATGAGCTGGGAAAGCCCACAACCCACCCACTGCCAGCCATGCCATTTTCTTAATGTGCAGTAAAGCACTTTAACATTTCTGCATTGAAGTGGCAGAGGGGATGTGCTAATGAGGCATTCCATTGTTCAAATAATGCATCCTAGCAATGCTTGTGAATGGGCTGGCTACTGGATGGCTACAACGTTGTGCAGAATCTCAGACGCAGAAATGACTATAACCCACAGGTAATGCATTTCGGTAATGCATTTCAGCAATGCCATGCAGAAATGGCCTTAGTTCCCCCCCTTTCTTCTTTCTTCTTTTTTAAAATGTATGTTACTGTGATTGTGAATTAGATTCTTTATGTTAAAATTATTTTTTTTAAATAAATAAATAAAATAATTCTTTTCCCTATCTGTTCCTGGTATAAACTGATCCCATTCAATTATTTTCTTCTAAGCTCTGTCAATATAGAGATCAACAACTGGAAACCTTTGGACCAAATCTGGCCCCATGAAGACAGACATATGGCTCCCAGATTAGTGACATAAAGGCAAAGAGGGGAACGTAGCAAGAGCAGTAATTATGGCAATGTAACCTGCTGGCTGCCTGTTGAGAAACTGGAACAGCTTTACTCCATGCCCCCTAGCAGCCTTTTCAAAATGGCTCTCTGCAAATTGCTGACCACAGATCTCTTGGATGCATTAAAAGGGAGAAAGGACTTTTAAAAAAATAAAATAAAAAACTAAAATAACAGCTTCTTGCAGGCTAATACCCATTTGCGCCTAGAGAGCATTTTTGAAACCAAGTTACAAACAAAGATTTAGAAATGAAACATGGACTGGTCCCTGAGTGCAATGAAGTAACCAGAAGGCACTGTGGTCATCTTGCCTAATGTGAAAAGTTCCTGAAGCTGTCCTATAGTTTCTGTCATGTGTAATTGCTGTACTTAGGGAACTGTTTCTCTGAGATGGAAAGAAAGGCTAACCTTCACTTCAGCAGACTTGTCGTTCTGCCTTCTGTCTCCTCCCTAGTACCTCTAACTTTCTTGGAGGTCATGTTTAATGAGTATGTACAAGCACCTGGAAAAATCAGGTGCATAAATTAAATACCAATTAGAGTGGTAAGAAAGCACGATTTAATTACTAGTTTCTATATTTAAGTCCACTCATTAGCTATATCAGTGCCTGCATGTTTATCACACAGCCATTACAGAAGCTCCAAAGGAAAGATGATGCTTTTATTGCGTTGTTCTCTTGAAATGGGGTGTTTACATGTATCAAAAAATCCCCTTTTAAGCACACAAATCAGCTGCCAGAGTTGAAAGACTATTGTTTTATATATATATATATATATATTTAACATAATATGCCTGTAATGGTTATTGCTGTGCAGTTTCCCCCCTTCATATTTAATATAATCTGTGTGAAGTAGTTGTTGACCTACTTTTCATTTAATTGCAAGAAGAACTCAAAACTGGTCTTCCAACAATGATTTTCTTCACAAGGGCTACCTGTGACAGATCGTCAGAAATAATAAATTACATCCCATCCAAAAAAAAAAGTACCAGCAGTGAAATATTGTCATATCACAAAACATAAGCCACAGCATGACTTTTGGAAATGTAGAAAATTGGGCTCAGCGAGAAGCATAATGTATAGACACAAGACAGAGAAAGAAATGAAAATCCTCTTAGAAAGACAGTAAATATGAGCACAGGGAGATGTCTTATACCGAGTCAGAGCTTGGCTGGGGGACTTTGCAAATAGTAATCCAAAAAAAGAATGAGCTGTGAGTCACATCTTTGGTCTGCCTAGTACAGTGAAGTCTATACCAATTATCAGTGGCTCACCAAGCTCTCATACAGAGGTCTTTTCCAGCCCTGTCATTTGAGATCTTTTGAGCTCAAGGAACTAAACTTTTGAGTCTTTTCGCATGCTTTTTTTCTTGCTCGAGCACCCCTTGAGTGTCGCGCGAATGGGAGCGTCACTCCGTATGACGCACTCCCACTCGCGCGACGCTCACGAGGCTAAAGCTTCTTTGGAGGTTTTTAAGCAGAGGCTTGATGGCCATCTGTCGGGAGTGCTTTGAGGGTGTTCCTGCATGGCAGGGGGTTGGACTGGATGGCCCCTGTGGTCTCTTCCAACTCTACATTTCTATGATTCTGTGATTCTATGATTCTATGATAATTATTGCCCAGTCAGCCTTACATCAGTACCCGGGAAGATCCTGGAGCAGATCATTAAGCAGTCAGTTTCTAATCACTTAGAAAGCAAAGCGGTAATCACGAGAAGTCAACATGGATTTATCAAATATAAGTCATGCCAGACTAATCTTATCTCTTTTTATGATAGAGTTACTAGCTTGATAGATGAAGGGAATGCTGTGGATGTAGCATATCTCGATTTCAGTAAGGCCTTTGACAAAGTTCCCCATGACATTCTTGCAAAGAAGCTAGTAAAATACAGGCTGGACAGGGCTACTGTTAGTTGGATTTGTAATTGGTTGACCGACCAAACCCAAAGGGTGATCACGAATGGCTGCTTTTCATTCTGGAGAGAAATGACTAGCGGGATGCCACAGGGTTCTGTCTTGGGCCCAGTGCTGTTCAATATTTTTTATCAACGACTTGGATAAAGAGGGCATGCTCATCAAATTTGCAGATGACACCAAATTGGGAGGGGTTGCTAATACGCCAGAGGACAGGATCAAAATTCAAAATGACCTGGATAGATTAGAGAGGTGGGCCAAAGCTAACAAAATGAAATTCAACAGAGAGAAGGATAAGGTTCTACACTTAGGTAGAAAAAATGGAATACAGAAATATAGGATGGGGGACACGTGGCTGGATAGCAGTACGTGTGAAAGGGATCTAGGAGTCTTCATAGACCACAAGCTGAACATGAGTCAGCAGTGTGATGCGGCAGCCAAGAAAGCCAATGCAATTCTCGGCAGCATCAATAGGAGTATGGTGTCTAGATCGAGGGAGGTACTGGTACCACTCTACTCTGCTTTGGTTAGACCTCATCTTGAATACTGTGTCCAGTTCTGGGCACCCCAATTCAAGAAGGACATGGTCAAGCTGGAGCAAGTCCAGAGGAGGGCGACCAAAATGGTGAGAGGCCTGGAAGCCATGCCTTATGAATATAGACTTGGAGAGCTGGGTATGTTTAGTCTGCAGAAGAGAAGATTAAGAGGGGACATGATAGCCATGTTTAAATATTTGAAGGGATGCCATGTCGAGGAAGGAGAGGGCTTGTTTTCTGCTGCTCCAGAGACCAGGGTAAGGAGCAATGGATTCAAGCTGCAGGAAAGGAGATTCCAGCTGAACCTCAGGAAGAACTTCCTGACAGTCAGGGCTGTCCGGCAGTGGAATATGTGCCTCGGAGTGTGGTGGAGTCTCCTTCTTTGGAGGTTTTTAAGCAGAGGCTAGATAGCCATCTGTTGGGAGTGCTTTGAGGGTGTTCCTGCATGGCAGGGGGTTGGACTGGATGGCCCCTGTGGTCTCTTCCAACTCTACATTTCTATGATTCTATGATTCTATGATATGTGACCTGATAGATTAGGCTACGCAAGATTAGAAACTGATAGACTAGCTGATAGATTAAAAACTGATAGTCATATACCAATCCATTTCCATCACTAGTGCTTCCTAAATGATTACATACCACTAAAATGAGAACCACCATGGTGCAGTGGTTTGAACGTTGGGCTAGGGCTCTGGAGAACAGGGTTCAAATATCCAGTTGGTGATGGCAACACAGTGAGTAACCTTGGGCAAGTCATACTCTTTCAGGTTCAGAAGAAGGCAAAAACAAACCACCTCTGAACAAATCTGGCCAAGAAGGACCTATGACAGGTTTGCCTTAGAGTCACTACAAGGTCGAAATGACTTGAAGGCACATGACAACAAAACAAAATAAGGGCCATCTACTTTCGGGGGCTTAACAAAAATTATAACATAGATACAATGTTTTCAATCTACATAAAATATTTCTCAGATAGTAAATCAGATAACAAAAGTGGCAATAAAACCTGACTAAAAATAAATGTATGGGATTCCATAATTGACTGAAAAAAATCTAGGAAGGAAAGATGGGTGGGATTTTTAAAGGAATAAAAAACCCTGTGAGAGGTTTGCTGTAGGGTTGTCATAAGTCAGAAACAACCTGAAGGCACACAATAGGAGTATATATCCTTCCACATGAGGATACTGATGTTGAGTTTGTTTCTTCTTTGTGTTATTAATACTATTGCCTTAGTCTGAGCATTCAGTCTTGCAGACCAGGTTTTCATTCCCTGCTCAGCCATGGAAACCCACTGTGTAACCTTGGTGTTTCACATACTATCAGGCTACACTGTTATAGTGCTATTATTCCGCTCTCAACATTCTATGGAATCCTGGGGTTTGCAGTTTAGGGAGGGGCATTTAGAATTCTCAGCCAGAGAGCTCTTTGGCCTTAGTAAACTACAAAGCCCAGGATTCCACAGGATGTTGAAAGTGGAATAAGAGCACTATAACAGTGTAGTGCAGAAATAGCCTCAGCTTCAGAAAACCCTGTGATAGGGTTAACATAAATCAAAAATGACCTGGTGGCGCACAACAACAGCAGTAAACACACAACGGCAGTGCTACTCCACAACAACTGCCTCTAGCAATAATAATTGATGGAAAAAAGAGACACTATATAGAATTGATGAGGAGAGTATGTGAAACTGATGAAGACAATATGTAGAATTGATGTGGGTAGTACATAGAAAGGATGTATGTGGAACACAGACCAGATGTTCTAATATGATAGTTCCTACCCTATTAAAAGGAACTCTCAAAGGAGGGAATGTTGGAGATGTAACTGGTATAGCTTAGGAGATGCCACTCTTGCCAATGCTCTCGTTAGCTTGGGCAAAAAAATCTGAAATGAAGTTTGCTAGTGGTTACAAACTTTGGACCTTCTAACTTTTCACCCAAATACAGACGCAAAGCTTGTTACTGAGCTTGGAAGAATATGCCTGAAAACACAGAATGTGACTCTGAGAACATACAGGATAAATCAGTCTTTGGCCCTTTCTGCACCTTACCTGGTCTCGAAGCCATTGCATGGGGACCCAGGGAAAGCCTCTCCCAAGACAGGAGCACAATAAAAGCACCCCCTTCGCACTGGCTGCATGGAAGCATGATGGCTCTGCCCCTCCCTTCCACACACAGCACAGCAGTTTCCCAGGCTGTGCTGGGGGAGGAAGCACAGCCATTGCGCTTCCTGCCATTCTGTATGACAGCTAAGTGAGGGAGGACTGTGCAATCATGTGTCATTGACAGGAGAAACGCATCAATAATTTAATCTACAATTGTGATGGGTGGCCATGGGATCGCGACGACATCATGCAGAACTGCCAGCGCGATCCTGTCCGCACTAGCCTTTTATAGTGCTATGATTCCACTTTCAACATCCTCTGGAATCCTGGGGTTTGCAGTTTCTGGAGGGGCCAACTGGCCCCTCCCAAAACTGCAAATCCCAGGATTCCAGAGGATGTTGAAAGTGGAATCATTGCGCTATAATAGGCTAGTGCGGAAATTGCCACAATCTTATGGCCATTACAGGTTTGGGTACAGAAAAGACCTTTGTGTTTTTGATACAGAAAGAAAGACCAACAGATGGGACAGAGTGTTAGACTCAGGGAATGAATGAATGAATGAATGAATGAATGAATGAATGAATGAATGAATCAGACTGGCATATCTACTTTTATATGATTTTTGCAGAATGTGCACAAACAAATGTTATAGGTGTTTGTTCAATTGTTTAATACGAAACATGCTGTAAATATAGAATTTTGAAAACTGCTGAGATCATCTGGGGGTGGTCTTGAGAAAAGGAGGATATGAAACTATTATGAGTTTCAATGTCAGTCTCCTAGCATAGATTTCATTCTGTCAGAAGGTGACCATTTGCAGATAATAAAGCCTTAGATTTTGCCTGATCCTTCATCATGCCTTGTGCCCTGTGCCCTGCGCCCTGTGCCCTGTTAGAGTCCTGCCAGAATTCAGATCCTAAGGATCTGGAGTAGTTATATTTGTTATTCCCCATTTTTTTCTTTTCATTTTCTCAGCATATGGCTACTACTGCTGCAGTTGTTTTGATTCATACAGACACTCTCCCAGTGCCAAACCTCTGTCTGAAATAAGCTCCAGCAGCTGGATGGATCTTCTGAAGCCTTGAGCAAATGCTGGAGGAGCCTCCTTAATACTCAGATTAGATTCCTGCTTTCAGGGGAACAAGTCCATTGTCCCTGCACAAAATGGAACTTTCAAATGCTTCTGGAGATTGTAAATTCCTTGCTGCATATTTTCCTGAGATGTATTAGTAGATCATCTTTTAAAAAACAAAGAACACTTTGGAGCCATAATGTCTGGTGGGGCTTGAAGGAGATGTCTTGAAATAAATCATGTTTGCTATGCACTGTTGTGCTTTAGACTTGAAAGGCCTACTAGATCTCTACTAGAAATAAGCATGATGTTTCAGATTAACAGGTATGAATAAGAATGTTCCTACTGTTTGGGGAAATGGAGCACCGCTTACCTAACCACCAACACCACATTGAATCAGCAGGAGACTGAAAGATATACGTAGACCTTGCAAGGGAGTAGACTGATGAACAAACTAGATACAGTTTTCTCAGCCTCTGGTGACCCCATCCTCTGCCCCACTAGCCTCAGTGGGCATTAGCCACCACTGGAAATAAGACAACTCTCTCTCTCTCTCTCTCTCTCTCTCTGTGTGTGTGTGTGTGCTTTTAAAAAAGTTTTGATCATGCTAGGAGAAGAAATGAATTCTTGAATGAATTCTTGTTACTGATATTTCAGAGGGAAAAAGGCTGAGTAATATGCCATTTACAGCAAGCAGCATTATGAACACCTCATTTATAAATTCTTTCAGCATGATAATTGCCGTGGTGGATACCTGGCACTCACACTCCAAATGAGTCTTGCCTGACTAAATATCAGCTTTCTGTTTCCACTGCATTATCTTCCATTGTTGATTGTTATATTGTGCATATAAAATGGCATGATGTGCCCTTAAGTATCATCTCCTTTTACTTTGAATAGTCAGTTTACAGATTTTGGTAACTATATTGTTTAAAGCCAATCTCTGGCCGTCAGTGAACCTGCTGCTGTTTATGTTTTAGTTTTTCCCATTTACAGTTTGGAATCTAGGCTGTTGCATTTGGATAGATTCCTTCTGTTTAACAGGACTAACCCACAAGGCTATGGTGACAGAGGTTAATGGTGCCATTATTAGCTATTTACACAGTGCTGGACATATGTGCTAATCAGTGGTGGCTCTTAGACCAACTATTATTCCCCATAAAAAATTCTATTAAGCATTAGGTTCAAGCATGTCAACAACATTTCCTTGGCTATAGAGACTTCATTATCAACAGAAATGTATTTTTTCTCCTGTATCTTAATTTGCTGAAATGCTGCTCCAAAAACTGTGAGTGCTTTTTCAATTCACTTTGCCTGTGACACGGCCACTGTACACCAAGGGTTTTTGTGTATGTACTGCCTACTTTCCAAATGGTGGGAAAAGCAGTGTTCACCAGGTTGTGTGAGAGCAAGCCTATGATTTCGAGACTACAGAATGGAAGAGAAATCCGCCTCTAAGGTCTTAAATGTAGGTCCAACCTCAGAAGGGAAAATCAGATTTCAGAGTTATCCTCTCAGCAGCTTATTCAGCAGCTCCTTCTATAAAATCAATATTCCACTCTGATAGAATAAGAATGATCAAATCATCAAGTTAGAAGAGACCACAAGGGCCATCTAGTCCAAGTCCCTGACACAGAGGAACGAACACACAACTGAAGCATTCCCATCTGACCTCTGTTTAAAGATCTCCAGAGAAGGAGATTCATTGATGTATGAGTGCTATGTATCAGCTGAGGCAAACAAGGCATGCTGAGGTTTGGTAGTGTGGTGACCAGAAAAAAAGACCTGAATCTGCTAGATAAAGAGTTCTTCTGTTCCCCATCTATTTCCCCAACATGGGGAAACTTTCAAGTCAGCCTAGCAGTATGGTCTAAACAAGTTCCCTCCCACTCAAGTAATAGAATAGAATGTATTTTGGGGAAAAAACCCTGCAGAGGGGAGAAAAGGGAAGAAAAAAACATCAACATATTTTTAAAGACTCCCTCACAGCTTACACCCTGCTAGCAAGAGCCCAGCAGGTTTTGAATACATCAAAGTCTCCAATATTGGAACTTTCTGTCCTTCAGGCTCCTTCCTCATAAGATTGCTCTCTTAGTTTCCTTTGGATGAAAGAACCCTGGAGGGTTACAGAGTGTGATATTTGCTTTATTTACAAATATGCAGGCATATGTGCAGACAAACAGGTACTTCTATGAAGTATATCCCTAGAGAGTGAGTCGGGAAGCCTGTACAGTGCCATCTTCAACTAACTTTAGCTAGAAATTTGTGGATCTCTTTTTTCTTTGCTTCCCTACTTCTCTGGCCCTTTCTGCATGGCATTTTCCATGCGAAAAGTTGCCTGAAACATTGCGCGATTGTGAGGAGCGATCTGCACGACGCACTCACAATTGCGTGACGGCAGGGGCTGGCAGGTGCTGATCACACACCTTTTCATTTTCGGCTAGAAGCCGAAAATGGTGCGCGATTGTACATTGCTCCCAGGCCCCACGCGCACCTACCTGGTGTGCGGAGCCTCCAGAGCTGCAACGGCCACACTTTGTGACCCAGCACAGCCTGGGAAAGTCCCAGGCTGCACTGTGGAAGGAAGAGGCGGGGCTCTCGCGCGAGCAGGCAGCTCGTGTGGAGCTGAAGGACCCCAGACGTGAGAGCCTCTCGCTGGAAGCTGCTGGTGCGATCCCTTCACCCCAGCGCTGGAAGAAGGTAAGGTGAGGAAAGGACCTCTGTCTCATAAATTTGCACACATATCTTTGTCACTTTTGTGTGCACATACACAATTTTTTTAAAAAAATTATCTAATATATGGCTCCAGCCTTAATATATCTTGAGCAACTCTTTCAAAGAGGAATGTCTATGATGGTTATGATGATCAGGGCTTTTTAGTGTAGAAAAATGTTGTGTAAGGCAGGATGTGACAGAGGCCTATAAAATAAAGCAGTGTGGAAAAAGTCAATACAGAGAATTTTTCTTTTCTTCTCAACATTTGCTGTTAACTGTAATGGAGCCTTCCTCTTTTTCCCTTCTGCCTTCCACCTTACCAAGCATTATTGTCTTTTCTACTGAGTCATGTCTTCTCATGATATGACTGAAGTACAACAGTCAAAGGCCCTTTCCGCATGGGCCTATTAAAACGGTGCAGAGTGACCTCCAACGGAGGTCTTCTGCACCGTGGAGTGGACTGGGGCAGACTACTTTTGATAGTTCCGCACCTCAGTCTGCTCTGGAGCGACTGGAACTGGTGGAGCAGTGTGCTTTTTATAAATCTTTTTAAAGAGCTTTTTAAAAAGTACTGAGCGTGTGACCCCATGTTGCTCCGTCCCTGTGCTCTGGTGCAGATTTGCAGGTGCGCACAAGTGCGTGCCTGCAGATCTGCAGGGGATGGGCTTTTGGCTGGTGAGCTTCTCTGGTTGGTGGAGAGCCTCCACCAACCAGAAGCCGCCATTTTGGACGCTGGAGCAGTGCGGAGCGATGAGCTCGCACTGCTCCTCGTCCCAATGGACTCGCCCGGACCCACCAAACAGCCGGTGAGTAGTGGCAGGCAGCGTTTCCCTTGCTACGTGTGGAAAGGGCCTCAGTTTATTCGTTTTGGTTTCTAGGGAGAGTTCAGGCTTGATTTGCTCCATCTAGGGAGAGTTCAGGTTTGACCCATTTATTGGTCTTTTTGACAGTCCAGGGTATCTGCAGAACTCTCCTACAGTACCATAGTCCAAATGAGTTTATTCTCTTCCTATCAGCCTTCTTCACTGTCCAGTTTTCACACCATACAAAGACAATGGAAATTCAATGGCATGGACAATCCTGACTTTGGTAGTCAATGATATATTTTTACACTTGAGGATCTTGTTTAGTTTTTGTATAGCTGTCCTTCCAAGTCCTAATCTTCTTCTGATTTCTTAACTTCAGTCTTCATTTTGATTAATGACTGGGCCAAGGTATAGAAAATCTTTCAATCTCTCAGTGTCTTCATTGTCTACTTTAAAATTATATAAATCATCTATGGTCTTTTTTTTTTAAATTTCTTAACATTCAACTCTAAACCTGGCCTTGCAATTTCTTCTTTCCTTTCTCCAGTAGTCATTTCAAGTATTTGCTATTTACTGCTGGTAGTATGGTATTACCTGAATATCTTAAAGTGTTGATGTTTCTTCCTCCAGTTTTCACATTTGCTTCCCCAGAGTTTAATCCATCTTTGTGGATTATATGTTCACTTTATAAATTAAATATATAGGTGATAAAATGCAGCCTTGCCTGACCCCCTTGTCAATTGGAAACCACCCTGTTTCTCCATATTCTGTCCTAACAGTGCCCCCTTGTTCTGAGGACAGGTTACACGTTAAGATATTCAAATGTTGTGGTACACCCATTTCTTTAAGAGTTATCCATAGTTTTTCATGATCTGCACAATCAAAGACTTTAGTATAATCTAGAAAGCACAGGCTAATTTTCTTCTGAAATTTATATGTACATATATGTTTGTGTGTGTGTGTGATTCTTAGTGCCTCTTCCTTTTCTAAATCCAGCCTGGACATCTGGCATTTCTCACTCCATATATGGTAAAAGTCTTCACTGTAGAACTTTGAGCATGACTTTGTTTGCGTGGGAGATTAATGCAATGGTCTGGCGGTTGCTGCAATCCCTGGTGTCTTTTTTCTTGGGGAACAGAATGTATAGTGAGGATTTCCAGTCTCTGAGCCATTCTTTTGTTCTTCATATTTGTTGACATATTTTGCATGGATTCTGTCTCTGTTGGGGCCTTTCTGCCCTGCACTGCCTTTCAACATCCTGTGGAATCTTGGGGTTTGCACTTTAGAGAGGGGCCTTTGGAATTCTCAGCCAAAGAACTCTTTGGCCTCAGTAAACTACAAACCCCAGAATTCCACAGGATGTTGAAAGTGAATAATAGTACTGTAGCAGTGTAGTGCAGAAAGGCCCTTGGTTCATAGTGTGGAAAGGCCCTTGCTTGAAGCAGCTTTATTGGCATGCCATCTGTTCCTGGGGAGGTATTTCTCCTAAGTGCTTTGAGTGAAGCTTCCATTTCACTTCTAAAATTGTTGGTTCATCTTCAAACGGTTCTTCCTTGAATGAATCTGTCATCCTTTCATCTTTCATTCTCAAAATACTAGCATTCAAAATCATCTATCGTAGCTAAAAAATTAACAGGAAAGAAAATAGCACCTTTCCCTCCACACACTGAGTGGATAGCTGAACAATCTAAAGTGGCATACTCTATTTTAGTTACAGAGTCATAACCTTGAGTTGTGGATTCATAATTGCTCCATGTTCAGTTATGCTGCATAGTCACACTCGTGGCATTATTGCCATGATCATAAATGCTCTCTGAATCCAACTTTAAATTCCAGGGAGCTGGGCAAAGTGATAGAGATCTGTTCTATTAGCTATTCGCATACAGCAGGACGTTGCTTCCAGTTCCCTCCTGCCAGCAAGCGGGGCTGAGACAAACAGAAGCCAGGCCCCTGTCACAATTCCTTGTTGCACCACAGATTGCTAGTGCGGACAGGAAATTTTATCCTTCTGTGCACTGATAACCAGTGGAAGAAATGTCTTTCACTCAGAATCACTGCTGACTATTAAGGTTTGGGGGAGATAATACTTAGTTAAGCATTCATAACTGGGGCCATTTCTGCATGGCAACTCTTTTCTGTGTTGTTCTGCTACAATCCCAGCAGTGCCTCTGCCAGGATGGGAGTGTGTCCCCAACACGCCCCTCTGCACCTGGCCAGCTGCCTGAGGAAGAGAGTGTGAGGGACACACTCTTTCTTTCCGCACTGCAGCTAGCCTTCTTCCCATGCTGCAGTGGGGAAGGAAGCATGTGATTGGTGACAGAAGCCTCAAGTGATTGGGGGCCATTGATGGAGTTCTTCCATCAATGATATACCCCATGATAACACCAGCTGAGGATGCAAGAAGGGTGGGACCAAGATGACATCATGTAAAAGCGTCATCATGGTCCCGCTCCAGAAGGTGCTGTCTTGTGGAAATGGCCTAAGTCAGAGATGTAAGATCTCAGTCATAACTGTCTTCTGTAGATCTAGTGACAGTCATCAAGTTAGACAGCTTTAAAGGAAAATTGGACAAATTCAGGGAAGATGGGACTAATGTGCCAGCTATATATTACTTCTGTTACCAAAGACAGCATGCCTTTATATGCCAGTTGCTGGGAATTATGAGCAGAATGATGTCATTGTACTTCTGTCCTGCCTATTGTCTAGCTTCCCATATGTCACTCTAGATGGATCACTGTAGGAAAAGCTAGACCTTTGTTCTGGCCCACACATTTCTTCTTACTTTCTTGAGAGATATCCTCTAAAATATTGGAAAGGGTTCTCATCTCTCAGAGGACAATCTCCAACCTTTCATTCCCATTAAAGACACTTCTGCTGACCATAATGAAGTACAGAACACTAATCTCCCAAACAAAGCTGTGGTCAACTTTCAGCCATAACAGTGCAATAAAAATGTCTATAACGAAAATAGGTTCAAGACCTCTGAAGCGCAGAATAAAACACAGAGCAGATTCACTGCATGTCTGACATGAAGGCTACCAAATGCCTCAGTTGATGAGATACTTATGCTGTCAGTCTGCTGATTTTTTTGAAGTTTTAATTGTGTTCTTAATATTTAAAGTGTTTCATTTTATGGTAATAGTTGTTAGGCTGTAATGGTTTGGGTATGGCTCAAGCCTGAAGGAAGGTTATAAATCTATTCAATATAACTAGCCAATTTTTTAAAGTGTCCTTGTTTCAGCAATTTATAAAGAACAAATGAATGTAGGTATAAATGAGGAGGAGAGGGGTAAGAAAGTATGATCTTCAAAACTTTACTCCTGTTATGGTAGCCTCACTTGTAGGTAGTAATCAGGCGTGCCAGACATGGAAAATGCCACCACAGGCTGAACAACTGCATATAAAATGAAGGAGAGCTTGAAAAAAATAGATGGGGAAAAGTAATTCTTCAGATCGCTCAGATACTCAGAGCTCATCTAAATGGTCCTGCAAAATTTGGAGCAATGTGCAATACACACAGAAATGCAAAGCAACAAAAATCTCCTCTACTCCAGTTTATTAATCACAAGTGCTACAAACAGAAAACATTATTGCAATCAGAACTGCTGCATACCGAGTGTAGCACAACTTGGAACAGTTAGCTTTTGGGGCTACGATTCCCAGAATCTCTCCAGCCATCATTGTCACTGGCCATGCTGTCTTGGGGACTCTGGGAGCTGTATCCCAAAAAGTAACTTTTCCAAACTCAGAGTGAGAAATAAGGGGTGTGTGATGGACTGTGATCTACAAAAATGTATGGACAGGCATAAAGTCTTGACTGCAAGACCATAGTTGCAATCTCTGCAAAGTTCTGCCATTACTGGATTGCACAGTCAGAATTTTGCTTCTGGGGAGAAAGAGGGAAGGGACTTCATATTTTTTAGGTATGGAGATACACATTTGGAAATTCAGATTATGCTTTAATATTTAATATATTTATTGGAAGGATTTATTAATCAGTCTGTTCCTCATCTGTGTCAGTTTCATATGTTTTCAGCAGTGATGGAGCTTGGAGTGTTGGGAAGGCAGAAGGGGGTGTGGCCACTGTGCTTGGGGACATGGCCAGGGCATGTAGGGGTGTGGCTACAGCCTGGGACACCCGAAAAACATTGCTGCCCGGGGCGAATTGCCCCCCCTCCCTGTTCCTATGTGACTGGTTTTCAGTCATAAGCAAAGACAGGAAAATCTCCTTTTCCATCCATGCTCTGTAATTTTAAAAAAGTGCTCCAAAGTCCACATTTTTATTTTGTTTTGTTTTTGGCCTGCCGTTTCTCCTAACATTTTGTAGTAATTTCTCCATGCATTGTCATACATAGCTTTCCCCAATATGCAGTTTTTCATGCAAATCTAATTTTAATTCAATAATTCAAAGTGGCTGAAAACCTTGATATCGATTTTTATTTCATGATCAATACAGTCCATTCATACCATTCAGGTGACATTGCAAAATGTGGAGCAGTATGCAATGCTGCATCTGAAACTGCTGCATAGTGAAACAGATCTTGGGGGAAAAATTTTTTCTTGCAACCTCCAAAAAGCCCCAGCTGGCCAGTGTTCAAAATTTGGAGTGAAATATCTCTAATAAGTATTTCTCTAATAAGTATTTTAGGAATCTGGCTTTTTGTGTGCTAATGCTCACTCATGTTGAGTGTTGTTCACATGGGTCTTCAGATCAATTTATGGACACCCTACCACACAGTGTGATTTATTCAAAGGAAGTTTGCCATGGGTCTAGGATGATTCAGTGTGAGTGGTTCAGAGCGGCCGTTGAAGCTGGGCCGTTTTAGTCTGCATAGAATCAATTCATTCTATCACCACCGCACATACAACACATACACAATGGAAAGCGCCTGCAACCCCCTTTCTAACTCGGTGTCCTCTCCTTCTTGGGATGTGTGTGTAGTGTGTATCTGAGAGAGAAAATGTAACTTTGGTAGGCATTCCCCCACTCAGGCTGCTTGTGACTGAGCAGGTCTGCCTCCTTAGCCCTTCTCTTGCTGGTGTTCTCATTGGCATCTTATAGGCTGCATCTCATAGTTCATAGTCTGCACCTACCCCTTTTATTTCCTGGTATAGCTCTCTGACTCTTAAACCCCTTTCTTCCTTGTCTCAGCTTGTCTTTGCCCATCATCTACACCTCTCCTCTTCTGCCACTCTTCCTTCTTTCTTTCATCCAGAGATCATTCAATTTCTATGCTCTCCTTTCCCTCAAATTTAACCCATCCCTACAGGATGGTTCAGTACACCACACTGCAATGGTGGTGCTGAAAGTGGCCTTGCTGAATCGTTCCATCCTGGGTTTACCATTGCCTTCCTCTTAGCTGAGACAGTATGGCCATTTCCACACTAGCTTGTTATAGTGCTATTATTCCACTTTCAACATCCCCTCAAAGGCTCCTCCCTAAACTGCAAACCCCAGGATTCCATAGGATGTTGAAGGTGGAATAATAGCACTGTAACAGGCTAGTGCAGAAATGGCCAATAACTTATCCAAGATTATGTAGAAGCCAGTGAGTTTCCACAGCTGAACAGAGATTCTAACTTGGGTCTCCCAGAGTCCTAGTGTAACATTCAAACCATTGCACCATGCTGGCTTTCCATTATGATTGGCTCAGATTAAAAATGCACCATTACCTTAATGTACATAAATGCTAACATAGCGCTAGGGGAAATGTCTTTATTTTTCTTTTCTTCATTTCTTGACAGCTTTGGTCTACAAAGAGAATGCTTGGGGCACAACTTTTAATTAAGTGATAATTCCCTGATAAAATGCCACAAGATATTTTAGCAATTTTTACATCTTCTTTAGTTGAAATTCTATGATTCCTGATAACATCCATTTAATATCAGTTTTCTGTTAATATCTATTTCCAACTGCATGCTAGCTTTTATTTTTTAATTTTTCAAGGGAATCAAGAACAAACGGAATATTTCTTGACTTTATATATGTCTCTACAATCATGAGAGTGGTGTGGCTTAGAACTGGAACAATGGCCTTGAGTCAGTCTCAGCTGGAGGAGACCAAAGGCAGCAAGGGAACTTAAATAAGTGATGACTTATCAAGTTTACATTGACTCCATGGGTCTATTCTAACAAGGAATAACAACTGGATTTCAGACATGGATTGGAATTATGAAGTCCCCTGGATGGTATTAACTTGTACCTCCCAGAAGCCCTACTTAGTATATTCAGTCATGAGGAATCATGGGAAATACTGCTCAACATTATCAGGGAGCCCACACAATTCCCATCTCTGATTTAGGCCAACCATGTATAATGATTTCAGTCAGCAAATGTATGTCTGCCTATTTATGACTACAATCATGTGGTCTTGGGGAAGTTGTTCCAGAAGCATAGGGTGTTTGTGGTCTCCCCTTTCAAGGATGGAGAGATTGAGTTTTGCCATTGACTGAGGCAAAGGATACACATGTTCCAGTGAAATGAACCTATTTTGAACACTGAGTCTAGTGCCTTAGACAGCTTTTTTACAGCCTGAATTAAAACTCACAGCAGATTCACCAGTCCATTGGCATAGGAGCCACTAGACTCGAAGGCCATTTGGGAAACGTTTACCAGCCCTGGATATGACATACATACTTTTCCTCCCATTGAAACCTCCATGAAAGAGATCATATTTTTAAAAAAAAAAAGAGAGAGAGAGAGAGGGAGGTAGAACACCATTTCCCTTTCCATTCCATCCCACAGGTATGAACCCAGCAAGGGTTTGGATAAGGTGGATCCCCTGCCTTCAGATCTATTTTCTTCTTCTCTAGTAGGAACTCACAGTATTGCACTGTTCACCTAGTATTCACTAATGGCCAGATTGTGTAGGAATAAAGTGTGACAGATGGTCCACTAGGAAAAATGGGGCATGATCCTCCTTCCACAACACTCCACCAATCATCTGACATAATCAGTCCATTGAGACAGCATTAGCTGTTAGCTTCCTCCTTACTCAATGTTTCCACCTCAACTTTGTGGAATTCAGCAGCAGTAAGAGGCAGCATAATGTAGTGATTTGAGTGCTGGACTATGATCCTGGAGAGCAGGGTTCAATTCCTTGCTTGGCCATGGAAACCCACTGGGTGAGCTTGGGCACATCACATACTCTCAGCCCCAGAGAAACCCATGTTAGGTTTGCCTTTGGGTAGCCATAAGTTGGAAATGACTTGGAGGCACACACCAATAACAAAATGGAGTACAGGAGCAGCTAGATAGGGAGATAAAGGCCACATTCAAGCAGAGACTGAAGCAAGACAGTATGAAGCCTGTCGAGTCCATGTAAGAGATTGTTGTTCAGTTCAGCTAGATACATATTCTGCAGTACTGTGAGGGAAGAAGACTTCCTTCACCTTACTGTGAAGGAAATCTCACCCCACCCAACAAATCCTGTTGGGTAGCAGCTGCCATGGTGAACAAGTTAAACTCAAGTGAGACCTGCTACAAAATGTTGCCATGAAGAGAGGTCCTCATTCAGGAGGTGCCATTTGTACCTCTACCTCAGGTAAGAAAATATCTTACATCAGTCATTGTAACTCATTGTCTTCCTCCAGAGACAATTTAGTTGTGAGGCCACGAAACACCATCCACCACCAGAGCAGACATTAGTCTAATATTAATTAACTCTTGAGTTGAGCAGAAATAATTGTGTTTGAGCAGGATTGAGGCTTCTTACTCACTGAAGCAGTTGGGGGAAAATATTCACCTCAGAGAATTTCACACAATTATTTTTCCATTTAGACTGACTCAGTTTTGAATCTTTAAATAACGCTTTTATATTGGCAATAGGTTTTAATTGTTTCTTAATGAACAATAAAGGGATATTGCTAAACACAACTATGCTCATGAGCTGATTCTGATTTTTCAAAATGTAAGGACACCTACTTTCCTCTCTTACTGTTCTTCCAACACTGATTTTAAAAAAAATGTACATTTCTTCAAAAATGTATGGCAAAATAGTGAAGGCCAGTCAGTTTCATAGGACCGTCTAACTTCTACATAGGAAAGAATATCATGGCCTAAACCCAGTTGTTGATCCCAATAGAGTAAACCTACTGGAACAATAGGAACTTGGTAAGTAAACAACAGCAGAAGTTCGATTGATTCAATGGATCTAGTTGGAATTAACAATAAGATTTATTTTAATTTTATTTAGTTTTATTTGAATTTTTGGATTTAGGCCCAAGAAAACAGGAATCAAAGGAGGAAGGAACAACAAAGCTGTCTCAGGTTTTACTGCTGAACACAACATGGGGAAACAAATGGGAACATAACTGCAGCATTTCCTTTGCAACATATGCTTAACTTACATTTTCAGGAAAATGCAGAATGCTGAAAACCACTGAGAAGAGCTAAACTGATTTGCTAAATATTAATACCTTACCCACAATCCATGATAATTTTTACCAAAGCTTTTAAAACCCTTTACTTCAACCTTTTTTTTATTGTCAACAACATGAATGGTTTGAATAACAATTCATGGTTCACATTAATTTGTTACTTTGGGGTATGATGGGAGGTGATGGCTGTCATTTTTTACCCAAATAGGGCTGCCTGGTTAACCTGCTGGGATGCATTCTTGTTTCCCCTGGACTATGCTGTAGGGTGTGGGAAATGTGACAATGCATATTTGCATTGCTCAGGAAAAAAGAGAATTTTGTCTTCCAGTGCTGTGGAGTGAAATGGCTGTAATCAATGTAATTGAGGCCATTTCCGCACAGGCTAATAGAAACGGTGCAGAGCGTCCTCCAGGGAGGACGTCTGCACCTGGGAGTGGACTGGGTCGGACCTACTTAACATAGATCCACACTTCAGCCCGCTCCAGAACGACCCCAAGTGGTCATCAAGAGTGCTTTTGAAAGACCGCTTAAAACAGGTCTTTCAAAAGCACAGAGTGCGCCATTTCGTGCCCGCTCTCCGGTGCAGATTTGCAGGATCACACCAGTGTGAGCCTAAGATCTGCCAGGGGCGGG
Organism: Ctenosaura bakeri; assembly: GCA_948474755.1. NCBI lineage: Eukaryota > Metazoa > Chordata > Lepidosauria > Squamata > Iguanidae > Ctenosaura > Ctenosaura bakeri. Next base: position 391,978 of record CAOLHI010000720.1, read on the forward strand.
CTTTAGGCTGGTAAGCTTCAACGGTTGGTCGAGACCAACCGGAAGCCGTCATTTTCGTCCCCGGAGCAGTGTGGAATGACGAGCACGCACTGCTCTGGAGCAGCGTGGACCGGACTGGGGAGCCAAGAAGTCTGGTAAGTAGCAGCATGGGGTGATTCCCTCGCCCAGTGCGGAAATGGCCTTAGAGAACCTGCAGTCTAGTGGGACAGTCCCTTACTGTTGAGGACTGAGGTGTGGGTAATGTGAAGACTGAAGACAGTTGTGGGTGATTACCAAGAACACTTTTTTTGTCCAAAACAAGTAACTAGTTACTGGTAACAGTGTTATTTGTAATTCATCACATTCAGATACTTTTCGCACCTTACCCTTTTGCGGTGCTGGGGTGCGGGGCTCGCGCAAGCAGCCTCCAGAGAGAGACTCTCACGTCCAGGGTCCTTTGACTCTGCATGAGCTTCCTGCTCGCGCAAGAGCCCCACCTCTTTCTTTTACAGTGCAGCCTGGGACCTTTCCAGCTCCTGAGGCTCCGCACGCCAGGTAAGTGCATGTGGGGCCCTGGAGCAATGCATGACCATGCAGTATTTTCAGCTTCAAGCTGAAAATGAAAAAATGCATGCGTGGTCCGCGTCAGGCCCTTGAGCGTCGCGCAAATGTGAGTGTGTCATGTGGACCACTCCTCACATGTGCGCGATGCTCAAGGAGCCCTTTCGCATCGGAAATGCTGTGTGAAAAGGGCCTCAAACTCAGATTATGCCTGAAGTAAGGATTATGTAAGGAGTGGTTTATTGAAGTTATACATGTATGCACTCTTTTCTTTTCAGATAGGCAGTCTTTCTTTGGGAACATCTAAATATGAGCCCCTCCAGATTTGTTAAGCTAGTGAGACAGAGCAGAAGAGCAATATTTTTTAAAAAATGGAAATGTACTGATGCATATATGTGCAGTGATATTTTGGGGTGGGGGAAAGCATGCACTGACCTTTTGAAAATGTGTGCATTGTATGAAGTTTCTTTCCCTTTGACTCTTTTATAATGCACCACATTTCTTTTCATACTGTGGCATTTGCTGCAGACACTCCAGCCACTTTGCACCTCCTAGGAATGTCTGACAGATGTTTGCCAGGTATCCCTGCCAGTGCTGTGAAACTCCATTGATTACAACAAGACACCTATTTGAGTTGAAAATGATGTTGCCAGAATTCCAGCAGAGAAAAGGTTAATTCCTTTTTCATGACTCTTCTGTTCCTGTGACTGTATCATTTGCTTACTAACATCTGTCTTTATTGAATGCCACCTTTAGGAGATATTTGATCAATGTATACATCTCGGCATATTCTTTTTTTGGCTTTGCAGCCCTTTCACACCCCCTTTGGAGATGCAGGGTAGCATTGAAATTTATTCATTAGCCAGCATTCTGCAAATAAATCCACGACCTACTGGTTGATCATCTGTGAAACCATCTTTGAAAGCTTCTCCTTAGAGACAGTGATTGCATATTTACTTCATAAAACCAAGTTTACACACACTTCCCCTCCTCTCTGCTTTAAAACCAGAGGTTTGAAAATTCAACCTGTTTTCAAATAATATTTGCAGCTCCTGTTTAATGGCATCTCTTTGGCTAGTTAGAAACTATAGGTTTCTAAATATATAGATTTCTAATTGCAGCAAGCAAGTAAGTCAGTCAGTAACAGCAGCCCAAGGTTATCTGTGAAATACTGTGTGATATCTGTTTCTCTCTGCTTTTCTTTCTGGTCAGCAGGGCTGTCCCAAGACATACTTCTGCCTCAGGCAAAGAACAAGGTGGTGCTCTCCATTTCTCTTCCACATACGTAAGTCTACAAGATTGGTAGTTGAACCAGGTCAACACTAGTGAAAAGACAACATCCTCTGTAACATTTGAGGCAGGCAGGCTAGGTTAGGAGGCATAGAACAGGCCATGTGGTATAGAGAGCATTGTGCTCTCCCTCTCCTATAACATCTTGTCACTAGAAGCAACTGCCTCATTTGGACCCTTCCTCTGCCTACTGGGAGCTGGATTGAATGATGCCAGCCAGCTATATTGTGAAGTTTTTCTTACAGTATTAAATGTGGTTAAGAAGGGCAGAGTTGGGGGGAGAAGTCAAGGCCATGGAATAACAGGAAGGCCCCAGAAAGAGCAAATGTAATGCCCCTCTGAACACACTTAGACAAGGGTAAGGCCAGCTGACACCTGTGGAGGTCAGCCCACCTGACACCTCGTCCTAGCCAATCTATTCTGTGAGGAATGGATCTTATGATGGCTGCCTGAGTGTAGGAACTGTGAGATTTGGTGAGGACTCCCAAGTCTCATGAGCTCAGCACTGCTTGTGGAATCTTGGGAATCTTGCAAGAGTCTGGCTAATGAGGTGGGGAGACGAGTAGGCCAGAACCTCTAGCCCGGGAAAGAATGGTTGCTGGACTACTACTTGTTCTTCTTGTTCTCCTTTTTCTTCTTCTTCCTTTTCCTACTCCTCTCCTTTGTCCCCATTCATTCTCTTCCTTCTCCTTTTGTCCTTTCTGCTTTATATAATTCCCCCCCTTGTGCTTGAACCCATCTTTTTGTCCTCCTGCTTGCTCCTAGGTGGGGAAGTTGTTTATTTTGGCTAGCTCTCCTATCTCTGTGGTGCTTGCCCCCACATAATCCCATTACCTCTTCCCTTCAGTGGTCCCTTCTTCCTGTCCCATACCTCTGTAATTTTACCTTCTGGCCTATAACACAATCCATGGCAAATGTTTTTTCTCTTCCTTCAAGTTTTCCTTTCCCCTTTCTTTCTTTCTTTCTTTCTTTCTTTCTTTCTTTCTTTCTTTCTTTCTTTCTTTCTTTGTCTTTACCTCTTCATTGCTCACCTGTGCACTATCTACACCCTTTTCGCATGACATTTCTGAAGCGAAAGGGCCTTTGAGTATCGTGTAAATGTGAGGAGCAGTCCACATGACGCACTCACATTTGCATGACACTCAAGAGCCTGACGCAGACTGCGCACACATTTTTTTCATTTTCAGCTCAAAGCTGAAAATGCTGTGCGGTTGCGCATCACTCCGGGGCCCTGTGCGCACTTACCTTGTGTGTGGAGCTTCAGAAGCCGGGCTGGTCGCGCATCCTCTCCTCAGTGCAGCCTGGGAGGTCCCAGGCTGCACTGCGAATGGAAGCGGCAGGGCGCTCATGCGGCCAGGAAGCAGCTGTGGATCTGAAGCAGGAGGGATGCGAGAGCGTTCCTACAGAGGCTTCCTGCGTGGGCCCCGCAGCCCAGCACCGGGAAAAGATAAGGAGCTGAAAGGGCCTTGGTCACACAGTGTACACTTTGAGGCCTTGCCCTTCCTATATTCCACCATTCATTTGCCAGCATATTAAGGCAGGCTTCAGCCTAGTTCTAATGTAATGGTCACCTGTCTATACTTTCTGGCTTAGGGCCTACATAGCACAGCAGTCCCTACACCCTGGAGGCTATCTCCATCCTTGCAGCCTGGCTTAGCCCCTGCAAGTGGGCTTGCTCATTTGTTCAAGTGCCCCCCCATTGTCCCTCACCATGGTAATGTGTCATATCTAGCAAGGGAGGTGAAAAGTCCATCCTACTGTTTCTTCCCATATTCCTATGCCTCTAGATTCCTACTCTCTGTGGCTCCCCCATTACCACTATATGTTCATTACTCTATTCTTCCTACCTATTCATATACATCCATATTGTCTTCCCACTTTTCTCCCATTGTTTGCTTCTTATTTCTCTTCCTTTCTCTCCTTCACCTCCCCACTTTCCACTCACATCACTCTTCTAGAAGAAGAGGCCCCAAAGCCCTGCATCAGCTACCCCTTTGCCCTTCATTTACCAATATTTCTATTCTGCTTCCCTTGTTCTAAGGTCCAGCCTGATGGCCCACTCAATCCCCTCTCTTTCTATAGTCCTGTCTCCCCACCTTGATGTATCCTCTTTTCACTTTTCTTCCCTTTCTACTCCTGCTTTCCCTTTCTTTTTCTTGTTCTTCCTCTTTCCCCTGCACTGGTTTATTGTTTTGTTTTTATTTATTTCCTCTCATCTCTATTCTCTTTCCTCTTGCTTTTTTTCTCTTTTACCTTCCCTTATTCCTTTCCCTTCCATCAAATGGAGAAACCCTGTAATTATAACTTTGCTTCACCAGGGGAGGAAGTTGGCTATGACCATATTGACGTCTTGCATCCTTGAAATTGTGGGAGCAGCTGCCTTTATGGGTTCCAAGGGGGTGAATCAACATTTCCACTCCATCCTGAACCCCCTATGGAAGAAAGGAAGACTATGGATGGATAAGATGGTGGTGGTGGTAGTGATTGCTGATATCTTACATCACCAACTTAGCTATGAATGCATGACTAACATATCTCCTGGCTCCACCTTCCGAAACCCATCTTAACAGCCAATAGCTACATTAAGTAAGTCTATTCAGCTAGTGACTGGTTTGCAGGAGGAGGATGTTTCCAGCCCCCTCCCAATAGCAAGCAAAGGTGCAACAATCAGAAACAGGATTCTTGTCATAACTCCTTGTCGCAGATTTAGAGGGAGAGGCCTGGAAACATAGAATCATAGAATCATAGTATCATAGAGTTGGAAGAGACCCCAGGGGCCATCGAGTCTAACCCCCTGCTATGCAGGAACAGGCATCAAAGCATTCCCAACAGATGGCTATCCAGCCTCTACTTAAAAACCTCCAAAGAAGGAGACTCAACCACACTCTGAGGCAGCATATTCCACTGCCAGACAGCTTTGACCGTCAGGAAGTTCTTCTTGAGGTTCAAGTGGAATCTCCTTTCCTGCAGCTTGAATCCATTGCTCCTTGTCCTAGGCCCTTTTCGCACGTTACCTGTTCGTGTGGCTGGGGGGGGGCATCTCGCTCGAAAAGCCTCAGCAGGAACACTGCTGCTTCCCTGTTGCTTGAGTTCTGCAGCACTTCCTGGTTGCACGAGCGCCGCGTGAACGCCCCACCCCTTCCTACCGCAGCGCAACCTGGGAATTGTAGGCTAGCACTGAGACAGGAAGCGCGACCAGGCCAGCTCCCAGGGCTCCGTGGGGCAGGTAATTGCATGCAGGCCCCAGGAGCATTGCGGGACCACACACCATTTTTGACTTTAAGCCGAAAATAAAAAAAAAATGTGTGCGTGGTCCGCTTTAGGCTCTTGAGCATCGCGTAAATGGGAGTGCGTCATATGGACTGGTCCTCCCATTTACATGACGCTCAAGGGGCCCTTTCACTTTAGAAACGGCATGTGAAAAGGGTCCTAGTCTCTGGAGCAGTATAGAACAAGCCTGTTCCTCCTCAACATGACATCCCTTCAAATATTTAAACATGGCTATCATGTCCCCTCTTAACCTTCGCTTCTTCAGACTAAACATACCCAGCTCCCTAAGGTGTTCTTCATAGGGCATGGCTTCCAGACCCTTCACCATTTTGGTCGCCCTCCTCTGGACACATTCCAGCTTGTCGATATCCTTCTTGAACTGAGGTGCCCAGAACTGGACACAGTATTCCAAATGAGGCCTAACCAATGCAGAATAGAGTGGTACCATTACCTCCCTCAATCTAGACACCAGATTCCTATTGATGCAATCAAGAATCATGTTGGCTTTCTTAGCTGCCACATCACACTGCTGACTCATGTTCAGCTTGTGATCTACCAAGACTCCTAGATCCTTTTCACACATACTGCTATCCAGCCACACTTCCCCCATCCTATACTTGTGACTTTCATTTTTTCTGCCCAAGTGCAGGACCCTACATTTCTCTCTGTTGAAATTCATTTTGTTAGCTTTGGCCCAGCTCTCCAATCTGTCAAGGTCATATTGAAATTTGATCCTATCCTTTGGTGTGTTAATAACCCCTCCCAGTTTGGTATCATCTGCAAATTTGATCAGCACGCCCTCCACTCCTTCATCCAAATCATTGATGAAGATGTCGAATAGCACTGGGCCCAGGACAGAACCCTGTGGCACCCCACTAGTCACTTCTCTCCAGGATGAAAAGCAGCCATTAGTGATCACCCTTTGGGTTCGGTTGGTCAATCAATTACAAATCCACCTAACAGTAGACCTATCTAGCCCGCATTTACTAGCTTCTTTGCAAGAAAGTGCACATCATCCTCTTGCACCACAATTGCCAGGTGAACAGACCCCCCTTCATTTGATACAGCTGCTGACCACTAAAGTGGGTGGGGGCATTTATAGCCATGGCAATAGTAACTGCATAGTGTTAATGTATATGGTGCAATTACAGATACATAACTCTAGGGCCCTTTCCGCACCTTACCATCTTCCGGCGCTGGGATGCGGGAATCGCGCGAGCAGCCTCCAGTGAGAGGCTCTTGTGTCCCTGCTGCTTCAGCTCTGCACAAGCTGCCTGCTCACGTGAGAGCCCTGCCTCTTCCTTCCACAGCGCAGCCTGGCTGCGCCGGGGCAGGAAGCGCAACCAGCGCGGCTCCAGAGGCTCCGCACACCAGGTAAGTGCGTGCGGGGCCTGGGAGCAACGCGTGGTTGTGCACCATTTTCGGCTTCTAGCTGAAAAGGAAAAGCTACACAATCGGCGCCTGCCAGCCCCTGGAGCGTCACACAATTGTGAGTGCATCATGCGGATCATTCCTTACAATCGTGCGATGCTCCAGGCCCTCTTTCGCATGGAAAATGCCATGCAAAAAGGGCCTTGGTTAGGAATCTGTAACTGCAATGCAAAATGCTAGCTAAATAAGAACCACGACCACAACAAATTCACAACTACTTTATCATCTACAGTTCTATCTTCTTATTAGGAAATCATTGTTCCTCTTATTATTGTGTTACTGTTACTGTGCCACTGCCAGAATAGAAACTGGTAGTGAATCCACCAGAGGAGCTTAGTAGTTGTTTAGCACAGTTTGGCATGTGATATAGTACCATAGCCTCCTGCAATAATCACATATGCTTTAATTTCAGCCATGAGATTGCTTCACAAGGGACTCCTTTGTACAAACAGGCCAGGTAGTGGTAAGAAATGTAGTGGTCGGAAATGCACCAGACATACCTCCGACCAACCGTTCAGATAAACTACATTGCCAAAAGTGCAGAGCTCATTTTTGCACAGCCTGTCACATCGCACAAGTATATGGACACACATGAGAGATCAACACCTTGTTCTTACAGTCCCCCACATGCATGCTCATGATTCTCAGGCCACCATTCCAACAAATAACAAAGCAAGCTGCTCAGCACTCCTGAAAGGGTGGATGAGGAGGTAGCTCCCTCAGCACCTCAGCCACACAACCCCTGAATATTCAATGCATAATTCAGGCAGTCTGCATGGCCTGGGCAGCTCCACTCATACTTAGCACTCAACAGAAAACAAAAGGAAAGAAGGACAACAGGATATTGAGGCTGCTAGTCTTCTCCAGCCTACTTGTGAGGAAGGGCTGTGTATATATATGGAAGTAAGTAGAGATATTAAGACAGCAGGCAGAAAGAGAAACCTAGTGACTCAGAAGGATGATGCAGGGTAAAGGAACAGCTACCAGAAAGTGACTCAGCATACACCAGTAGAATGACAGAGCCGGAAGAAAAGAGACTTTTAGAGGATGACTACAGACTTGTTTAAATAAGGTTCCTTGGGCTTAAATAATTACTGCTTGAGTCTTAGTGGTTATTAGAACTACATGAAACAGGCTGGGGACTACATCTGTGATAGTGTTGATAACTTCCGTAGATGGGAGCACTCACCAGACATCTGCTTCCTCTGCAGCAACAGTGATGAAGACAGCAGTTCTGAACCTCACAGGCAATCCATAAGGAGCATTTTGCCTCTAGTAGGTAGCCAACTCCTTCCCTCCCCAAAGGGGAAACAAATGGAAAGTTAAGTAGACAGATTGTTACCCTGAAAATCTGGGGGTCCCAGAAGGACACCTTGTTATGCTCCAAGTGATGGCGAAAGTAAGCTCAACGGAGCACAAGCAATAGCAATGTAAGAGGCAGGGTAACCTAGCGAGATCTTTTACCCAGTTTTTATGGGGTCAAGCCCAGTCAGAAATCACACGAAAAGGACCAATGAATGATTTTATTAAACAGTAATAACTCTCATCAACGCAAACACTCACACACACATCCAAGGGCTAAAAAGAAATAAAGAGTGGAAATAAGATAGAGGGATTGTTGAAGGATTAGTAGTTTGGGTGATAGTGCACCTTTTCCTGAAGTCCTTGGTCAGGGGAGCAGTGAAAGAAAAGGAAATCAGTGAAGAGATGCTGAGGAGATCACGCGGCTATTGGGAGAGGGGGACTGGTCAGTTGGTTTAACGGGGAGGCATCCAAAGAACTAGTAAAAAATGGGGACTATTTGTAGGAAAAATTTACCTTGAGGGCAAATCCTCTCCCAGGGAGAACAAAGGGGACAGCAACGGAAGACAACTTCACACCAACACCTTCTTTGATGTTGGAAGATAACAAGGTGTTACCCAAGTATCGGGATCTTGGGTTGCGGTGTGAGTTTATGTAGATGGATTTTGCCTGATAAGGTTTTATTGCTTCCAGTGCTCAACTTTGTGGGAAAACTCTTAATCCCTTCAAGTTGGCTCCTTAAAGGCTGAGGACCTTTTGTCCACCATGGGTTGGCACAGCTTGAGGTCTCCTGTGGCTACGTGACTGGGGCGTTTACTGGCCTGACCTGGTTCTTTCGATCGTACGACCGTTGTTGCCTACGTGCTCATCCAGGTGACCTCTCTGGTGGGTTAGATTAATTTTATATCAAAGTTGTAGACCCCGGGACAGGGTTTACCAAGGGCAACAAGATGTTTTCTCACTTCACCTTGGGTAACCTGAGCTTTGTTAAAAGCAGGGTCCTAGTCATTTTACCCAGGGAACCTGAACAATTAAAACACCCTAAACTAGAGTGCAATTTTATTAATTGGTTGGGGGGGCATATACAAGAGTGTGATGTACGAGACAGAGAGTCTGTATGGTGTAGTGGTTTGCTTGCTATACTACAATTCTGGAGACCAGGGTTTGAATCTCTGCTCAGCTATGGAAACCCACTGGGTGGCTTTGGGCAAGTCACACTGTCTCAGCCTCAGAGGAAGGCAAAAGCAAATCCCCTCTGAACAAATCTTGCCAAGAAAATGCCATGATAGGTTTACCTTAGGGTTGCCATAAGTCAGAAATGACTTGAAGGCACACAACAACAACTACTACTACTACTACTACTACTACTACTACTACTACTACAACAACACAGATGTATGAGATCCAGCCACTACATTACAGGGTTCTAAATAAGTATTGGGAAATCATACTGAAGTGATATATAGGCTTTAGAAACTTAGCATGGCTTTATTACAATGAGCTGCTCTCGACTCATCCCTTCCACAGGAATGGAAGGCAGAAGATATATGGTTAGATGCTATGCTAGGTACTTGGGCCTTCCCTGCCAGCTGTTGGGACATTGGATTTATTCCCCATCAAACTCAGCTAAAGGGGATGAATGTGAGGCCTGCCTTGGTGGATAAAAAGGGAGCTGGGGTTTGCTGGGAATTGAATGCAGGAAAGTGTAAAGCACTATCCTTTCACCCTGTAGCGACAGCTTTAGGGGATCCAACAGCAGTCTTCTCAATGCAGAAGGGTGAGGAAATTGATAAGAGATCAAGGTGGGTGCATCCTGAGAGGGTTTTAACACTGGAAGACCTTCACTGCAAAGAAATGGGGTTAGAAGTTCACATGAGGCACTTAAAAACAAGAAGGGGTTGGGCAATCCATCTGGATGCTTGGGGTAGCAGTGGCTCTAATATGCCTCATCCTCATGCTGGGAACATTCTTTCAAGTCCACCTGCCAGGCAGAAGCCTTCTGTTGGTTCTTGCCAATGGTATACTTCTAACACAATACCAACTCAACAAAGTTTTAAGGAAGACACTGCTCACAGAAAACCTCCTAGCAACAATTTTTTCATCCCATTCATTGAGGTTTGGAGCTGCCATTGCTGGGGCTCAGCAAAGTACAATTGTAACAGGAAGGAACCATAACCTTGGGATAACCAACATTTCTCAGTTACGTTGGTTGGAATGTGTTGGCCTACCCTGTTGTCTAGTTTGGTGAAAATAAGAGCTGTGGAAGACCTACCCCACATTCTGGGGCTGCATTGGGGAAAGTGTGATCTCACACAGATATCAGAACTGCAGCTGGCAGCTAAAAGTAGAGCAGACTTTCACTCAATCAAGCCCATTTGACCTGGTGCTCCAATACTGTGGGCCAAGATCTTTCTCAGAAGCCAAGATGGCTGGCAGCATGCCATCAAGTAGCAGTCAACATGGCTAAAAGGCATGCCAAAAGGAATATTATTAGAAACATGTAATTGATGAGTGAGGCACTGATACAACAATGGGGTATTGCTGCAGAATGGGCACAATTGTACAGAGGTAATGGGGTTCACTTATCTCAATTAGGGTGAAAACATTTATTTGGATAATTTACAAGCAAGACTGTTAGAAGCAATCTCTAAGAGGTGTAGGAAAGGAAAAGCCAAGTTGTAGTGGCTTTTCCACATAGCGAGCATTAAGGTGAGAGATGGAAGACCACTGTAATAAATTGGGGGTAATAATGGTTTAGAAGCAGGCAGCAGGGTGGTTGCCAAGGAACATCTTCCAGTTTGGGGCAACTGAGACATGGCTCCTTGGTGCCTTGCCTCCTACCCATTCTCACAAATTGGCAGCAGGCAGCTGATCCAGTAGGCAACTGAATTGAAAGCTTGATCAACAGTTCCATACTGATCTTTCCTCTCTACCCTAACATGTTATGTTGTATTGCTAATAGAAGTTATGGCCAGTTTAACCCCTATGTAGGTGTCTAGCTATTACTGTCAGCAAAATGGGTGACATAATAGAGAAGAAGCTACAAAGAGTACACATAGCTGCAAGAAACTGGGAATGATGGCATAAATGGCATGACAAACCAGTAAAAATACTCATTTCTGAGTAAAGACAGTAGTGTTGAAGAAATATTCAACATCCAATCTGCTCTAGTTCATGGAATGGGAAGCTGATGTCATCTTGTTCTTTGTCTCAGTCAGCAAGCTGTCCTGGTCTGCCTTTCCTATACATACCTAATGAATATATAGGCTTGCTATATTTGAACACATTTGGCCTTAAAGCATCACAGCTACTAAATGCTGTAATGCACAGCAAATGCACAGCAAATGCACACACATGCAAGCACACACACCATACATAACACATTCATTGCACTTGATTCTTGGGAAGTGTTCTAGGGCTGTTTTGCCTGAGAAGTAGGGCCCATTGGATGAAGATTTGCTTTTGAGTAAGAATGCAAAGGATTGCAGTGCATTTATTCCACAAATTTCCTATGGTTTTACCCTTATGTTAAGTCTGTGAGGTTATTAGATGTCAAGCTATATTGTGCTTTCATTGCTGAGGCAGATTTTGCAGTTAATAACCTCATAAAGTCTCTAAACAGGAGATTTAACTTGAAGTCAATGAATGATGTCAGTTACATGCAGTAAATTACTTAATTTAATGCATGTCAGTAGCATCATTCGTTGACTTCCAGATTTTAGGACTAGGCGCACTGTGAAAAACATGGTGGGATAAAAGAATTGGACTTCAATGCTTCTTTATTGTTTCAGACAGCAGCACATATATAGTTACTGAAACACATTTGTAACATTTCAGCAATGGAGTGCTGGATTTAAAAATAATACATGACCATCATTATGTGTCTAGAAAGTTTGCACTGTTTATGTTCTCCAGACAAGGCTGTTCTGCAGGGAATTTTCACTCCCTGACATATGCCAAATTATACAGGAGCTCATCCATCTAATTGCATATCATGTACAGTGACTTTTAGAAGTCTATTTTAAAGTGCCTAGTCTCACAGTAACCTTTAAAATAGTGCTTCATCCAAACATAGCACTGCTTTTCCCCCTACCTGCTTCATATTCAAGTCAGCTGCCTATGGCATCATCCTTCTCTTAGGTTTTGTCCCGGCTCATTAGAGTAAGATTTCTTTGTTGCCACTTTTTCAAGGCTGCCCCAAGTTCCAGGCTGTTTTGCAATCTACCCCAAAGAATGAGGCTGGCATTATATGACTTAAGAGCCATGCATGGTGCTTCATCCAATTTATGTAGCCTTTGGCCTAGTTTCAAATGTCTACTGCAAATGATTAGCTCAGGTCTCCACAAGAGTGAGCTGTCCCTTCTCTAGCAGCCCATAGGTGGGGAGGAAGTCAGGGAGAGAATGAGAAAGAGAAGGGGATGGCATACTTTCCAACTGTCCTGATCATCCTAAATAATCCTCCTCCATCCCACTTTTTCAGCCACTTTAAAAGTGTCCCAATTTCTCTCATCTCCTCCCACTTTCCTGCTTTATCCTCAGTTTACTTTGGTTGCTGCAGTCAAAGTTAAAATGTGCAAAAGTAGCTTGCATTCAATTAATTCAGCAGGTCAGAAAGGAAAAGAGAGGAAGGCAGAATCCTGCCCTTCCCACTAGGCTCAGGCAAAAGGAAACTGTAACATACTCTAATAGCTTGTGTGGTTTTCCTCATTAGTGGCTTTTGACATCTGGGCCACACTCTAAAATTGTTTGGCCACATATATTCTGGTTTTTACCTGTGAAATGTTGAAGGGTATAAAATGATGGTGAGGGAGAAAAGAGGGTTTCAAGAAGGTGAAGAAGAAAGAGGATGGCCATTTTTGAGTCTAATCCTTCTTTCATTAAGACATCACAAAGCATCATGAGGCCCTAAGCTGTGTCAAGTTGAAGAGATTCCATAGAATTACCAAAAAAATGTGAATTACACAAAACTGAAATTTACTATAGCTTTTGGTTTGGAATCTATAGGTCTGTCATAGTCTGAGTAGTTTACTTGGCCTACACTGGCTCTAAACTTGTCCACACAGGTTTCAGCTCTATGACCCAGAATAAATTATTCCTGAAGGGTTGTGGCACTTGACAGGAAATTTCCTGCCCTTGCTACATAACCTGAGAAGATCCATCAGTTTCATTGTTAGCCTTCACCTTGATGTTGTGACTTTCTTTATATGCTTTTATTATACTTTTAGTTCGTAACTTGGGCCCTTTTCGCATGCTGTTTCTAAAGCGAGAGGGCCCCTTGAGCGTCGCGTAAATGAGAGGAGCGGTCTGCATGATGCATTCCCATTTACATGATGCTCAAGGGCCTAATGCAGACTGCGCACGCATTTTTAAATTTTCAACTTAAAGCCGAAAATGCTGCATGGTCACGTGTCGCTCCGAGGCCCCAAGGGCACTTACCTGCCCTGTGGAGCCTTGGGAGCCAGGCTGGTCGCGCTTCCTGCCCCAGCTCAGCCTACAGCTCTCAGGCTGCACTGCGGAAGGAAAGGGCGGGGTGGGGGCGGGGTGTTCGCGTGACTGGTAAGCCAGCTGCGGCAAGGAAGCAGAAGGAATGAGAGTGCCTCGTGCAAGAGGCTGCTTGCGCGAACACCGCGCCCCACCTCCGCGAAAAGGTAAGGTGCGGAAAGGTTGTTGGAAATTTTGCCATTTGATCTGATGTAAACTCTCCATAGGTTATTGGGGGTCACATCACAATTGATGCATGTCTTATTGATGGGAAAAAGAGTCCTAGAAAGACTGTTCTGTTTACTGTATTTGCTGGTGTATAAGATGCACCAGCATATAAGACACATATCCATTTATACATTATCAAATACTATTTGCCAGTGTATAAGACACATTGGCATATAAGGCGCACCTCATTTTCAAACATTATTTTTTCAGGGGGAAAAAGTGAGTCTTATTCACCAGTAAATAGGGTACTACTTCCCTTTCTTTGTGCCATGAAAGTCTCAAGAAATCTAGCTTCTCTAATTTAAAAGGTTTTTTTAATTCCTCTGGGTCACTTTTAAATGCTTCTCTTCTCCTTGTTCTGACATCTTTTCCTTGAACATTAAGTCACAGTGACTTCAAAATATGTCTACAAGCCTTCTTAATCGACAAAAGCAGAAAGATTTACATGGCACCAGGTATTCACTCCCTTCCACAGCAGGTCACCCCTTCAAGGTTTTCTTCCATTTACCTCATGGGGAATAAGGAAAGTGTCTCTCACATTCATGTAAAAACTCTGAACTATGTATGGGTGTATGTGTGTGTGTGTGTGTGTGTGAGAGAGAGAGAGAGAGAGAGAGAGAGAGAGAGAGAGGGAGGGAGGGAGAGAGATCGATCCTGTCAGCTTCCTCATGGGGAGCACAGAAAAGCAGAACCAAATAATGTTGCACACTCACAATTTGCTGGAAATGATAATAGCCACTGCTATCTGAATTGATTATTTCAATACATCATTTCATTTTACATGAAGCAGCAACATGAATAAGAACAGAGGCACTGCTTGTATTAACAGAGATAGCATCCCAAGTCCACCATCATGGAATCAACATATAGGCATATATACAAAAGTAAAAAAAATATCTAAATCCACTGGCTAGTCCCAATTAGAAAAAAGGCTTTGTGTCAATGTGATGTTGAGTTACCACTCAGTAATTGATGCAATGGTGTTACTCTCCCAAGCAGCTAGCTGGGAGTGGACTAGTCTTTGGATTTAGGCCTTAGATTACGAAACGAATGTAACAACCAACAACAAGCAAATGTTCTGTTCTAGATACTATAGACAAACATATACAACATTTCTTAGTGGGATGAATAACAGCACAAGATCCAAGTGCTACAAATTCACTCCAAACTGGACCTAAGAGGGCCATATCTCCCCTACCCTTTTTTAATATGAAAGAAATTGGAGAGAAAGATGCACGTACTTTTAGGGCAGGGGTGCACAGGGGTCAGGTGCTAAGTTCCCTCCAACCCCCTCCACAAGTTACACTCCCCCCCCCCGCGCTACAGATAACCCAAGTATCTCCATTTAGCTCTGCAGTTCCTCTCAAAAGGGCATTTGGTTGCCCTTTTGGGAAGGACAGCTAAGGAAAATGGAGTATGGGATTCTGAGTTGCTGGAGGGGGTGAGGCTATTATTGTGCATTTTTATGTGTTTTAGGGGCTTTTTGCATGGATTTGGGGGCAAAATTATCCTCCAAATCATGCTGAATGTTTGGGCAGGGTTGCGGAGCTTTATGGGAGTAGTGCTGGGCCACAAAATTGGAGTGCAGCGGCCCAAGATGGTCCACAGAACGCAACTTGCTCTGCTCTAGGTGCTACAGAGGAAACTTTGTCACATAGATGGTGGGACTGTCTGTCCTGTTTAAATCCAGGGAGAAGCTTTTTAATAGAAATGACCAGAAGACGCTTTCAGTATTGGAGAAACCCTCCTGATATAAAACAGCTCATGGTGATGTAGGACAACATGGCACAATTGCTCCCATAATTACTAGAGGTGGGAAGCTTTTCTAAATAAAAAGGGGGTTATGGGCTACACTTGGATCCCTGGGGAATCTGCTTACAACCTGCAGGCCATAACTTGGCCCTGCTCCCAACAAGCAGAAATATATAAACACATGAAATGATTATCAGCAGGCAGAAGTGTGCAAACAAAGATCCAGGCAAGATACAGTTTGTGGGTAAGACGCAGGCTGAGAATCTGTCTTTCTCATTGGGGATCCCTTGCTGATCAATGGGAGTGGAATATGCTGGGTAATGCACAGCTTGGGGAACATGGTGTCAACATAACCACACTGGTGGTACATCTGAGTTCCTTGAGTTGCTATTCCTTGGCTGCCTCCTACTGCGGGTCAATACTTTAGGTCATTCAATGCCTATGTTCAGTCTTGGATCCATGTCTTATTCCAGACCAACCTATACAGCTGTATCATTTAATCAACCTGTGGCCATTGTATTTCCAAGTCAGTTGTTGGGCTCATGTTTTTCATCATGCTTGGCTCCTGCTTCATCACACAAATGTACGCAGCTAGGCCTGCAACTGGTCTACATCAATGTTCCTCCTCCTCACCTTCTGTAGAGAAAGCGTTGTGTGAAGTGTGCCCATGCTGTGTCAGGATATTGTCGAAACAGTGATAATTTGCTTTCAACAGCTGCTTTGTGGTTCCTTTTGTTTGACTCCCTCCTTTCATCCACATAAGCATGAAGTCTGGCAGTATTTCAGGTACTTGTGACTTTTGGCAAAATCCTATGCTGAGAGAGAAAGAAAAAAGAAAAGGTAAATGACTTTTATCAATGTTCTGTTTCTTCAGAAACATAGTTCTGTACATCTACATTGCACAAGTTAATAAATGATGGCAAATTCCTCAAGGCATGATCAAACTATGTGAATTTGTGTATCTGATCAAATATTTATTAGCTGCAGTCTCTTCCTAGTTAAAGGGTTCTTTTTTTTTTTTCCTTTCCGCTTATTGCTCTAGGCCTCACTCCACAGCACTGTGGCAATACTCATGGGTTTGTGCCCCTGAAGTAAGGCAATCATTATGAAAAACCTTCTTCAAAACCACAAGTGGAATGAATTTTAATTTTTTATTTCTCCTTCCCTCCCCCCTTAAGTAAACTATCATGCTATTTAATTATCTTCTCCAGCTCATTTGCTTGACCTATATTAAAACTATGATGAAACAAAATTTCATTATCAGAGCTGGAAAGATACACTAATTTCCACTGATATGACCTTTTAGGCATTTTACTCTTTGATGAAAGAAGTTGTTGATACCATATGATGACACAGTATAGAAATGATAATATCCTCACTATCCATTCTTTACTATGGTTCTTCTGTCTTAAGGTCCGTACTGAAGGGGAAAGGGGTGGAGGGGCTTGATGGGACGGATGACAGTTATGGGTGTAAAGAAATTTTATTTATTCATTTAAAATACAGTCCTCCCTCCAAATTTGCAGGTTTGACCTTAGCAAATTTGATTATTCATGAGGCATGTGCTTGCCTCCCCCACCCCCTTTCTCCTCCTCCCATTCCTTTGTATTCCTCACTCCAGACTTGGGAGTGTCTAAAATTTACATTTCCCTTTGAGTAAGCAAAGGCGTGTCTCTCTGCCACTGGGTGCACATTCTGCTGTGTAATGGCTGTTGATTGGTCAGGTGCTTTCTTTGCTCCTACCCCTCCTTTCTGAGAGGAATCTCCTTTCTCAAGATGGTGCCCAGAAGTAGCTAGAATGCCAGAAGTCAGCGTTTCAATCTTCTGTGTCTGAGAAGGAAGTACTGGTAAGACTTTTACCTTGTCTTCCCTGTCCTGGGAGTGCCAAGGCCAGATGCAGGGCAATGGGAGCAGGGAAGATCCAGTGAAGAATGGAAGGTGGATCAGAGGGAAGGGAGTTATTCATAGTTTTTCCACTTTCATGAGGGTTCTGTACCCCAAACCCTTGCAAATGTGGAGAACCCACTGTATTTCTATATTGCCCCATATTGTAAGATATCTGGGCAGCTTACAATAAAATGTTATATAATAAAATTTAAAATGATGAAAATAATTTAAATGTATTAAAACAATATTAAACAACTGCACAGTTTAAAAGGTTGAAGTTAAAATAATATGAAGCTATGTGTATGCACACATTGGGTGAAGCCTTTAGGACCTAAATACTTTAAAAAAAAAAAAAGTTTTAACTTGACAATTTGTCACAAGAATGAAACCAACATTGGCCCCAGTTGGATCTTGGGGGGAAGAACATTCCACAACTGGGGTTCAATCTCCAGTGTTCTCACATAGTGTATCGCTACAAGTGATGGGACACAGAGGATCTTATTTCTCAAGTAGGCATATATGGGAATAGGTACTCCTTCGAATATTGAGATCCCAAAATTTTTAGGGCTTTCAATGTCATTATAAGGACCTTGCCCATGTATGGCACTAAATTTCCATGATGATGGAATTGCATGTTCCTGTGAGACACGAAGATGACACCATACTACTAGTAGAAAATAGCAAAGACTTGGAACAACTACTGAAAAAGTCAAGGACAAAAGTGAAAAGAAAGATTTACAGTTGAACAATAAGAGAACAAAAATTATGACCACAGATGAGTTATATAACTTTAAAGCAGGTAATGAAGACATTGAGGTAGGAGATAGGCAAAGATTTCCTATAACTTGGTTCAGTCATTAATCAGAATGGAGTCTGAGTCAAGAAATCAAAAGAAAACTAGGACTTAGAAGGGCAGCTGTGAAGGAAATAGACAAGACTCTCAAGTGGAAAGAGATATCCTTGAATACCAAAGTCAAGATTGTCCATGCTATTGAATTCCCGATGTCTATTATGGTTGTGAAAGCCGGACAGTGAAGAAGGCTGATAGGAAGAGAATCAACTCATTTGTGATGTGGTGCTGGAGGAGAGTTCTGTGGATACCTTAGTTAGCCAAAAGGACAAATAAACTGGTCCTAGAAAAAATCAGGACTGAGCACTCTCAGGAAGCTAAGATGACTTAACTGAGATTGTCATACTTTGAATATATCATGTCAAGTTCACATACTTTGTATTCACTTTTTCTTTGCGCAACCAAAAGGCAAAAGCATAGACCCTTGTTTTTGTTCCTAAACTTTCCAAAACAAAACCAGAACTTGCAGTCTATTTTATTGTTTTATTTTATTTTTATAATTTGAGGTACATCCTTGTGTGGATCTTGGGCTCACAGTAGATCCTGGGAGGCAGAAAATTGTCCTCCAAGACTACCAAGGTTGCCTACTATAGTCTTAGATATTTCCAACACATAATCTATAGAGGCTATTTTACTCTAGGGAGAGATACTTGCTCTTCTGTATTAATCCTTTTGTGTAATGAAAGAAATTACCCTGAAGTGTACATATAGCCAACTGTGTAAAAGAAAGTGTTTCTTCAGAGAGACCTGAACAGATATTTTGATTTCCACAATTGACTATGGGAACCATGCCTAGAGTCACTGGGAGTACAGATAGAAATTTGGAGAACACATTCTATGAGGAAACCCTGTATGTTTCATCACAACTGGTTTGTCTGTTATTCATTCATTCATTCATTCATTCATTCATTCATTCATTCATTCAAATATAGTTTATTAATATTACGTTAAAACTGAGTCTATACACCTGCATTGTGGGCTTCCTCTTTTCCTACTCCTTTCCACTTTACTAAGCATTATCATCTTTTCTAGCAAGTCCTGTTGTTTCATGATATGCCCAAAGCATAAGTCTCAGATTACTTATCTTGGCTTCTCAAGAGAGTTCAGGTTTGATTTGCTCCAATACCCATTCATTTGTCTTTTGGGCAGTGCACAGTATGTACAGAACTCTCAAATAAGTTGATTTTCCTCCTATCAGCTTTCTTCACTGTTCAGCTTTCATAACCATACATAGAAAATGAAAGTATTATGATGCCTTCTACATCACCAGTATGGAAACTTACCATTTAATTTTCAGAATGAGGGCATGCTTGCAGAGTTTAGCTCTACGTCTTTCAGCATACAAACACATGGAATTTAATCTCCTTCCCATATCCTCCTCTTGGCTAAAACTGCACAAATGAGCTGGTATGGTGTCCTAAAGAGAAAACTGATCCTTTCCCTTGTGCATACTTAGAGTTTCCCCCTTCCACACCTTATGCTCTACCATCACAGGTAAAGGAGATCTTCAAATGCAAATTCTGGAGGACAGTGACCTTTTTCATAATCTGCATAGGGCAATGGCTGCCAGTGATGCTGCCTCACTCACATTGTTCTGTATAGAACTCTCATAAAACCACTAGTGAACTGTATTAGCATATTATTGCAGAAGGCAGGCGAACATACAAAAGCAACATGATGTTGAGTTACGGTCTACCAAGACACACATTTCATACTGAGAGACTGGAAAGGAGTCTCCAGAGACTGACTGAGACACAAACGGCCCATGACTCAAATTTATTTATATACTTACTTCCTTGCTTATTTCCACTAACAGAAACTGAGGAAGGAAGACCTGAGTTGAGACCAAGGCATCTTTGACAATATCTTATAAGCACAGCCACCATAAAGAACAAACTTGGCTACCATAGTTCAGTGCTCATGTTCTGTCTTATCTGCTGGGGTTGTCAGGTGAAAGAAGGGGTTCCTGCCCCTTTAACAGTTGCACAGAAGAGCGAATTTCAGTAGGTTTGTCACTGAAATTCTTTCTTCTCCACAACCATGGCCCTTTTCGCACCTTACCTTGTTCCAGTGTCATTGGGAGGGGATCATGTGAGAAGCTTCTTGTGAGAGGCACTAATGTCCCCTCTGCTTTCCCTCTGCACCAGCTCTGTGCTGGCCGGAAGGAAGCGTGAGCATTCTGCCCCTTCCTTCTGCAGCGCAGTCAGGTACTTTCCCAGGCTGCACGGGGGAGGAAGCACGATGGCTGCGCATCCGGAGCCTCCGCACACAAGGTAAGTGCAGGCGGGGCACGGGAGGGATGCGCAATCAAGCATCATTTTCGGCAATGAGCCAAAAATGATATAATGAGCGATTGCCGCCTAGTGGCCTTGGGAGCATAGCACAATTGCTAGGACATCATGTGGAATGGTCCTCACAATCGCGCGATGCTCCCAAGGCCATTTCACAACAGGACTGGTGTGTGAAAAGGGCACACGTGTCTGTCATACAGAAGACAAAAGCAGTGCCATGCTCGAGCTATGTATGTCCCAACTATTTTTTGTGTGTGTGTCAAGTACTTGAGTATGTTTCATGCAACACATAAAGCCTGCTTTGATTACCAGTGTATTTTTTGTCAATAATCAGCGTTGTATTAATTAGTAAGTATCGTCATTCATGAGTTATTAAGTGTTGTTCATGGAAGCTGTGGTTGTCTGTTATGGTCCATAGCTTGCTAACATGCCCTTGATTACTCCTACTTCAAGATATGGGTTTGTTTTTATCTGCTGCTCCTACCACTACTATTTATGTATTGTTGTTATTTTAATGGCTTTTTTTATTTCCTTAGGAGAGGTTTTTTTTTTGCTTTCCTTATTTCCTTAGGAGAATCATTTTTCTGTGCGGCAGAAAAATGGCAATAAATAAATATAAAAAAGAAAAGAAAATGCATTTCATCTCCATGTGCATGACTTTCACTGGGTTACCTGTACATCTTTCAGAATGTTTTTGCAGCCTCGTGGCTCAGAGACAGAGCTATGGCAAAGCAAGTCATGATTCAGATCTCACTGCTGTCATAAACTTGCCCAAGCCATAAGCAAACCACTATGGCTTTCAGCCTCTCTCCTCCACTCCCATCAGCAGTAAGGGTTTGGAAACAATGGTCTATACCAGATTTTTTGTAAGGATTGCAATGAGATATAATGGGGCTAATTTTTAATCCTGGTCACCTAGAGTCCTCATCCAGCACTCAAACCACACCACCACACTTGCTCACTTTTAAGCATTATATCCATGCTAAGTTCTTGTTTCTAAAATAATGAAGTACCCCTGAGAGGTGGGCATCCAAGCTTGGTTTACAAACCTCCAACAGAGAGCTGACCAGCTTCTGTGTGAGGCTATTCCATTGTGGAACAGTGCTTACCATGAGAGATTTCCTCTTAAGGTCTATTTAGAATCTCCATTCCTATTATTTGCATTTGTTGGTTCATGTCCTACCCTCTGGAATAGCACAAAACAATATCAATCAATCAATCAATTGAATCTTGCTCCATCTTCCATGAGACAGCCTTTCAGATACAGGAAGATGGCTATCATATATCTGAGAAGGCTATCACTTCACAGTCTTCTTTTCTCCAAGCTAAAGTAATACATTTCTCTCTTATTGCTGTTGCAAACAAAATCTGCAACAAAACGTTGCAGTATGGAGTCTTGCTATTTCAGTATTGAGACCCCTCTCTTATATCCCCTTAATCCAGTTTTTGTATTCCCTTCTGTGACAAAGTGTTTTGGGGGTTGGCTATGTGGAATGTCAGTGCAACTTGATGGCCGGTTGCTAGGCAACAGGAATAGCACCCCAAGAATGAAACCCAGCACAGTGGTGGGGGGGGAAGGACTTATGGCTGAGAGGAATTCTATATAAGGCAAAGTGTCGGTCTATGTTTTAAGCTTTCAGTGAGAACTAGCCAGAGATAGGGTAGCTTAGGTGTGATTAAGCAGCCAAGGAAGAGAGCATAAGAAACTGGCATCTGAAGCAGGAATTAAATGACAAAGTCTGTCAGATGTTTAACTGCTAATGTACCAACACTGTACTACAACTGAACTCTAACAAGATACTTTATTCCCATTGTTACTATAATAAATGGTATGGTTTACTTTATAACTGCTGAGTTAGTCTGAGTTATCTAAAGCCACTGTAATAAAGAGAGCATGCTACATTAAATAAACAGTTTTATTCTGAGGAACAATTAAAACTCTAGCCCTCTTACACAAAGGTTGTGATAAAACAGTAGAGTCAGGTCAGAGTGATATTGGCCCTTTTCGCACTGAGGCTTTTTGCGTGAGCCGGGGTGGGCGGCTTGCGCGAAAAGCCTCTTCCGAGAGCCTCCGCAGGCGAAGGAACAAGCGGGGAAGCGGCAGCGTCCCGGAGGCAGAGGCGGCTCGCGCGTCCATCCTCCCCCGCTTGCGCGAGAAGCAGGAGCCTCTCGCGCCGCCCCCCGCGCACGCGGGAAGCAAGCAACAGTCGCGCCCGTCCCCCCTGCGCGCGCCAGGAGCGAGCGACAGTCGCGCCCACCCACCCCCCGCGCGCGCCAGGAGCGAGCGACAGTCGCGCCCACCCACCCCCCGCGCACGCGAAGTGGGAGGCTGTCGCGATCAGCCCCCCACCCGCACGAAGCAGGATGCCATCGCATCCGTCACGCAAGCGCCCCGCCCCACCCCTTCCTTCCTCAGGAGCGGAGGGAAGGAAGCCCTACCCAGCCGCCTCTCCGACGCACCGCACAACAGGTAAGTGCGGGTGGGCGCCGGGAGCGTTGCGTGAGCGCAGGGTGATTTTCGCTTGGAAGCGAAAATCAAAAACCCCGCGCTCGTGTCGCTGCAGCCCCGTGAGAGCGCCGGAAGTGGGAGTGCGTCGTGTGGAGCGGCGCTCCCACTCCCGCACGGCTCACGGGGCTATTTCGCTCGGGAAAGCCCGTGCGAAAAGGGCCATTGACAGGGTGCCTTGTTGGCTTGGAAGTGACACACCACTCTGAGGGAGAATAAAAGGCCACTCACACCTCCCCCACCACAATTGATGGCCAGTGACTTGTGGCAACTGAACATAGTCTTTACTGTATGGTGTTGGGATCCATCTCACATTATAGAAGGACTTTCCTCCAAACAGATTTCTTTTTTGGTGGGGGACTTCTGCAAACTGTGAGAGTCTGCTGGCGCCAACTGATATAGCCCCCCTGTGCACAGGCTACGATATTTTGGTTCCATTAAGTCATCGAATTCACCACTCATACATCAGAGAATGATAGTGTAATGCAAGGGAGGATAGGGAGGAATTGGATAATTAGAGCTTATATTGATATGGCAAGTAGGAAGAGGAGGTCCAAGAAAGTGTGAAGAGATTGGCAGAGTGTGGATTTGCATGTGAATGGGGCTGAAGAAAAAAAAGGAAAGGAAGCAGAACAATAGAGAACAGTGATGTGAGTGGTGACCTTTTGCAGAACAAGCCATAAGCCTAAGTATAGACTCATAAATTCACATATGCATTTATATTGCAGCTTTACTCCTATTCTTGTTCTCCCCACATTGCAAAGTCTGTTAGCCAACACCTCTGAAAACATATTGAAGACTAAAATGTTTTATATGGCACAAGCTTTTGTAGAGTTGCCCATTTCATCAGATGCCAAAATACAACTTGATAGTCTTCAAGGTGTCACAACCGTCTTTGTTAATTTTGTTCCAAGAGACATAAAAGAATACTTTTCCTCTGTGGAATAATCTTTTAAAGAAAACAAAACAAAACTCCACAGCTTGGAACAAAGCAAAAACGTCAAGATTTGTGGGGAGAGAAGCCCTGATAAATATTCTCTCCTCACTCCCTCTCTCCAATTGGATCGCTATGTTTCGGAGGCAGCAGCAAATATTGCTATTGTCTCTGAGATTTATTTTCCCAGCCAGGGGGGTTAAAAGCACAGCACATTTCTACATGAATTGTTCCCTGCAGGTCACTGTCTATCAGAGTCATCTGACCTGCCTCATCTAGGCTTTGGCAGGCAACTGTACTGACAGCATATGGCAGCCGGAAGAACACAGTGTTACTGTTACCACTCTGAAGATCATGTTGTTGATCATGTGTGGAGAATATGTTGATATGAATATGTTGATTCAATATGTTGAAAACATATTGATGTATGGAAAATCGGTTGATTCCTGTGAATAGGGCCTAACAGCTGCCTTCCTCTGTTTCCTTCCTGATCTAATAATTGCATTTCATATTATATATAATATATGATTTAGATATATTATATTATTCATATTATTAGGACATGACATGGGCTTTTTTATGTTTATCCATAAATTCTATTTATTATATCTGTATACCTTCCCCACCACTCCCATGTCTGTTTAATACTTCTTGATCTCTACACTATCCAGGATGAGATATGAGGAATCAAAATTAAATAAGCAAATAAAAGGGGGAAATTTCTGCTCAGGAATGCAAATTTTTGCCAGAGATTATGGCTGCCACTCTTTATCATTGCAACTTACTTGGGATTAAGCCCTACTGAACTCAATGAAATTTGCTTCCAAGTAGACACATAAAGAATTGTGCTATTGAGGGTAGGGGCTAAGATGTTTACATAAACCACACAATCTCATTACTAAAGCTGGTATATGATGTCTCCTTTCCTCAGGCCTGATTATAGGTATACCTAAGTTAACCACTGGGCTTTACTTCTTTGTCAGAACTTTGGTACCAGAGATAAAAATAACATGGAAAGAATAGAGACAGGTCCCTACATCAGGAAATTTTTAAAAAGCAGTTCAACATGCTTCAGCAAACCTGATTCAAAACTAAAATTACGAACAGGTGAAATGAAACTATCAGATCAGGTAAACCTTGTATGAGTAAACAAAAGCATTTTAAATATTCCAGAGCCTACTGTTTTTTTCAATAGTTCCTACTTTTCTTATGATTTCCATTTGGATGGTGAAATTTATAGATCTATGCTTTTTCAACATGTCAGGGTAGCTAGTGAAGGCCAAAGGTCTTTTCTGCACGAGGCGAGGGAATCGCCCCGTGCCGGTACTCACCGGAACTGTGTGCTCCACCCACAGGTCCAGGCTGGTCCGGAGCAGTCCGTGGCTGCCGCTCTGCACTGCTCCGGGGACGAAAATGGCGGCTTCCTGTTGGTGGAGGCTCTCCACCAACTGGTGAAGCTTGCCAACCTAAAGCCCAAGCGCGGCCACGGAGTGGCACGCTTTGTGCTTTTGAAAGATCTGTTTTAAGCGGTCTTTCAAAAGCACGCTGAACGACCACTTTGGGTCATTCCGGAGCGGGCTGAGGTCCGGAACTACACAAAGTAGTCCGGACCCAGTCCGCTCCCAGGTGCGGTCATCCTTGCTGGAGGACGCTCTGCACCGTTTTAAAAGTCCCGTGCAGAAAAGGCCATAGCTTCCCTTTTCCTTACCATTTTGCTCTTCGCACATGCTCAGTAAGTGGAAGTATTTATTTATTTCACCTCTTGTATGTTAGCACACACAGCTACAGTAGGACCATCTAGAAGGAGATCCCATTCTTTCCCAGGTAAAGCGTTCTTCCATTGTTTACTGCAGATACACTTCTGCAGCCACACACTGAAAGTCTGTCTTTTCCCAGCCCTCCTTCACCATCTTGCCAATACCAATGCTACAAAAAATATTTTCATTTAGGCCAGGACTCCCATAAAAAGATGTTGTAAAAAGGAGCTTATTTGTCAGAGGCTTTGTTGACTGAAGCCTATGTTCAGACCAATTACAAACAATAGTATGGAAGTAACTGATTACAAATAATGAGTTACTTGCCATTCCTTCCTTAAGTTACATTACAGTCATAATTCAATAAGGAATGAATTTACTTTGTACCTGTAACTTTCTCAGGTCGCTTTTGTAGTTGTAGGCTGTGTAGCCTCACTAGAGCAAGGAGGTAAAATATGACATGATTTGAATGCTGGCTACTAGTGTACCTTATGTTCTGTTGTGGGTGTTGAGGTCATGTTGAAGTGGCTGGGAGGAAAGTGTTCTGTTTTACATGCCTTTTAAAAAAGCAGCTAAAATAAAATGTTTCAGTTACTTTTGAAAATTGGGAAAGGGAAGAGTTCCTTCTGAAAAATGTAACTATAACAGTAACTATAATTTGGAGGTTCTTGGAAATATAAAGGCAACTAATTGCTTTCTTAAAATAATTTTATAAGCCCTGGTTTGCTTTGTAGTCTTATTTTGTTCTTGTAAACTGCCCTAGAATCCTACTGAGGATGGACTCTAAATATTTTAAATAAATAAATAAATGCATTAAAAAAAACTCTGCAGGGTCCATTAGACACCATATACTGTCCTTGTTGGTGTAATGTCCTTTAAATTGTAGGGATATGAATGACGCAAATGTCTCTTGGCAACCACCTTTGCACCATCTTGTTTAATGTTTTTGGAAACTAAGTGGGTCATGTCTAGTCAGCATCTGAACATGAAACTACCTGAGAAGGTTGAGCCAGGCCTAGGAAAGAAGGCTGCCTGAAATGCTTGACAGCCCCTCCCAGTCAGTGACAATAGTGGGCTAGATGGAATCACTGGTCCTTTCTGCATGCCAGTCCTGTTGCAAAATGGCCTCGTGAGTGCTGCGGGATTGCGAGGACTGTTCCACATGACATCCTGGCAAATGTGCAACGCATCTGAGGCCATTAGGTGGCGATCGTGCATTATATCATTTTCAACTCGTTGCTGAAAATGATGCGCAATCGTGCATCCCTCCTGTGCCCCCCACACACTTATCTTGTGTGCAGAGCCTCCAGACGCACGCCCATGATGCTTCCTCCCCCAGCACAGCCTGGGAAAGTACCTGGCTGCACTGTGGAAGGAAGGGGCAGAGCCCTCATGCTTCCTTCCATCCAGCATGGAGCTGGTGTGGAGGGGAAGTGGAGGGGACAAAAGTGTCTCTCGCAAGAGGCTTCTCGTGTGATCCCCTTATGATGACACCGGAACGAGGTAAGATGTGGAAAGGGCCACTGTCTCACCAGGGACACAGCTACCATTGAAAAACCAGGAGCACTGCCACTAAGACTTTGCCAATTTGGCAGGGACAGTCCTGATTAATTCTCTGTCATCCCTGTTTTTCTGCTGCTTACAAAATGTTCTCAGTTTCGTTCTCCTCTTCCTACTTTCCCCCTTTGTCCTCAGCAAATTTCGACAGCTGCAAATTGAGTTCCAAGTGCAGAACTAATTTGCATTCAATTAAATGAGCAGGGGGGAGAGAGAGTAAGCTCAGGCAAAAATAAACTGCTGTAACCTCTTTTAGCTTGCGTGTTCTTTCTCATTAATAATTTTTACCATCTTGCCCATACTCTGATGTCACTTGACCATGCATGTCCCAGGTTTCATCTGTAATAATTGAATGTTGTGTGTCAGGGAAAATGGTGGTGGCTGCCACACTTGAAGAGACCATTCCTCCCTTTTATTTCTTTTGGAGTAAACTCATAGATCCTAGGCTATGACCATGGTTCTGAATCAGTAAAAGGCAAATTTCTATGTTCCTATTCATCTTATATTGTTTGACCCCATCCCTGTCCCAAAAAGGAGAGTTCTCAGTAGTGGTATACTTTTAGAAATGTGCAAATGGTTACATGGTTAATACTACATCCCAAGGTGTTTTACTTTATGGCTTTCACAGGATATAATTGACCCTGAAACCAGATTGATACAGTAATTTTTTTCTTCTTGACTGTCTGTAAATTCAAAATGTGAAGGTCTTGAAGAGCCATTGTGAAGAGGGACATGATATGGACTGTAAAGCACTTGACATATGGGAAGGGTAGTATAAATGATAAATCATATAATAAAAATTATGTACTTTCAAGAAAGTTGGTCTACCAATGCTGGAAGAGGAGTTGCAATAGAAGTTCTAATAGAATGTACAGGTGTGTGTGTGGGGTCTGTTATCTTTGCCTTTAAGCAAAGATTGGAAATTAGAAGCCAGTTGTCTGAAATCTTTAAGGCTGAGACTTCAATTTACAAGTATATGAAGGCTTATGCAAAACATAGTGGGGTCCCTTGAAGTTTTTCTCAAAGGGAAAGTGCAGAGTTGTAATTTATGTCTTCACTTGAGAAAAAAATTCTACTGCCCTGTACAGAGATTCCAGCTGATTGCAATGGCAGTCACTGCAGCATGAAGCTGCCTGTTGATTAAGGCAGGGAGCAAGCACCAAGCTGTTTCCTCCTGCATTGCTTGTTTGCACTGCAGTCCTCATCAGTAGAAGGACTCAATTAGGTTTTTCTCTGGGGATACTAATAAGATATTGGAAAGCAGAAAAGATGCTTGAGATAGATTCCTTTGAAGGCCTGCTTAGAGGATATTCTTAGCAAGAGTCTCAGTCTCCACTCCCCCCCCTTTGCTGTTGTCAGTTGAAGCTTGACAACGAATTGAGGCTTCTTGTTGACACCGATAACACAACAGGTTTATTAACAGGATTATATGCAGCTTCCCCACAGGAGTCTAGAACTCAGACCTGCAGAAGGGTTTCTCCATTCCAAGGGAAGAGAGGAAGAGAGGAATTTGGAGAAAGGAGATTGTAAACAAAGGAGAGCTGTGTGATACAAATAATGTTCCCTTAGTACACAGTCTCCATCATATAGGTTTAGTTCTATGTAGGCATTGTTAATTAACAGGTTAGTTAATTAACCAATGGGTGACTTTGGGCAGGTCACATTGTCTCTGCCTCAAAGGAAGGTAAAGGCAAACTCCCTCTGAACAAATCTTGCCAAGAAAACCCCATGATAGATTCACCTTTTGGTCACCATAAGTCACAAATGACTTGAAATCACATGACAACAACACAACAACATTTACAATAATATGCCCACACATATCACTCAATCAGAGCATATATGACAGGCTCAGTTCTCACATGCTACATGGAATGATGATGTAGCAAAATAATGCTGGACATACAAAGAAAAACAAAGAACTAGAGCTGTATTGAATGAAAAGGTATAGCATTTGCCATATTTTATGTACTACCTTTATCAGGTCAAACTGCATGCAAATCTCTTTATCAGACAAGGTGTTGCAAAAAGTTCTGGGCAGGGATGGAGAAAGAGAAAAGACTTTGACTTGATCTAAATCTCCTTATGTTCCTATTGTGCCTTGAGTAGTGATGGAAGAGAAAGAGGAAGAAGAATCTGCAGATATTTAAATGTGGCTCTATCAGTGTTCCAGTTACAAGACAAAAGGAGTAGATTTATGTATGATGAATTTACAGTTGCAATGTTGTTGTCATGATACCTTTCTTATGATAGAAAATGAGTGAATTGCAAGTAACTTATGTTTACTGTAACTGGTACCTCCTAAGTTCTGCAAAGCATCAATGACATATATAAAAAATAAACAACACATTAAAAATAAAGATAGGAAAAAAATCTTTGCCTGGCAATGGAAGCATAGTGGTGTTGATGCCAGGACAACTATGTTGATAAAGGAATTTCACAAGTGGGACCACTGCTGGGAACTCTCTCATCTCTCTCTGCTCACTTCTCTTAGGTGGCAGGCTGGCCTGGAGGAGAGCTTCTGAAGATGGCTTGCACAATCAAACTGGTAGAAAAGATGTGTTTCTTAATTAAGAGTTAAGCCTCAGGCTTTCATTTAGAGCAGCAGGCGGTAAAATTCTTTTAATACTGCTGAAATAAAAATGTCAATCAACTGGATATAGTCAACCATTTGGACCATGAAAACAACATATTGCGTCACTGAGATACACAACTGCATTCTGACAATTGTATCATGAATTGCCTGAAACAACACCATCAATAACACTCCTTAGAGAACTTGTAGTTACTTGAAAAGCAAAGGGACATGAACCATATGTCATAGCTGCATAAGATGGGGTACTCAAAATGGTTACAAAAAGCACATTGCTACAATCATTTTTTGTCTTTATACATCAGCAGAGGCCCATCGCTTCTATGCCCCTAGACTCAGCCTAGGATGTGGGCAATGTTACTGCAGTTTAGGCCTCCTTGGAGATACCCCTAGATATCATTTTGATATCAATAATTTGTCTCTCTTCCACCACTCCTCTCCACGTGTTTGTGAGGCCCCCGGACAAGCACAGAACTAGGCTCGGCCACTAATTGCTGAACATTCTATTCTCCACCCAGGCAGGCCAGAAATAGCCAGATCCTTACTTTAGGATCTCTGCGAACACCCTCATTATGTATACGTGTCTGTTTACAAAGGACTCCCTGCCGCGAGCAGGCAACCTGGCAAGCTGAATACTCAACTGCCAAGCACTGAGCATTTGCATTCTGTCTACCTCTTTGTTACTTTGGACCTAACTCAATCATGCTAAATTCTGACCTTTTCAAAGCTTTGTCCTGCGCCCGAAACGCATTGTTTTCCCCAAGTATGGCATAGCCTGCAGTTACATTTCCCTCTATAAAAAACCCTGATTCCGAGACCATCCTCAGATCGCTCCCGAGTTCCAGACTGCCTTGCTGCCACTTTGCTTGGCGAGCTTCCTCTCAGCTCCATGTGCTGAGATACACTGAACCCCAGCATCACTCTCTATCTTCTTTCCAGGCTTCAGGAACAGGTTTTGTATCACCCAAATCAACTATCCCTCTGAAAATCCCGCTTTCATACTCACACCTTTATTTTCCTTAGTTATCTGTGTGCGTATGTTGCTTACATTGTGTGCCTGTATTTAACAAAGATCATTCATTTATTTCCAACATGGCTTGCTTCTTGAATTGGCCTGACCCCGTAAACATTGGGTTATAAGATCCTGCTGCGTTTCCCTGCCTCTTTTAGTGCCAACCAGTGCTCTTGACTAATTTCTCCATCTTGTGTAATTGTAAGTTTGTTTAGGTGTCCCTCTTGGGACCCTCAGTAAACAGGGTAACAGCAACTCCAGACTTGTGAGTCTGTAAAGTAGATGCCTTTTGGTACCTTCATCCCATCTGAATTGCTCTGCTATGAAACAACAGAGGCAATGACTGTTATATGGGTGGAACACTATTTGATTGTACATTTGAAAATGTATAGAGACCATCTGGTCAGAGTTGTCTACACTGCTTTTATTATATTATAAGAATATATGTGGTGAAAAGCATTGTATAAAATGAACTGTAAATAGGTATGATTTTTATAAGTAATTTATTGTGGCACAAAGAAGAAAATAAATGAGAAAGAAGTGTGTTAGAAATGTTAAAAATCAAAGTTTTCCGAGACTCATTGTGGTGATAATTGAAACAGTGGGCAGCGGTAACACTTGCCTGCTAAAATATTAGTTTCTCTCATTTCTCTCAACAGCAAGCTAAGGGGTAAAGAGAACATTACAACTGCAAAGAAACTTTTCCAAGGGTGGGCATCTCCTCTCCCACAAGGGTCTCAACTGCGTTGAGAGTACCAAAGAGTTTGGTTGGAGTGAGCTCAAAGTGGTTTATACAGCTCTTCTCCCTGACCTGACATTCCTTCTTCAATATTTGCTCTGAAGAAACCAGACCTATCAGACTCCCATCTGATCCAGACTCAGAGAACTCTTGAGAGGAAAAGAGGATGGATTTCCACATCAACCCCTCTCCACAGAAGCTGTATGGCTGCCTTTCATAGGATCTTCTCATGGTCCCCTAAAGTTCCCCTCTGACCCAGTCTAGAGCCTTGCCTTCCTCCCTCCCTCATCCTGTGGCTCTCTGGAATACAGTGGCAGAAGAGATAGCAGTGGCAGTGGCAGAAAAAACAGAAAATTTAGAATTGTTTGCCTGTTGGAAGACCCCTTTGTCCTTAGCTTGTTCTCAGACATGGGGACAAGATCCAGCCATCTTCACTGAACCAGGAAGGGAAGTAATTGAAAGATGACCATAAGCCATCAGTATTCCCTCAATATTTTTTTCCTGGGTTTGTATTTCCTTTAGGTTTCAGTCATCTAGATTATTGCTCTTAGGTCTCATGCAAACTGGCTCTTGGTACAATTTAATACCCTCCAACTGTCCTGATATGGCAAGGACAATCTCAATTGATCCACTGTTGTCCTACTTTTCAGTGCTTTTAGAATGTCCCAGTTACTCTCACTTCCTCCCACTTTACCGCTTTGTACTCAGCTTACTTCAATTGCTGCAAACTGAGATCCAAGTGCAAAAGTAATTTGCACTCAGTTAGCTCAGCACAGC
This sequence comes from Ctenosaura bakeri, assembly GCA_948474755.1. Lineage (NCBI taxonomy): Eukaryota > Metazoa > Chordata > Lepidosauria > Squamata > Iguanidae > Ctenosaura > Ctenosaura bakeri. The sequence goes on from CAOLHI010000720.1 coordinate 424,172, forward strand.
AGAGGAAAGGAGAGGTGAGGAGAGGATGTGAACAAATTATGCCCTTCTCAGTAGGTTCAGGTAAAGGAAAACTGCTGTATCCTCTCCTAGCTTGTCTCTCCTAGCTGTGCTTCCACATTAGTCAGTTTTGCCATCTTGACTACATTCCGATATTCCTTAACCACAGATGTCCTGTTTTTCATCTGTGAAATGTTGTGGTATGCAACTCCAAGTCTGACTACTAGTTTTGAGTCATGGACAAGTCCCCATTTCACAGCAAAGTTCATTGAATCAGCAGTACAGAAATTATTGTTTTACCAGGCCACCTCAGGTCAGGCATACTAGTACACAATGCTCTAGAAAGGATTGTTCACTGGCTGGTGAAACCAAATTAAATGACTTTGATTCCTGTCAGCCAAGGAGCTCTTGCATCTCATACTTCACTCATGAGATTGGTTAAATATTTCATACCCAGAGAGGACTATGTTTGGGTACAATGCTTCTGCTTCTGAAAAAGTTGCTTTTCTGCTGAGAATACATGCTTCTATAGCATTTCTGAAGGCCACATTCTGAAAGTAGGAAAGTTGTCCTATTTTATCTGGTCAGTATTTCTGAACCATCTTAGACTTTGGATCTTTTTCAAGCTTATTCTACCTTCGGTCACAACCAACTTTTCAATGACCACTACTTCAGCAAACACACACAAGAATTCTCTCATGTTTGCTGTATGTATGCCACTCGCTGTGGTGTGTACTAAACAATTTCTGGAGTAATACTCTGGCAAGGGCCTTAGAAAAACCATAGAAAAACAAAATCTCCCACTCCACTCATAAAACTAGCCAACCAGGGAAACCGCTGAATGAAGGAAGAATTACTCTGGAAGGAAATGTTCATGATGTTAATATCCTCTGTGAAACTTAGCAGCATAGTTTTGTAACCACAACACTATTTGTCTCCTGTTGCCTGAAGGAAGATCTCTCTGGCTCTGTCTGTTTCATGATCCATTCTGCTCCTGGCACTCCATGTTCTCTTTTGCTCTTTTTCATCTCTAAGTGGATTAAGCTATGGATGTAAACCTTCACATATTTCACTTTTTCCATGACGGAACAAAAGTTTTCTCCACTCCATGCATGATTATGAAAGAATGTTACTGGGTTGTGGGTTTGTTTCTTTCCATATCTCCATTTTTTTTCCACATTACAACACATTTTTCTCCTCTAAAACATTACTTGGGTAAAAATTGGATTTTCTTGCATGATAATATTCTTGTCTAAAAAAAAAAGATTTCCTGCACATAAACATTTTTTTGCTCAAGACATGGTGTATTTTGAATGTATTTTCTGTGTAAAAATGTTGTTTTTGTCCAAAAATGTGAGTTTCATAGGGGAGAAATTTTTTTCAGGAAAAAAATGCACTTTTTTTCCTGAAGGAGATTCTTCAAGTGTCAAGATACCCTTTTTTCTTGAGAATAAGAAAATATGCAAATATCTTTACACCCCTATATCACACACAGTCCCCAAGGACTCTACTGTACAGTATTACCTTAGGCTGGGTGAGAATTCTGGGGAACTTGTGGTTTGCTGGATATTTTGGTCTATAACTTCCATAATAACCATTTTAGACCACCTGGATGATGGGAGCTGTAAACCAAAACAGGTTATGGAAAGTTCCAGTAATTGCCTGTCCAATTGACAACTTTTGCTTTCCAGTTGGCATCTTTTGCTCTGCAAACGCAGAGAGTTATGATATTAAATCACAGGACTCAAGCATGAGTATTTTACAAGTTCATCCAGGTTGATTTTACTATGAGCTGCCATTATTTGCGACTGGATCATGAAAATATCCAAGTCTAAGGCTTTGACTGTACTTTGGAATGCTATCTTAATGAAAACATTTCCCTTCCCTACACTGAAGTCCGAGATGGTGCCCTTGAAATTAGACTAAAGTCCTGGTGGCTTTATTAGTTGACAGTGCAAAAATTATGAAGGTTTAACAATGTTCAGTCTAAAAAACACTTTACCTTGCAGTATCCTGAAATCTGCAGTGAAAGGAATATGAGGCTTTTAACTACTACCGTCAGCTGCTTAGTTAAAAATACCTAGCAGACTGTTTTCTTTCCTGAGAGTCAGTTATGTGCTGTGAAGTAAGCTATGAAATATAGACTTGCATCCAGGAAGAACATTATAGTAATGTGCCAATAAACTATGATTCTACTGCCTTGATTTGATTTTCTTTACCCAGTACTGTGTTTTGCAAATGAAGGCTGCCTAAAGGCTTCTGAAAGATTAGACCTTTTCCTCAGGTTTCCCTTTGCTCCTAAAAAGAAGGCATTTAAAGTGTTAAGAGCCTAGGGTCAATGAAATCTGGAAGGGTGTATGTGTTTTATAGATATTAGTAAAATCTTTAGTGCAGCAGTAATAAAAATGGAAGTTAAAAATTGTATTTTGTTCTCACCCTGGATTACAAACCACAGATTCTAATTAACTTAATGTCTGAGCCGAAGGCAAAATTCTCATATATGTTACTTCCATCTTAAAGGCCTTTAAAATTATAGTGTGAAATATAGGTTGCCTTATTCTTCTAACATGCTATTCTTATCATTTGCATATTCCAGAATATCACTCTGAGTTTTCATAGTCTGTCTTCATATTGTTGTAGACTATCAAAGTGAAAGGCAAAGGGCTGCGCTTTATTAGCACATCCATATCTGTACATTTATATGTTTGTTGGCCTTCATCTGTGTTTTCCTGCATCTGTGATTATTTTATACTCACTTGCTTTAAACATATCTGAAAACAAAATATTTGCTCCAGAGTAAATGTTGCTTAGTCTTTCATCCATGAACCTCTTCACAATGTATGTGACTGGCAGCAGAGACCTACCAATGCTTGGTGCAGTAAAACAACTAAAATGTGATGAGCAAATATATCTGCTTCTAGACACAGTTCAAAGCTCTAAATCTCTAGACGGCTTCATCTTCGGTACCAGTTTGCACATGCCCTAATATCTGATGGAGAAGTATTTCCTGACCATAATAGTAGTGCAGTCAATGGAGAAAAGAGGATAGATCTTTTCAGTGGTTATGCATCAGTCATAGCATTCCGTGACTAATGGGGCTTGGCTGATCCCTTCTCTTGCTGGTTCTGCTGAAACTCTTTTATTCCAACAGGTGTTTGTTTTTCTGTGTAGATAATTTCCTTTGGTTTTTGCTGAACTTGTCTTTCTTATCCTTATCAAATGTTGTTTTATGATTGCTGCTATACTTGCCCTGAACAGTATCTAAATATTACAAGCACTAGATGAGTGTAATGCAAAACCATATAAAAATAAAATTATAAATAAATAGGCATGTACCTTATAATTTTTTTTTTTCAGACTCTTTGGTCCATCTTGTTTGCTATTGTTGATTCTGACTGAGAACAGCTCTTAGGCAAGGCCCCTTTTCACTTATGCTATCAGCATTTCTTCAGCAGGAATTGAACTTGAGACCCTTTGCACACAAACACAGGTCCTCTAGCATAAAGATTTGGCTAGTTATATGCATCCCCAAACATTCAAGGATGCCTGATGGACATTAGAATGCTGTGCAGATGACCACTTGGTGTATCCAGCCATTCTTTAGAAGCTCACCATTAGATAGCTGGACAAGTGGCTCTGTTTAAGAGTTGGATATGCTTCTGCATGTGGTCAGTTACAACAGATCACCTCAACTCAACCCACATCTGGTATGTCTTTTTGACCATGCAAATTTGAAACTAATTGCTTAGGTTTCACATATCAGAGATTTATCTTCATCAACCCAATCTGAGATCAACTGTGATTGATTCTGCAAAAACTACCTTTTCTAATACACACACACACACGCATGCATACACACACACATACACATATACATACAGTTCATTGAAAAGCCACTATATGCCATAGTGAATAAGAAATAAGTATGAACATAAGCATATTTCAGGCAGCTTTTTCAGAGTGAACAGCTCCTCTAGTAAGTTAAAAATTGCTGATTCCCCCTTTTTTTTTCTGGGGGGATACAAATTAGAGAAGCCAGTCCAGTCTTTAGCCATATTTCTCCACAGTTTAGACTGCCTTGCTGGAGGTCCATACAGGATTCTTGTTGAGCTAAAACAAAGATGGAAACCAAATAATCTCAGTATTGTGTCGTTTTTCTCTTTCCTTGTACTTTAGTCGACAGATTAACTTCTGTGAGAGAATGTTGTTTAACTACACCTTTAATGACAAGTAGGGTTGCTTGGTTGGATATGGGATGGGGCTTTTGCAACTTCAGGTCTGAAAAGATTGAGAAGCAGGCTGAGGCACCATAACACTCTGTAAAGCTGGGTGAAGGTACCTATCTTCCCTTACCTTACAACCTCAGACTTCAGCCACGACTGCTCCCTCCCAACAAGGCTTTTGCCTCCTCAGCAGAGGAGGGGAGCAGAGAAGTGCCAAATTCTGTTCTTGTCACTGATATCTCCATGATTCCTACCCCCTCCATACATCATCAGGGAGGCAAGAAGGACCAGTTGTAAGGGACCAGTTATGGAACATCTGAGACTGAAACGTAAATGAACACAGGTACCTCATCCTTGTTCTCAATCTATCCTGGCTTAAAGTGGCAACAATATTGACTAGCCTTATGCTAGCTTCTATTTTTTGACTATTTCTTTTTCAGCAGCCTGCAACAGTAACCCTAGCTGGTCTTTATGTAGCATATAGTCATTCTCATTGAGAAAATAGGAAATTGTAACAAAGATGATCAAAAGACTATCTAACCTTTTTAGACCTAACATATGACTGAAGCTATGGGAGAAGGGGAATTAGTGGAGCAGATCAAAGGGGGCTTTGTATCCACAGAATTCAAGGCCTTCTTTTCCTCACAAGATATCCCTGAAGCTGTCCAGGACTTCTCCAACTTCATTGCTAGGAAAGGTAATTTTGCCACTGTTAATATTAATAAGAATGTTTTTTATTATTATTATTACTTTAAAAGGGTCACAGTGGTTGAAAGGTTATCCAGGTCATAAACAGCTGCATTGTTAATGTCTCTCCCCATTGACCTACTGGAGCATTTCTGTGCTGGTGTCCTTAATATTTTGGCTATTTTGGATTTTTTTTTTCCAAACAGAATTCATCAGATTTGAGAATATTAATCCTGGGTATAACTAGAGAATATTGAAAAGTTCCTGAAGTTTCTGTGTTATTTGGTACCTGAGACAACAGAAGACTGAATCAGTACTTCATTTCCACCCCCACCCTGCTGTTTCTATGCTATGTGTGTGGAATTCACCTATTTCTCAGTATAAACTGAAAATTCATTTCACTCTAAACCCATAACTTGGTTATATAACAGACGTCTTATGGCTGCAGACAGGTCTCCTGACGATGCTTCCCGAAATGTGTTTTTATAATCCCACACAGAACACCATGGCTTCCCATTGTTTATACTATCCTAATTATATTCCACACTTGGACTTCAGTTATTTATTTTTCTGTCACTGTCCCTGTCTATAGAGTTGATATTTGAGCTCTCCCAGTCATTCTAAGTAATTCTCCTGTGGCTGACCCACATTTGTGAAACTCCTTTTCCTGTGATTCATTGGAGGCTAATTCTGAGCATTTTCCAGAAGCTTTATAAAAAGAGAAAATTTCTTGGGGTGGGGGTATCTCAATGGCTCAGCTGAGGAGAAGGGAAATAGCTGTTAATTTAGTAGTGGACATATTAAAATATTTGGCCCTTTCCACAGCACCCTCCCATCTTGCCACGGGGATGGGAGAAGGACAAAACCACGGCAATGCTTCTGCATGACATCATCGCAGTCCCATCCTTCTCCCATCCCTAGACAGCACGATTGTGGGTTAAATCATTGACGGGTTTTCCCCATCAATGACCCATGATTGCGCCACCATCCGGCACTTATCTGTCCTGCAGAAGCACAATGGCTACACTTCCTGCCTCAGTGCAGCCTGGGAAAGTGCTGCAGAAGGAAGAGCCATGGCCATCGTGCTCCCTTCCACAGGGAGCCAGCCAGTGCGGTGGGGAGCACTCCCATCACATTCCCTTCTGGCAGAGCCACTGCCAGGATCCCCACCAGATGACTTTGCAAAAAGATATGGTGTGGAAAGGGCCTTTGATATACTATAATAAAATATGTTGAGAGCCAGCATGGTCTAGTGGTTTGAGCATTGGGCTAGGACTCTGGAGAACAGGGTTCAAATCCCCACTTGGCCAGGGATACTGACTAGGTCACCTTGGGCTAGTCATACTCTCTCAACCTCTAGAGAAAAGCAAAGGGAAAACCCCCTCTGAACAAACCTTGTCAAGACAACCCCTTGATAGGTTCACCTTAGGGCGGCCATAAGTCAGAAATAACAAAAATAACAACAGTATTAAAATATGATAAATGTCAACACTTATTCATGCTTAGGTCACTCAGACAAAATTACTGCTATTTATTAAGTGACGAGAGCTTAGGTCCACCAGGGAATTCTGACACTGGCAGCATTGATTTGGATAGTTAACATTCATGAGTGAATGCATACTATTTCAAATTTAAAACACTGGCCATTTCTGCACTGTACTCTCATAGCACGATTATTCCACTTTCACCATCCTATGGAATCCTGGGGTTTACAGTTTCGGGAGGGGCTGAAACTGCAAACCCCAGTATTCCATAGGATGTTGAAAGTGGAATAATCACGCTATAAGAGTGTAATGAGGAAATGGCCACTGACTTCAGTACATGTGGTACTTTGTGTACATGCATTGAATTTGGCTATGGTATGAAGTGTCCCTGAATTCTGCGTGAGTTATCCTTTATTAACAATGCACCAGATGGTTTTTCCCTAATTGGACTCCTGCTTTAGACGTCTTATTCCTGCCCTGAGCCCTTGGAATATTATAGAGTTGAAGGAAAGCTAAATGAATGATAGTGTAGGAGAGGGGAAAGCTTAGCTTTTCAGAAGAGTTCTTATTGGCAATGATGCATGAACAAAGAAATTGTAATGTATTAATTCCAATTGTTTTTTGAGAATGGAGTAAGGCGGGGATGTTATTTCTAATGGTGATATTTCTAAGGTATTATCTCATTTTGATTTGTTGTACTGCGTCTTGGAACCTTCTGTGGAAAGATGCCATAAAATATAGCAGCAGTTGTAGCAGAAGTTGATGTTTTTGTGTTTTTAATGCCTGTTTGTAATTGTTTGTTTCAATATTATTAAGGGGGAGGAGGGGGGAATTAATATCTCTACCTGCACTGAGAAATGAATTATTAGAGATGACCATTGAAATGGAAAGAACCTCTGGCAGGAATCTCTGGCTACTGCTGCATGGGCAATCTAATCAAGATGGAAAATCAAATTCTTATAGGTACTCATGATAAGAGAAACAGAGACTGGGTACAATCCTATCTCATGCCTATATAACTAACACTCCACTACCACATTGCTATAGCCTTCCTATGCCTATACAAGACAACTTCCAAGCTCTGGGGTGCATATGCATGGCTGTTCAGTGGGGGTGGGGTGGGCGGCTGCCTGAATTTTCCCCATTTTAAAAAGGGGGCAGGAACAGGAAAGGCCTCTTCACTCTCTAGTAGAGCTCTGTACTTTTCCTTACATTCTTTACATTTCTTTACATTCCTCTTTACAGAAGAATTCCTTCTCCTGGAATTCTTTCTAAATGAAAAAAAAATGGGATGGAGAAGAAGAAGAGTGGCCACAAAAAATGGGCGAGAGTATATGTGGCCCAGAGCCTGCATGTTGCCCAGCCTCGTTCTGTTTAATCAACAATGACCTTTTTGCTCAGTACTGATTGAGAGGCTCCTGATTCCACTGCCTTCTAATTGTGTCCCCATTCACACTTAAGCAGCAATGTGGGGGTGTTCCTACCAGAGAATCAGGGGCCCTTTTATACTGCAGAATTATAGCACTAGCATTCCAGGTTAACTGCCATGGTTCCGCCCCATGGAATTCTGGGATTTGCAATTCAGAGTGGGGTTTTAGAATTCTCAATTAGAGAAGTCTGGTGTTTTATCAAACTACAAACCCTAGAATTCCATATGATGTTGCCATGGCATTTAAAGTGAAACCACAGTGCTATAATTGTGTAGTGTGAAAGGGCCCCAGGTCACTAAGTGTGTAGGGTATGGTAATGGCAGTAATAATTTGATCATTTACCATTCCCAAGTTTCTGGGAAAGGATGATCTGTGTTACAGTGTTCCTGATGTGTCTGTCAGTCAGGTGAAGATGTCTTTGTCCAAACTGTGCGATCTACCAAGTCAAGGATCAAATAAGGTGTATAATAGGGGGAAAGGAAGAGGAGATTGTTCATTCAGAAAATTAAGAGACAGAGCTTTTACCATACCCTACACCCTCATTCTGTGGGATGTGCTATTTTCATAATTGAACATATTTATGGCTGGAAAACAAGATCAAAGGCACACTGGCTGGGCCAGGTCAGGCTGACTGTAGACATGATCAAGTCATAAGTGCAGAGAGGATTGGGTGGGAAATGCAGATGCTAATGGGTTTGTGTTCATCCTTTCAATACTTCAGGCTCTGTGCACACCCCAAAACAATGGAAGGCAAAACTGCCCAGGTGAAGCAATCAGGGACCATCCTTTGATCTCTCCCTACGGAAATCTTCCCTATACCCCCTGCCTGACCAAAACATTAAGAGATTGCCATGATTCTCATCAATGTTTTGTCACCTAGAGTTAAAGTAATCAGCCCATTTGGAACTCCTTTGCCAGTTCTGTGGGAAAGCCATTACTCCTTTGTCTACTCACTCCCTTCAGGGTAGGAAATAGAGTATATAAATTCTACCTTCAGCCCCAGAAAACTCATTTCCTATGTGTTTGTTAAATCCAAATAAAATACTTTAACTTTTAACTGGAGTACTCTCTACAATTAGTATTGGAATACACAGGTGAAAATATCCCACTGTTACCTCCTTTCATAGGTCTCCTTTGAGCTATAATTCCCCAAAATTCCAAGGAGACACTGGCATTGCAGGTGGACTTTGAAGTCCCCCACCTTTTAGGGTAACAGAGGCCAAAATCTGCTTTTGTATAGTGTTAATTTCTGCTGGCAGAGTGACATTATACTAGCATTATACAACATCTGTATTGAAAACCAAAGTTAGAGCAATACTTGGGGATAAATGGTCAATGCTCATAACTGATATCTCAATGGCATATGCAACACATGCTTCTCTGTGAACTTTAATGCACTGCTGCATGCACAGCAGTTCTGCATGTGGAACCTAGTTACACCACCATCAGCTGAACACTACTATTGCACATTGTCCACAGAATTCACTGTACCTGCGTAACACAACTTACACCTTTCTAGGTCACTAACAGATGTCAGCCAGAATGTTTAAATGCTCCTCCATACCAAAGCTAAGGTCACAGTTCTCTCTCACACACAAAAATCTACCCTTTATTTTTCTTCCTTTAAGCATTCTACTTTATGTAGGTTGGAGAGCCCCACTGATCTCCACACACACTGAAACAGAGAGGGATGAAGATGGGTGCCTGCTTGTTGGTATTGTTCAACACCCAGAATTCTAAAAACCTTGTCAACCTATCATTAGTCTCCTATATATTTACCTGAAGATCCCAGTCTACTTTCTGCCCACCCTGCATCAGAAAGGAGTGCCATACTATTTCTCTTCTGTCTTTTCAATAAAAAAGAAAGAAGAGACATCCACCTTCACTTTTTTTCATGCTCGTTTTCCCCTTTTGGCTCCCTCACAGAGAAACTTGGAAGAGCTATTCCTTTCTGGTGAAATCTCAGCCCACTAGTCTTTTTTTCTGGGTCATGTCCCTGAAATTTTCTTTAGGCGAAACATCTCACTTCAGGAAATGTCCATCCCCACCCCTGCAATTTAAATGAAAGCCCCAGGACTCCTTTTCTGTCTTTATTTATTTATTTTAAATTCAGTCTGCTTCTGTCATTTCTCCCCACACTTGCAGAATAATACCTTTTTTTTTTCATCTTGCAATTCAGCCGAGCCTATCAGATCCTCCCCTTGCTGTATACAGCTTCAGTGTTATCTTTGGGGAAAGAGAATTCCAATTTAGGTTTTTGTAAATGGTCCAAAAATGAAAGGGAGGAAACTGAGGGGGTAATAAGAATGCTAATAGAAAGGCAAATTAAATGGCACGTTAGATTAATAAAACTGTCAAGCTCCATTCAGCAGAAGGATACCTTCTGTGTTGTTGTGGAAGGTCACGGTTTGGTTTCTGTGCTTAGCAAAACAATGACGAGAAGGTGCAGCTGGCTATTGAAGCCTTTCTGAATACTACTACCATTTAATACTGCAGCAAGCCATTATATTATAAAGCCTTCATTAAAATGACTTTGTGGTGATTCACGCTTGCATGTTCATCACTTTATGCCTCATTACTTGATTACTCAACAGTTAAAGAGTCACAGCTGAATGTGTGAACTTGATGCCTTATCATTTGATTACAAATTCAAACAGCACACAAGAAAGGGGGTGGGTGGGATCATAAAATACCTTTGTGCCTATATAAATGGGTCCTGTGCTTACAGAGCATGAGACCTAATTGTGAAGAAGCATCCTGGGAATCGTAGTGCAAATGAGCAGCAATGAGCACCGGATAGTGCAGTGTTGATGGATGAACCTTGACCACACTTGGGCCTTTTCTGCACGTGGTTATTAAGGCCAGCCAATGAATCTTGCCACGGAGGTCTTCTGCATGTTGGAGCGGACTAGATTCAGTTTATTTACCTTTGTTCTGCACGTAATTCCAACTAAATGCGTTCCCATGTGGTGGTAAAGCACACTATTTGAAAGCTGGAAGATCAATCCGATTCATACTTTCACAGTGGTGCAGACACGTACATTCGTACCAATGAGAATTGGTGGTCAGGGGAGGGCTCATGGAAGGGGCCAGGGGGTAATATGGGCTTACGCACATATACACATATGCAATGACGTACTAAACCATTCAAAAAAAAGGGGGGGGCAATCACAACCAAAGGGGCAGGGTGAGGGGATTAGCAGGAGTGGCCACGGCAGAGGCAGTGTGGATTCATGAACTCACACTCCTCCGAATCAGAATGGAACATACGCAGTAGTTGTGTGGAAGGAAATGAGGGGAAGTCTGCCTTGTTTCAAGCCCAGAAAATCCGGTAAGAAACGGCACGAACCGATTCACCAGCCTCTTGCAGAAAGGGCCTTGGAAATGTAGCACCAGCTTGATATTCTTGCAAACAAGATGGTAAAATGTGGGCTAGACAATGCAACTGTTAGGTAAATCCATAACTGGTTGACAGACCAATCCTTAAGAATACTTAGGAAAGGTTAGTTGTCATCCTAGACAGAAGTTATATTCTGGCCTCAGTGTTAGTCAATACTCTTATAAATGATTTTGATGAAGGACTGGAGACAATATTCATTATATTCACAAATGGCACTGATCTGGGAGCAATTGCTGTTACCTCAGAAGACAAACTCAGGAATTATGGATGACCTGAATGGATTAGAAAACTGAGACACAACTATCATAATGAATTTCAGCAGTGGTAGAGAGCTAGTGTGGCGTAGTGGTTGAAACACTGGACTACAATATTATAGATCAGGGTTTAAACCCCCACTTGGCCAGGGAAAGCCATTGGGTGATCTTGGGCAAGTCACACCCTCTAAGCCTCAAAGGAAGGCAATGGCAAATTCCCTTTGAATAGATCTTGACAAAAAAAAATCCCATGATGGATTCACCTTAGAATCTCCATAAGTTGGAAGCAATTTCAAGGCAAACAACAACAACAGCAGCAACATGGGTTGATTAGGAAAAGTCTGATGAACAAATATAGCATGGGTGTCACCTGGTTTGGCAGTAGTACATACAAAAAAGGTCTAGGGTTCTTAGTAGGCCACAAGCTAAATAACAGCAGTCAACAATATGAGATCAAGGGGAAATAACACTATCATTCTATTCTGCTTTGGTTAGAGATCTCACCTAGGTGTTGTGTCAGTTCTGGGCACCACAGTTCAAGAAGGTTAGTGCCAAAGTAGAACATGTTCAGTGGAAGCTGACCACAATGTTGAAGGTTTTGAAAGCTAAACTGTATGAAGAAATGTTGAGGGGTTAGCTATATTTACCGAGCAGAAAAGAAAAATTAGGGAAGATATAATAGCCAACTTTAGATATCTGAAGCAATCTCATATGGAAGGATTGTCATGTGGAAAGCAAGCTTTTTTTTCTGATGCTCCAGAGGATCTGAATTTACAGATTTAAATTATAAGAAAGGTTAATTCCAACTAAATATTAGGGAGGACTGCCTGATGGTGAAAGCTGTTTGACAAAGAGATTCTTAACAAGACTGAGTGGTCACCTTTCAGAGATGCTTTAGTTGTGGATTCCTGTACTGCTTACTGTTAAAAATGATTAATTATAGTTATCATTTCAAGGATTCAACAAGTAGCTAGCCATCATCATAGTTACAGTTTTAAAATTAATTCGCTGTTGCATTTTTCAGATGTAAGTAAAAGTAAGTTTTAGTTACTGTAAAAGTAAAAGTGCCACAAGGTGCTACCCTGTAGTACACAGCACACTTTATTTCCATCTATCTCTTCACCACATAACAGAGCACAAAGGGAGAAGCCCCAGGCACAATATGAGACAGCATCCAAACCTGGTCATCTTGGGCCATTTCTGCACTAGACTGTTGTAGCGGTACTGTTCCACTTTCAACATCCTATGGCATCCCGGGGTTTGCAGTTTAGGGGGGCCTTTGAGGATGGCCTTTGAGGCCCCTCCCTAAACTGCAAACCTCAGGATTCCATAGGATGTTGAAAGTAGAACAGTAGCACTATAACAGCCTAGTGTGGAAATGGCTTTGGTCTTATACCATGTCCCCATAACTATAAAAATTACTAAAACATGTCCATTACACCAAAGTGCTAAGGTCCTTCTTTAGTCTTTCTTCTTAAGTTACAACCTCCACATGACATACTGATACTTTCAATAATGGGTAAAAGAATTAACCCATTAACAAGTATTTTATATATCTTTTTACTTCAAACATATGAGGATACCACACTATTAATGAAGACACTGGAGCCGAAATGGAATTGTAATTCCGAACTAAGCATCATTTAAACCAAGTTCAATAATTTTTAACACAAACCCCATCAATTTGTCTCTGTGTATTTATGAAAGAAAACAATTGACACTTGTCACAAAGAAAGTAGGACATTCAAAAGGGTAATTTTGGAATCTAACATTTTTAATAGGAAAAAAATGATGAAGCACCAAGCAGCACACATACAGCTTAATTCTACGTGTTTATTCAGATGTCCCACTGTGTTCAATGAGCCTTGTTCTCTTGTGCATTTAAGACTGAAGCTGTTATTAAGACACACTCACAAAATGAGTTGAATATGCACGAGTCTTCTGTCAGATACTGTGCCCACTTGAGCAATTAAGCCAACAATATGGAACCTCAGTCCCTGCTGCTAAATCTGGACCTCCTGGTCCCAATCCAGCCCTCTGGGGTTTTCAACATGGCTACACTCTCTTCACTATGATACAAACATGGTGGTTTCACAGTATTTTTCACTTTTCCCTTATTCTAAAAGGCTAAAATCCTTCTCCTGAAGCTTAATTATTGGCATTTGTGTTTGAAACGATAAAGAATAGGACTTTATGCCCAATTTTTATATATGATGCCTAATGTTGGTACTAGTATATGTGGTATTTTGGTCCCACCTCTACACCTTTGGTCCTGCTCACCATTGGAATCGGTTTCTGATACTTAATGTTCTTCATCCTTCAGATTTAAAAGAAAAAAATCTCCCTCTTTGAGATAAAAACTGGTCAGCTTGTATCCATTTTGCAACATTAGACAAGTAGGAAAATTGATCTCACACAACTTATGACAGTTTTTACAGCTTTGTGTTTTGTCTTGTATGGACCAAAGTTCCTTTCACTATATAATTTACAAACAGAATGAGCAGATGAATAACACAGGGCTCTTGACAAGACTGTAGATATTCTGTGCATTGTGACTTAGACTTGGTCATAATAAAGATATTCTTTTCTAAGTCTTTGCTGGGTTGGCTGATTGGATTCACACAGTCAGAAATATTTTTCTACATGTGGAAAAGAGACTAATACATATTTCAGTCTTTAATGCATTTTCGACTAGTCTGGAGCTTTGAAACTACCTGGAACACCTCTATGTAATTCACTTTTATGAATTCAAGTCTTTGACCACATTGATGCATAATTGGTGCAACTCAGCATGATGTATGACCTAGGAATATGCATAATGCTAATTCTTACCTTCTTTTACAGCACAAAGCTATAAGGGATTCTCATAAGGATTAGAGTGATTTTGGAAGTGGATCTGTTATTGCCTGTCAGTAGGATCAACTATCCTCTGCACTAAGACAGCACAATACATGGATTACCAGAAACAATGTGAGCTAAGATCATGTCTTACTTCTGCCTTAAGGCCAGTCTAAGATATTTTGCTGCCTTTGACAACAAAATGACACATATGTCCCCCTCTCCTCATCACTCCACCTGCAGAAACCAATTGGACAAATTGGACAAAGATGATAGTGCAACATCCTTCTCCTCTCTTGAGGACTGTTGGCTAGCTGAGAGAGTGCAAAGCTTTATCCAACAGAAAGGAATGGCCAGGGGCTACCACCACTGTCCCCTCTGTGCCACCCAGCATCTGCTACCTAAGCTGACTTGTTCACTCTGCCTAATGGTACAACAACAACAACAACAACAACAACAACAACAACAATAATAAAAAAATTATTTATATCCCGCCTCTCCCCATGGATCGAGGCGGTACTACAACAATACATTAAATATATTAAAAGCATTAAAACATAACCAATCCTCCCCACCCACCAACCCATCTAAAACCAACCCCCTAAAACACATGAACTACAATCAACTAACTAGAACAGGAGGACAGTTGGTGGGAGGCGGTGGAGTACTAGTCTGGTAAGGCCTGTCGGAAGAGAACAGTTTTGACTGCTTTTTTAGACTGGTAATATGCTGGGTCTCCTCCGGCAGGCCATTCCATAACTTGGGAGCGACAGAAGAGAAGGTCCTCTGGGTAACTGCAGCCAACCTAGTTCTGACTGGCTGCAGTAAATTCCTCCCAGAGGACCTTAGTGTGCGGGGCGGATTATATGGGAGAAGGTGATCCCGCAGGTAGGCTGGCCCCAAGCCATAAAGCCATAATATCTTTCTGTTTCACTGTTTGAATTGATATCACAACAAGAGGTGACTTCTCATGGTTATTGTCTAATCTGGAGCCTGACATCATGAAACTTTCAGAAAAGTACCAAGGACAAAGATCTCATTAGGCCTGATAGATGTTTTATTTCCTAGTCTTTTTAATAGTTTTGTCCAGTAAGTCCGAACGTTCAAGTTTTCTTGGTGTTCAGTAATAAATGATTTTCTGTCTATCCATTCATGCTATATCCCTGTTTGACAGGGGAACCCTGGAACTTGAAAAGAGCTCCTAAGGGGATTGTGGCCCAAAAAAACAACAACAGTTAAAAATGACTGGAGTACTCCACTATTTGGCAAACCTTCCTCTTTAGATAGGCATTTGATGCATGAGTTTAAGTGATGCCTATTGTACTGTGTCTCTTCTTCTTCGTGGTCTCTGTGCCTTCATACACTAGGAGCTTTAGCGCCTGCGCGGTAGCGTTCGGAAACTTCTAGAGCTTGTTCGCTTGGCGGGAACCCCTCCCCCACGCCGGTACTGCGCATGCTCCTCCCGCCGAGCAACGGTCTCTCCTCAGTTCTTTCTCGTCCGCCGTCGCGTACGGAAGGTTCTTTAGTTTGTTCCTCTCACTTTCGTGCTTGGCTTGCTGTTTTCACGGTTTTACGGATTTTTGGACTGTCTCTGACCTCTCTTTCGGACTCCCCCTTTGGCTTTGGTCTTTTCGGATTTCCGCAGTTCGGCGTTCTTCGTCTTATGTCCGCGCTCTTCAAGAAGTGCGTGTCCTGCGGGCGCAAGGTTGCCCTCAACGACAGCCATAAAGAGTGTCTCTTCTGTTTGGGTGAGTCCCACAACATCCGGACTTGCCCAATTTGCCGGGATTTTACTCCCCAAACTCTCCGCAACCGGTCCGCGAGACTTAAGTCTTATTGTTGGGAACAGTCTCTGCGGGCGATAGACGAGACCTCCACTTCCAAGATGGCCGACAAGAAGACGACCACGCCATCGACGGTATCGGCGGCTGCCGTTCCGTCCACCTCGTCGGTATCGGGCTCGGTACCGGCGAAAACGCCGATCTCGGCGTTACCGAGGATCCCGAAGCTGTCGGCGGCTGCCAAGTCAGCAAAAGGATCCTCGACGGTGAGGAAGGCTGAGGCTCCCCTGACGGAGACGCCTGCTAAAAAACGTCCTGCTCCGGACGGAGGCAAGGGCAAGGAGAAGGAGAAGAAGAAGAAGAAGAAGGAGAAGAAGCGCTCCCCGGCTGGGGACGTTCAACCTCCTACTCCTCCTCCTACTCAGCAGCCTTCCAAAGGGCGAGGCGAGTCCGTCGATCTCTCGGACGATGAGATCGAGGACGTTCCCCAACAGCGCCCGGACTCGCCTGTGGCAGACCCTCCAACCCTGGTGGAGGAGCGCCACCGCCCTCCTAGCCGTCGCAGGTCGACCGACCTGCAGCAGAGAGAGCCCTCTGCTTCTCCGGAGCGGCGTTCGACCTCCTTCCGGTCCCGGTCCCGCTCTTCTGAGCGTCCGGTGGCCTCGCCGCCTCCTAGGGAGACAAGAGAGGAACAACCTCGCTCGTCTGCCTCCAGATACACCTCGGCGTCCTACGTGGTCAGGTACGCGAGGGAATCTGAATGGAGAGAGCGCCCGGCCTCTTATCGGTCGCATTCGCCATCGTACCGGGATCGGTACCACCGCGGCCCGAGTCGCTGGGAGACCTTCCGGAGGTCCCGGTCACCTCGTCGACAGCGCGAATCGCGCTCGCCTAGAGGGGACGAGGCTCGGTACCGTCGACACCGAAGCCGATCTCCGTCGGGCCGCCGCTCCTTCAGCCGCTCTCCCTCTCCTCGATATCATAGGGCGAGGGAGCCTTCACCTCGGTATCGGGCGATATCGCCACCTCCTAGGGTCACGGCAACGGCGACGCGCCCTACGGAGTCGGTGGTGACTGAGCGGGCTACGACGACGTCAGCCTGCCAGACTACCCCTGTCACCACTAAGAAGGTGAAGTCAGTGGTCAGCCAGCCCAGGCGGGACGCTGCTACTACCACCGCCCCGGCTGCAGAGAAGCCTAGGAAGGCAACACCTGTGGCGACTGCGAAGGAGCCGGAAAGCGAGCGGCGAGAGGACTCACCGACCTCAGAGTCGTACGACTCGAGTGCGGAATCAGAGGTGTCTGAAGCGGCCTCCCAAGAGTCTCCTCCGCTGGCATTCGGGGACCCGATCCCAGATTCTGCTCCAGAGGACGTCCACTAGTTCTCTGCGATGCTGCTCCGCATGGCCACTACCCTCGGCCTTAAGATCGCCGATGCGGAGCCGGAGGACGACGATCCAGCCTTCTCCGTCTTCGAGGAGAAGCGACCTGCCACGGCCCCGCTGCCTCTCCTGCCCCGGGTATCCAGACTGGTGAAGGCCGCCTGGGATAGACCGGCCTCGGCTCAGCCGATACCGCAGCGGTTGGAACACCTCTACAGGGTGCAGAAGGATAACGCCGGTTATCTCTTTAATCACCCTGCACCGAACTCTGTGGTGGTCGAGTCGGCACAGACCAAAGGCTCCGGCAGGCAACACACCACCCCGCCGGACAAAGAGGGCAGGAAGTTGGACGCCTATGCAAGAAGGTTCTATTCCGCTGCCTCCTTGCAGATCAGGCTGTCCAACACTCAGGCTTGCCTCGCGGCATACCTGAAAAAGGTGCTCGATCGCCTGCAACCGGCGATGGAGGCGGTACCGGAGGACATCCGCCAAGCCTCCTCCGTGATCTTCAACGAGGCCATCTCCATCGCTCGGCAGCAGATGGCCTCCTCCAGGCACGCAGTGGAGATTGCCTCCCGGGTCATGGCGGGATCCATCGGCCTGCGCCGCCATGCCTGGCTGCGGCCGGCCGACATCCAGGAGGACACCAGAAGGAGGATTGAAGATCTCCCCTTCGACGGTGAGGGCCTATTCAATTTGTCCACAGACGAAGCTTTGGACAATCTCGTTAAGGCGAAACTGACCGCCAAGAAGATCGGGCTACAGCCGGCCACGCAAGCCCGCAGGACCTCCACCTTCCGCCCATCCTGGCGACGATCTTCCACCTCGTCGTTCCAGCGTTCGGCCCAGTCTGGACAGTCGAGACCGTCCTCCGGCTCATCGGCCAGACGCACGATAAGACGACGCCCGGCTTCGTCCAAGAAGTCCTCCTCCGAGACAAAGTCTCGGTTTTGACGTGCCTGGCAGGACCTACCAATACCCACTCTTCAGCCTACCATCAGCGCTCGGAGACCGACCGACTCTTGCTCGACATCTCGCGGAGTGGCAGTGTGTCACTACGGACTCTTGGGTGCTTTCCATCGTCCGTCTTGGCTACGCCATCGAGTTTCTCGATATTCCTCCTCGAGGCGTTTACTATTCCACGCCGTCGAGTCCGGCCCTCCTGGAAGAGATCCAATCCCTCCTCCAGAAAGGGGCGATCGAGCAGCTCCCGCAAGAGGCCAAGACCACCGGCTTCTTCTCCAGGTACTTCACGGTACCGAAAGCCGACGGTACCCTCCGGCCGATCCTAGACCTCAGAGGGGTGAACTACTACATCCGCCCCAAAAGGTTCAAGATGGTCACGATACCGTCGATCCTGCCCTTCCTACATCGAGGGGACTGGTTCGCCTCCATCGATCTCCGAGACGCATACTTCCATATCGCCATTCGCCCGCAGCACAGACGGTACCTCCGCTTCACAGTCGACGACACCTGTTACCAGTACAAGGTGCTGCCGTTCGGACTCTCGACTGCCCCAAGGGTCTTCACCAAGTGCATGGCCCCGGTGGTATCCTTCCTGCGGACGAAGGGTGCTTCTGTCTTCCCTTACCTCGACGATTGGCTGTTGGTGGCATCCTGCAAACAGAGACTTTACCACGACGTCCACATGACGTTGTCACTCCTGACCCGCCTTGGTCTACGGGTGAATCCGAAGAAGTCCCACCTCGAGCCGGCGAGGATCTTGGACTTCATCGGGGCGACGCTCGACTCGACCTCCGCCAGGGCGTACCTACCAGAGTCTCGAGCCCAAACCCTGATCCGGGCCGCCGCTCACGCTCGTACGGCCCCAACGTTATCTGCGAGAAGCGTCCAGCAGCTCTTGGGCTACATGGCTGCGACGACCGCTGTGACATATCTCGCCAGGCTGAGAGCGAGACCTCTTCAACACTGGTTCGTCCGCATATTCGACCCCCTGCGAGACGAACAGACACTCCGACTGCAGCTGCCGGGAGACGTCCGCTCATCCCTCCGATGGTGGCAGTCGCGACGCAATCTCATGTCAGGGATGCCTTTCCAACAGCCGACACCGAAGGTGATGGTAACGACCGACGCCTCCCTGTATGGATGGGGTGCCCACTGCGGCGATCTCAGAGTCCGCGACAGATGGACCGACGACGACACCGCTCTCCATATCAACGCGCTAGAGCTACTCGCCGTCTTGAAAGCGCTACGGGCGTTCCGCCACGTCGTAGCGGGGCGGACGGTCCTGGTTCTGACGGACAATACCACCGCCGTCTGTTACATCAACAGACAAGGAGGGACTCACTCCACAACCCTGCTCAACATTGCACTCGACTTGTGGGAATGGTGCATTCGCCTGCATACGCATCCCGTGGCAGTTCACCTGGCCGGGCAGGAGAACACCACGGCAGACGCCCTCAGCAGGGACACCTCATCCCATCACGAATGGTCTCTCTCCGGAGAGGCGTTCAGACTGATTCGGGACCGCTGGGGCGAACCATCGATCGACCTCTTCGCGACCAGGGAAAACGCGAAGTGTCGCCGATTCTGTTCCAGAGCGGGCCACGATCATGCCTCCATCGGGGACGCTTTCCAGTTTCCGTGGACCGGGGAACTCCTCTACGCGTTCCCGCTGCTCGGCCGGACGATATCGAAGATCCTCGCCAACCGAGCCGACGCGATCCTGGTAGCCCCGTACTGGCCGAGGCAACATTGGTTCGCACCCCTGCTACGAGCCGCACGAGACGACCTGCTCCGGTTGCCACCGACACCGGACCTGCTCTCCCACTCCGGCGGCCGAGTCCTCCATCCGGACCTGCCACGCCTGGCCCTCCATGCCTGGAGGATATCGCACTAGACGATCCCGTGCTCGGTACCGTCCTCGTCGCGGCCAGGAAGGAATCCACCCGTCTCAACTATCAATACAAGTGGCGACGCTTCCTGACCTTCGCTAACGAGAGGAGTGAGCCGGTATCGCCCGCGGGGCTCTCTACCGTCCTGCATTTCCTCCTGCACCTCCGGCAACAGGGGCTGGCGTTTCCATCCCTGAAGTTGTATCTTTCCGCGATCATGGCATACCAACCGCCACGATCGGCTGCCTCGGCCTTCTTCAGGAACGATACCGTTAAGCGGTTCCTGAAAGGACTTCATCATCTCTACCCGCCGGTATCGCCGCCGCTACCGCCGTGGTCCCTCTCGCTGGTGCTCTCGCAGCTGACAAAGCCGCCCTTCGAGCCGATGGCGACCTCGGATGATAGGCTTCTCACCATGAAAACTGCCTTCTTGGTAGCGGTGACCTCAGCGAGGCGAGCGGGTGAGATCACAGCTCTTCGATCCGATGAGCCCTTCACGGTCTTCCACAGAGACAAGGTGGTCCTGAGACCTGACATCTCGTTCCTGCCTAAGGTGGTGTCCAGTTTCCATCTCAACCAGGACATCATCCTGCCTGCCTTCTTCCCGAACCCGACGACACCGTTGGAGCGGTCTCTCCACTCCCTGGACGTGCGTCGGGCCGTGGCCTTCTACATGGACAGGACTGCTTCCTTCCGACAGACGCCGCATCTCTTCGTTTGCTATGGGCGACGTCGGAAGGGCCTCAAAGTGTCCACCCAGCGCTTCTCCAAATGGGTGGTGAGGACTATTCAACTGGCGTATGAGCTCGCGAGGAAGCCTCCGCCAGTCCTGCTTCGAGCCCACTCCACCAGAGCGGTGGCTACTTCTGCGGCCCTCCTGCGAGGAGTTGACCTGCATGAACTCTGCCGTGTGGCGACCTGGTCCCAACCATCGACCTTCGTGCGCCACTACAGGCTCGACTGCCGGTCGCGCAGAGATGTCCGGTTTGGACGTGAGGTGTTGGCTTCCGTGCTGTAGGACCTGACCCGCCGTCCGACCGGTAAGCTACACAGTCTCCTAGTGTATGAAGGCACAGAGACCACGAAGAAGAAGAACAGGTTGCTTACCTGTAACTGTGGTTCTTCGAGTGGTCATCTGTGCCATCATACTCACCCGCCCTTCCTCCCCTCTTTCTCAGGTCGCTGTAGGTTCTACGGCGGACGACAGAACTGAGGAGAGACCGTTGCTCGGCGGGAGGAGCATGCGCAGTACCGGCGTGGGGGAGGGGTTCCCGCCAAGCGAACAAGCTCTAGAAGTTTCCGAACGCTACCGCGCAGGCGCTAAAGCTCCTAGTGTATGATGGCACAGATGACCACTCGAAGAACCACAGTTACAGGTAAGCAACCTGTTCTTTTTTATCATTGAAAATTTGTTGTACTTTGTGTAATTTTATGTAATTGTATGACTGGTTTAAACTGTTGATTACACTGAAAGGTGTGTGATATGAGATATATTTATGTCGTCTCTTGCTCCCTCATTCTCTTCCTCATGCTGAGAACTCAAATGCCCATACAACTCAGTATCAGATTTTCTTTCTAATCCCAAGTGTTCTATATCAATGCTATTCAAAATGGTGGCCACAGACTACTGCCAATTCATAAGCCATCAGTTGAGTCAGTCCCTGAATTTCCAGGAGAGAAAGACATAATTGAACCAATGGACCCAAATATGATACCAGTTCATGACAGATGGGGGGAAAGTTTGCCAGTCCTCTACATCAGATAACTTAGGAAACATTGGTCTATACCACTGTATGCAACAGGCAGAGGAAACTGCTGTGATAGCACTATTGGCTTCTATGTTAGTGTGGTAGCAAATACACTTTGATTTTTAATGCTTACTTTCAAGGGGTCATCCAAGGTGTTGAACCCTATCCCCAAAACTGGTTCAATAGATTGACTAGCTTGCTTAAAGTTCAGACTAAAACCTGAGCCAGAATCACTGTTCCACATACATGGAAGCAACCAGCTGCTACTGGTGAATGGAAAAAAAACAATAATTTTCAGTTCATATTCCAAGGACCCTAGAACTCTCTGGAAGTTCATCAGAAGTCATGGCAGAGGAGACCTCCTAAAAGACAGCAACTTATCCACCAAAGTTATTCCTTCTTTCCATTGTTAAGTTGCAGGAGAGAATTTGGTGTGGTCCAGATTGAACTCTTGATTCACATGGGACAACAGTGAGATAACAAAGAGATAACAAAGGTCAGTGTGGAAACAGCTTCTTGGAGATAGAAAGTTAGACAATAGAGGCTACATCAGCACTTTCATTGTGCTAATCCAGTGTTTCTAGTATCTTCAGACTACATGAGAATTGACACAAATTACCCACTAACAAGTCAGAGAGAAATTGCAGGTAGTACAGTCCATGGGGAAAAAGCAAGCATATAACCCTTGTAATGTGTTCCTTTTTTTCTCTCTTCTTCTTCTGAATACAACCTCCTATATCTCAGGGACTGCAGAGAACTATTGAATTTGAAGCCTTAGAAGTTTCCTTAAAGCTTTCAGTCAGCTGTGGAAGCTCTGCTGGTAGATGACAGAGTATAGATCCAGTCCTGCAGTTTGTGTCATGTTGGTGGTGATACTTGGATGTTTTCTGCCACCCCATGGCTAAGAGGGAAGGGAGGAGAGCTCCACTTGTTTAGGGGCTTGCTGTACTTGAAGAACACAACTTCAAGAACACAGGGGCTCAGATTGATAAGTAACAGCATTTCCTTATCTCACAGATCCCCCTACTTATTTGGTCAGAAACAACATGACTCAAATAATTTGTATTGTTTCAGATACGTTCTTAGCTACCTTGAGTCTCATTATCAGGAAGAAATCAGGATATAAAACAATGACAACAACAACAATTTTTACGAAAGTCAAAGAGAGGCTAAGAGTACTAGGAATGTTTACAGAGATGCTCAGGGAAGAAAGTTGTTGTAGTTCTGAGTGTCATTTTAATAAATCTGAAATATAGACACTTTCCTGTGGAAAACAAAACACACAGTCACAATGGTCCCTATAGCCTCATACTCCAAGGAGAGTCCAAAAATGCTGGTAACTGGGTTGAAACATGTCTGCCTGTCTGTCAACTTTATATTGTCTCTCTCTCTCTCTCTCTCTCTCTCCCTCCCTCCTCTCTTTGAGTATATTCCTGAGGTATGTACATATATTAGGGATGCAAATCATCTCTTTCTGGCTCTCACATCACACTGATCAGGAGTTTGATACCACTTTAACAGCCATGGCTCCATGTTATGAAATCCTGGGGTTTGCAGTTTGGTAAGGTCTCTGGAGGAATTCTAAATATCTCACAAGACTACAAATCCCAGGATTTCATACATGGTTTCCATAGGAGTTCAGGTGGTCTCAAAGAACTATAATTGGATAGTGTGAGAGACACTTCTTTATCTTCACATGCAGGGAAGAATACTCACCACAGTGTTTCCCCCCACTGAGAGAGTAAACAAAGACATCTGTGCAATTATTGAAAGGTTTTCACATCTCGTAGTAAAGTCTCCAAAGGAATCATTCTGCACAGAAATGCATTAGTCAGTGTTTTTTCTACTCAGAAATGTGTTTTTGTGTTGGAAACAGTGTGTGCTTGTTTTTTGTTTTTTGTGCAAAACACAGGGTCTCTATCACAAGTAACACATTTTCTGTACTAAAGGAAGAAAAGGTGCTAAAGGAGCAGGAAAAGTGCATATTTTTTCAAGCGGTGTGTGGTTGGAATGACTGGCAAGTATGGTCCATTCATTTTTCTGAAGCCTGCCTGACAGAGGCACTTGAAGGAAGATTTATTGAGGATTTCACTTGTGTTCTTTCTTTGGAATTCTCCATTTGAAATGTTAATTCTCTGTTATCAAACAGAATTGGAGCTCCTCTAGATTATGCCTATTCGCAATCCCTTCATTGCATAATCTCTTCCTGTGGTCTTGAAGTTCCTGGTCCACAGCAACAGTGGGGCAGGTACTATACCCTCCAACTGTCTGAATTTGGCAGAAAAAGCTCCAGCCAATCCTCTGCTGCTTTTAGAACATCCCACAAACATATCTTCTCGTACCACTTCCATTCTTTGGCCATTTCTGCATGAGACTATTATAGTGCGATGATTCCACTTTCAACCTCCTACAGAATCCTGGGGTTTGCAGTTTCAGGAGGGGCCAGCTGGCCCCTCCCGAAACTGCAAACCTCAGGATTCCGTAGGAGGTTGAAAGTGGAATCATCACGCTATAACAGACTTGTGTGGAAATGGCCTTTGTCCTCAACGTACTTCAATTGCTGCAAACTGAGTTCAAAGTGGAAAAGAAGTTGTTGTTGTTTTTGTTGTTGTTATTATTATCATCCTTTATTTATATAGCACCATCCATGTACATGGCGCTTTACAAAATTAAAATACAACAATCGACATAGATAAATAGATAATAAAATGAAGATATATAAAAAAAAGTCAAGGGTAAATACAATTACAACCAGTGCAACATAACGTTACTATAATGTCAATAAAATATAATATCTAATTAACAAAAAAAACTAGTCCAACATTCCACAAATTTCAGAAAACAAGAAAGCTTTTAATTTAGATTTGAAAATAATAAGAAAAGGAGTAGTTTGCAAGGTCATCGGAAGGTGATTCCACCCATAAGGGGCAGTGAGAGAAAAAGGGCATAACCAAGCTAGAAGAGACTCTAGGCTGGGTAAGAAGACAAGTGTTTGCTGAACGTAGGTTTCTAGCGGGCTGGTAAGGAGAGATAAGAGCAGCAAGATAAGGAGGAGCTAAATTATGCAAGACCTTAAAAGTCAAAACAAGGAGTTTATAAAAGATCCTACAAGGAATAGGTAACCAATGAAGAGAGATCAGGAGAGGGGTAATGTTATCGAAATGGAGGGCTAAGAAAATGATTTTAGCAGCAGAGTGAAAAACAGAGGCCAGAGGGGAAAGATGAGATCGAGGAAGACTAGTAAGTAAAAGATTACAGTAATCAAGACAAGAAATAACGAGGGCATGAATTAAAGTCTTAACAGAAGAGGGAGATAGGAAGGGTTGGATTTTAGTGATGTTATAAAGAAAGAAGCGGCATGACCTAGCAACAGTCTCAATATAGGATGCAAAAGACAAAGAGGAATAAAAAAGGAATCCAAGACTGCAAGCTTCTTTCACTGAATGGATAAGTGTGTTATTGCAAGTGGTAGAAAAAGTGGAAATTAGAGAAAGTTTTTGGGGGAAAGTAGTAACTCTGTTTTTGCCATATTAAGTTTAAGACGGTGGTGAAGCATCCGTGAAGAAATACCAGAAAGACAATCTATAATACGGTCTTCAATATCCTTTGAAAATTCAAGGAAGGAAAAGTATAGTTGAATATCATCAGCATAGAGATGATATTGAAACCCAATAGAACTAATAAGATTACTTAGGGAGAGAGAAAATAAGAGAGGGCCCAAAACAGAACCTTGCTCAAAACAGTTCTTGCTCAAATAAGCAGGAGAGGGGAAGGAGAAGGGCAGGAATCTTCACCTTTCCCAGTCAGCTCAGGCAAAAGCAAACTGCTGCTGTCTCTCATAACTTATATGCTCTCCCTCATTTATAACTTTTTGCCATTTTGCCCACATTCTAATATTGCTTGGCCACACACGTTCCAGTTTTCATCTAGTAAATGCTGGAGGGCACGACATATCTTCTACCACCTTGACCATTCTTGAGAGTTTTCTGTTCAAGAGCAGGTTTTCGTACTTCAAGGTAATTCAGTTCTTTCTCTTGCCAACATATTTTCTTGAGCTCACTTCTTTTTGACTGGTGGCCATGAGGTGCATGGTCTTGTGTTCATTTGGGAATAGCCCAGAATAAAGGTTTTTTAGAGTTTGTATAATTTTATAGGAACCTGCTGATACTAATATCTCAGCTAAGCTGTGCAGAAAGCAAGATTGCCTAAGTAAATTTTGCAGTTTGCTTTTCTTATGCTATTTTTGGGAGCCTGTATTCTGCGATAATGCTTATTCTGGTATAAATTGTTCTCAGGCATGAAAGGGTCACATATGTGCCCACACTGCACAATTAGAACCTCATATTGTACAATTGGAACCTGTTCATTGCGCTCTTTTGTCTAATTTACTGGAAGAAACAGAATATTCCAAATTCCATCATTCCTGAGTTTCTGTCAGACCAGATAATTTAAAAGTTACATTTTTTGTACTGCAACCTCCAGAATTTTCTAACTAGGGTTTCCAGCTCTAATTTTGAGTCTCCAGTGTCTCCAGGCTGAAGATGTGGATGCAAATTCTCTAGTTTTGGTGGGTTCAGCTTTGGGCAAGAGTAAAGGGCTTTGTGCAAATCTCCAGATCAGTTAGTAGAGTGGTAGCTTGCTGCTATTTGCAAGGGTTAATTGATTGATTGCTACAACTTACAAAGACTGTCCACACTCTGTATTTACTTAGGTAGCATCCTCCTTAGAGAATCAAGATGGTGTAGCTATTTGACCATTGGATTACAACCCTGGAGACTAAAGTTCAATTCCCCCACTGAGCCATGAAAACCCACTGGGTGACCTTAGGCGCATCACACGCGCTCAGCCCCAGAAAATGATACATTCACCTTAGGGCAGCGGTGTAGATTCGAGTCAATTGACTTGGACTCAAGTCGGACTAGGTCACTTCAGTGACTTGACTTGGCAATAAATGTCACACTGACTTGACTTGATTTGTGACTTGTATATTTTTAGTGACCAACTTGCTGTCCTTGGTTCAGTAACATAACATAATCATCCAGAAACCTTATAACTTTGAACAGCACTTTCATCTCTTTTTACCTACTGGTCACATGACGATCTGTCTCGAACCCAAACTTGAGACATTTCTTGGAGGAGAACAGAAAATGTGTTAGGCAACAGGTTTGAGGAGAGATTGAGGTCTGCTTGGCAAACCTGTCCCCACTGCATATCAGAAGAGCCTTCTAAAACTTTTCCTAACAGTATAAGGCAAGACTCATCCCCAGAGTGCAGGAAAGGATCTTTCCCTCTAAAGCAGTGGTGTCCAACCTTTGCTTCTCCAGTTGTTTGGGATTTCAACTCCCAGAAACCCTAGCTACCTGGTTAACAGTTAGGAATTCTGGGAGCTGAAGTCCAAAACACCTGGAGGACCAAAGGTTGGACACCACTGTTCTAAAGCTTTTGAGGCTTTAGTAATGGGGTGTAAGAAGGATCCTACTTCTGAAAAAGCCTCTAGCTTGAGGAATGAGTAATATGAATCCTATTCCCCACTTCTGAAATTGCAGACCCTTGTAAGCCCATTGACCTCCTATATACCCCACCACCACCTCTTTTTTTTCTGTTAAAGTTGACTCCCAGACTTGACTTGAAATTATCTTGCGGTGACTTGAGACTTGAAGGTAGAGACTTGAGACTTGATTTGAGACTTGGAGCAAAATACTTAAATACATCACTGCCTTAGGGTCATCATGTGTTGGAAATGACCTGAAAGCACACTATAACAACAAGCGTCTTTCTTCCCTCTTAGTCATTGTGGCACCAGGGCTCATCTTGTGTTCTGTTCTACATCCATCTTCTGGATGGAACAAAGTAGGCTAGATTAAACGTTCTTCATCCTGTCTCTCTAGATAGCTGAGGAGAAATAATCACCTCATTTCACCTTTACTTGGAAACAGTCTTGTTAGCTAAAATTTCTGCCTTAATTTCCAAGCAGGACAATACGTTTGTTCTCTTCCTCTCTCTGTGCACATTCTTGAGTGACAAGCTGAGAGCAACTACAGTTAGTACT
The DNA here is from genome assembly GCA_948474755.1 of Ctenosaura bakeri. Taxonomy (NCBI): domain Eukaryota; kingdom Metazoa; phylum Chordata; class Lepidosauria; order Squamata; family Iguanidae; genus Ctenosaura; species Ctenosaura bakeri. The sequence goes on from CAOLHI010000720.1 coordinate 452,300, forward strand.
TAAACCATAATGCTTAATGACATCACCAGATGGTCATTCCTAGGTTTCAGGCTTAGGCCCAGAAACGTCTGGGCTATGGACAGTCCTGAACTGGCAACCCTACTTCCAGCCAGCATAGCTGTCTATTTTATGCAGGTTGGGAATTGTGCTCCAAAAAAGGAACTTTTTACAGTTTTGTCTATGTTAACCCGAGTCAATGCTGGCAAATGATATCTGTCTTTCAGGATTTTTTTTAAAAAAGGAAATCAGCTATGGAATTCAAGTGGAGGATATTAACAAACTCTACAGCATGGTTTGAGCTTTCTACACCCTATATATATTTTAAGAGTAGTAAAATGAAATTTGCAGATCCTCAAATGACACTGATGGAGATCCATATTGATTGTGGCACTATCTGAAGCATTTCAGTGTATGGGCTTCGATAACCCTTGGAGCAGAACATCACTTAATTTTTCCTTACCAAATATTAGGCCATATATTTAGTATATGATTAAAACTGAAGTTGAGGGAAAGGGCATGTCAGAGGATGCTGAAAAATGTCTTAATTTCTTACAGCACCAGCTATCCTGAGGCAGAAGGTGGGAGGCTCTTCTGCGTCCATCTGTTCCACTGGGAAGCTATGAATCTGCTCTGTATAATTCACCTAGCACAGGAAAAAAATCATTGGGAATGGCTCCAAGGAAGTCTGTATGGGCTTTTCCAGATGACATCTTAGCTTTATATCTGCAGCTCTGATTCTGTTGCAGCAGTGTACAATAGCTCTAACATATCAAGGCTGATGCAGTGTTATAGTGGTTAGAGTGTTGGACAGGGACTTGGAAGATCCAGGTTCAAGCCTGATGAAACTCACTGGGTGACCTCTCTGTTACCCTCACCCACCTCAGAAGGTTGTTGTGAAGAGAGCAGTATATATTACTTTGAGCTCAGTAGATGCAGCAAATGGAAGCTTCAAATGAACAAATAAAACAAAACAAGATGGCTTCCGTAATCACATGCTACACAAATCCTTTAGAAGTTAAATCTAAGGAAGAAATAGTGAGCCAGTGTGGTGTAGTACTTTGAATGTTGGACTATTACTCTGGCAACCAGTGTTTGAATCCCCACTTGGCCATGGAAACCCACTGAGTGATCTTGGGCAAGTCACATTCTTTCAGCATCAAAGGAAGGGAAAGACAAACCACCTCTGAACAAATTTTGCCAAGAAAACCCCATGATAGGTTCACTTAGGGTTGTCACAAGTTGAAAATGACTTGAAGATACACGACAACAGCAAAGGCTGAAATATACGATCAACTATTAGGTGTCCAAATTATGAGACTAGTGCATAATGCACAGTGTTCACTCCTTTGCCAGGAGAGTCTCTGCACTGAGAACTTCACAAGCCATCTAATATTGTGTAACTGCAGGACAACAGCTTGAGGACCAAGCCAGTTTTGCTCAGCCAGTTACCATTTCAGGCACCAGGGCAAGTTGATGTGTTTCAGCAGTTCTGTACTTGTAAGAACAGGGGGTTAGCAGTCAAATAAATGTGCTCATCAGCCATGGAAATGCTCCTAACTTCAGTACAAGTTCTTACCTTTTTGGACATTTTCAGTCATAAATTTGATTGCAGCCAAAGACAAAGTGGCAGTAGTCCTCTTAGTGTATTTCAATTAGAGTAGATTCACTGAAGCACTTGTGAACCAAGAGGTAGGCAAATCCCACTGATTCGGAGTGTCTGCTAAGTTTGGGACTAACAACAGGATTTAGACCATAGACTAACGTTTTTTAAACACTGTAAAAATATTAAAGATTAATGGTGGCAGTCCCTGTCTGAAGAATCATAGCCTAACACACAAGATGCAAAAGGCAAAAGGAGGAGGGAAGAAAGAGGAAATCAATGTCTGGAGGATGTGCTCCTTCACTAGCCAATGGAACGGGCCAGTTGGTTTCCAGTTTGTGATTACACTCTTCCTGACAGGCAGAGAGGGTAACATCTTAGTGGCCTCTTGGTCTTCTTGTTGATCTAGAAGTCTAGAGCATGCACCTCTTTAGTCCCAGAGCATTATTATGAATTACCACTGATTAGGTTAGAGTCATCACTTACTTCCATCTTTTTAAGTGCTTTGATAATTCAGTCCAGTTCTGTCAAATACATTAAATTCCAGATTTTGTTATTTAGTTTTTAGTGCAAGATTTTACTCAAAATGTTTAACTTTGCATGTCATAATGTTCTCCTATGTCTCAATTGTTTTGACTTAGCAGCTGTCAAACATGTAATTTACTGGCAACTGTAAAAGATGATCAAATATCAAAATCATTTCATTCAGTTGATGAAATATTGCCAAAGAGACAAAGAGAAAATCCAGATTAAACAATCTGTACATGGTATTAACACCACCATCATCACCCCCCGCCAAATAAAATATTTCCAGGATCAAATGCAAAATGCTGATGCTATGGAAATGGGGTTGGTACATTACATTTGGAGGGAATGATGCAAAGAACAGAAGTTCTAGGAGAACATTATGCAATGCTCTTGTGTACATTGACATATATAAAACTAGAACAGGTAGGAATAATGAAGATGGCTAATAACTAATTTAAAGAAACTTGTATTCCTTTTTAGTATTCTGGGATTTATGATATCATATAACATTATGAAATCAATTTGTTTTAGACTTATTATGAGTAAGTAAAGGAACCTGAAATAATTCATTTGCTCCTAGTTCAGGAAGTTTACTATCAAATATTATTTCCATTTTTCCCCATCTCCCTGCCCTTCCTTTACAAAGCAGAAAGATGTAATAGTGGATTAATAGTAGTAGCTCTAATCTTGGCCATTTCCGCACTATTACACTGTTATAGTGCTTTTATTCCACTTTCAACATCCTGTGGAATTCTGGAGTTTGTAGTTTATTGAGGCCAAAGAGTTCTCTGGCTGAGAATTCTAAATGCCCCTTCCTAAAGTGCAAACCCCAGGATTCCATTGGATATTGAAAGTGAAATAATAGCACTATAACATGTAGTGCAGAAATAGACTTTGTTTCAGTAGTGTTCCATCCCTAGAAGAATATTTGCAAACCTATTAAATAAATATATGGATAGCTGAATTGTAAGAATATATATATGTCTATAAAATAAAGTGATTAAAAATATTGCCAAATTAAATAACATTACATATCAACTATTAAATATTGGAATCAAATATGTGAGGCATGGCCATAAGTTGTTTTGTTGGTGGTTGCAGAGGATATTCTTTACCAACCTCTTGCAATGATTGAAATTCTTCCCAAGCCCACCTTGTAACTGCAGGAGCCTCTGTTCCATGGTCGTTTAGTGACTGGTGGAGAGCAGGGGGCATCAGAGAACTATCTGGCTATGTCCCTATAGCCATACACAGAACAAGAATATCATCTGCTAAGACTTCTAGTGGGTCCTCTATGATGCAGGATCTTGGCCTAAATATCAAGGTATTTTGATCATCAATTAGAGTCAAATACTGAAATGGTGTTGCCTGTCAAGTCTAATACGGCTTTCACAGAAAATGCTCCTTCATAATGATTGTTCAATATGGATAAATATCAAATACCAAAACCAGCTATCACCTATCAAAAAGAAATATCATTAGGTGTCAAATACTGGTATCAAATATTGGGTGAATATTTGGAGAAGATGGAACAAAATTTGTAGAGGAGAACTTTTGGAGGAAATTTGTTTTTGCTGTAGAGTGTTCTATTATAATTTTATCAGCTGCAATACACAGTGCTCTTGACACACATGTCATTCCATAATACGATGTCTGAAGATTTCATATACTCATCAGTAATATTTCATGGCAGTGTGGTAGAAAACCCATTAACAGACAATATGATTTATTTATATTCCCCAGGCATGGTGCTGTTAAGATGCAACAGTCTGTGGCTATTTCTGGATAGGTAGGTGGGAAACTGCTGGTGTTTGCAACTGACAATTTTTATCCAAGAACTAGATAAGATCTCTTCAAGGTCTTTCCCCCAAAGACTTCGAATTGGGTTTTGATAAAAGATTGTGCCAGTCAAGTGTGCAACAAAGTAAATGAAAGATGCAAAACTGTGTTATTTATACTCAGCTTCTTAATGCCAGTTGGGTGATGAAGCAGCAGCAGTCATACAAACATGACATGTTAAATGTCAGTGTTTTTAATTTGGCATTCGAGCAAGCTGGTATTTCAGCGACATAATGTGACTATCTGAAATGCATGTCAATTGCCTATAACCAACATGACTCAACTTATAGGAGAGGGAGGGGATGAGTGCTCTTCATTTTCTCAACCAGAATTTTATCTAGAATGCAATCCTAACATCACTTAGACTTGGGTATGAGCCACCTATTTTACTGGGATTTTACATTAATAATTTAGCATACAAATGAATCATGGAGCAATGGTCAGTTTTTGCAAATCAACAGCCTTCTTGCAGATCTACAATCGGTGATATTGCATGTCATTTTATGGAGAAATCATTTGAAAGAAAGGGAAAAAATTCTTCAACTGGAAGGTGGAAATAATGCTCCAAATTTGCAGGAAAGAAACCACAAGGGCCATCGAGTCCAACCCCCTGCCATGCAGCATTATACCATCCAAAGCATTCCAGACAAATAGCCATCCAGCTTCTGTTAAAAAACCTCCAAAGAAGGGGACTCAACCATACTCTGAGGCAGCATTTTCCACTATCAAACTTCTCTTACTATCAGGAAGTTCTTCCTAATGTTTAGATGGAATATCTTTTCTTGAACTTCGAAGCCATTGCTCTATGTCCTAGTTTCTGAAGCAGCAGAAAACAGGCTTGATCCATTTTCCATATGACATCCCTTCATATGGAAGGGATGTCCACACTCCCAATGTGCCCTATTTAAACATAGCTATCATGTCACCTCTTAACCTTCTCTCCTTGAGGCTAAACTTACCCAACTCCCTAAGCCATTCCTCATAATGCATGGTTTACAGGGCTTCTACTGCTCACACTATTTTGGGCATGTTCCAGCTTGTCAATATCCTTCCTGAACTGTGGTACCTATAACGGGACACAGTATCTATAACTGAGGTCTGATCAAAGCAGAATACAGTGGTACTATCACTTCCCTTGACCTAGACATTATACTTCCATTGATGAAGTTTAGAATCAGATTGGCTTTTTTAGCTACTGCATCACACTGCTAACTCATGTTCAGCTTGTGGTCTACTATGTATTGTGTCACATGTACTGTGGTCAAGCCAGGTGTCACTCATCTAAATTTTCTCCTGCATGTTTTCATTAACTACATCTGATCACACATAAACATACTGTGAAGTTTAGTACCCCACCCCAAAAAAACCCTGAACAAATCTGTGGGGATAGGAATTGTTCCTTTAAGGGAGGAGTGGGGAACATGTGACCCACCCCATATTTACTTGTTTATTTATTATTGAATTTTTACCACTCCTTTCTCACAAGAAGCGATCAAATGCAGCTGGGATCTGTGTTGTTGGACTGCAACTCAACAGCCACAGCTAGGATAGATAATGCTGAGGAATCATGAGAGTCCAACACTGTCTACAACAGAGGTAGGCAACTGTGTGAGAGGCAAAAACTAATGCCCACTAGACGCATCCCATGGGTGACACTCCCCAATGTGCTCAAATACCTCTGTCACTTGATGTCACCAGTTTGAGTTGGACCACAGAGCAAAAAAGAAGTATTTGTGGGTAGTACAGGATTGTGAGGTGGTTGTGTAGGTGGGGATATAGATTCCAGAAAGTCTCACATTTCTCACATTTCATCTAAGACCAGAGTGTGGGAGTTCCTAATTTTTACCTAAAATGAACTTTCTGTATACCAGATCTTGTCCCTCTACTTTTTCTAGATAAAATATAAGCATATCTACAATGATAAATACAAAAATAAAAAGCCACTATTGATTTGTGACACTACTACATTCAACTCTAGCTTTCAAAAAAACATTTATAATACCAACAGTTCAATCATAAGGGTTATCTTGAGCAGCTTCTGCAAAACAACCAAGCCATACTAGGCTCATGCCAATAGGAAAGCAAAAAACAAGAGGTTGTTGTTGCAGCTGCTTGCTTTTAGTTCCAGCACAGAGGGGGGATACTTTACACAAACTCCACAACATATGTAAATGTTCCCCCCAAAGTTGGTGATATTTGGGGGCTGTGAAAGGTTTGGATCCTTTCGATCCAAAGCCTCCCACTGCTTTCTGGAACCAACCAAAAATCTACCCTACTTTCCTCCCTTTCTGAAGCTAGAGTTCTGAAGTCAGAGCAGAGCTAAGAATGTCATTTGTAAAAGCTGACACATCAGCACTGCTGTTGCATCTTTTCTGAAAAATGATTGTGTTAGGTATTGTGTGTTGCTTTACTAGCAATGTGTTACTACTGCATTATATTATAATTATTTCTTAAGTTGTAAAAATAAGGGGGAGGCAATCCCAAAATAATCCTCCCAGACAATGTTTTAGAATAATGAGCAAACATTACTAATTGGGGGAGGGAGGAGATGAACCAGATTATTACATTTTTCACACACACACACACACAAATACAATCGCAGCAACATTATGTCTTTGCTACTGACAAATACAGATCAAGTATCCCAAACCTGAAAATCAGAAATCTGAAATGCTCCAAAATTCAAAACTTTTGTAAAACAGAACACAGTTCCCACAGGGAACATAGGGGAATTGCAGAGGTTCTCTTGGGACTGTACATGAACGCTGCTTCTAAAGTCACTCACTTGGCTTGGCACCTTTCCCCCCTCTCAACTCACCTTGTACTGCATGCACAAGCACGCACAGCTTGCAAAGTGACCCAGTTGGCTTGGTGCCTTTTATCCCACTCAACTCACTTGGCACACATCCAGCATGGTCCCAAGTGAGCTGAGCAGAGGAAAAAAAGTGCCAAGCCTACTGAGAGACTTTGCAAGCAGCATGCATGCACAAGTGCACAGTCTCAAGAAAGCCTCTGTTATTCCCTCATGTTCCCTAGAGGAAGATGGCACGATGAAAGAGTGGATCCCGTGTTGAAAGACTGGTATATAATCTCATTATGTGTATGGAAATATTCCAAAATCCAGAAAAATCCAAAAATCTGAAATACCTCGATCCCAAACATTTTGGATAAGAGATAATCAACCTGTAGTAACACATTAGAGATAACAATGCTATTTTTAATGTGTACCTTCCAAGATATGCCTTGCAGAAGTGAAGGCCATTCATCTATCCCAGGCGAGAGTGAGAGAAGGTCCCTAGGCTGGATCTCCTCCTTTGGGGCCTAAATATTCTAAAGCACCCAGAACTCATCTGTCATGACCCAGGGCTCAAAATCTCCAAGAAGGAGGGTGATCAACCTGTGGAATAGCAGCCTGAGACTGATCCAACACCAGTACTGACAGTAGAGCTGGAACAATCAGATGAGGATGTACTGCGCCCAAGCCTTCAGTCCTGACAAGCAGAAAAGAGGACAGAATAAAGACGTTCAACAAGCAAAAAGATGCCAAGCAAAAAGAGATGGTCTCTTGATCAAGCTCTCTTAATTGGCAGCAGCCAGTATAAGAAACAGCTCTGACCCACATTCTTTGTTGGAAACAACCATCTGATTTTCATCTCTGGTGTGGGGTTCCTGGGTTTTGCTTTGGAGACCTGAAGCCCTGACCTTTTGACTATATGGGCCTCTTTGGCTGTTGGATGCTTTGACTGGTTTTCGACTTCCCTTCTGTGCATCCCTCTCACAGGCAAACCCTTTCAAGCAAGTCCCCCCACCCACTCAGACTTTGATTTACTGGCCTTGTCTTATCTTGCATTATCAGCAAGAGCTTGGAGCAAATTGCTTCCTCCATAAAAACTGGCTGTGTTTGTGCCAAAACTTGAATCAGGACACCATCTGATCTTGGAAGCTAAGTACAGTCAATTCTGGTTAGTACTTGAATGGGAGACTGTCAATGAATACCAGGAGCTGTAAGCTATATTTCAGAAGAAGGAATTGACAAAACCATGTCTGGGTATTCCTTGCCTAAGAAAACTCTATGAACTTTATTTATTTGTATGTATCCCGCCTCTCCATATGGATCGAGGTGGCGAACAACTTAGAAATAGCGTGTATTTCGATACATTTTTTTATACATGCCCCCAACAAGCTGGGTACTCATTTTACCGACCTACGGAAGGATGGAAGGCTGAGTCAACCTTGGAGCCCAGCAGGATCGAACTCATAACCTTGTGGCTTGCAGTACTGGCGTTTAACCACTGCGCCACCAGGGCTCCCTTCATGGGGTCACCATAATTTGATAGGTGACTTGAAGGCACACATACATAAATGCATTCTATACAATCTTAGAGGGAGGGATACAATAGATCCTATAACTCTTGGGATGCCATCAAAGGGACTATAGGATTGTATTGGTAGGATTTTAGTTCTGATACATTGCCAGTTATTATTTTCCCCTATAGAGCCATAACAATTGGATTTAATGTGTTGTGCCAATAGCAGTTAACAATATTACAAGGCTAATAAACTGTGAGACTTCATTATATTTGACTGGCAATTATACTGAGGACTAAGTTTTTAAGAAAATGGTTATGAAATACTCTTTTCTAGCTCAAATTAGATTTAAAATTTCTCTAAAATAAGGCCTTACAAGCAATAACTTTTTCTCTAAAAGTTTTCTATATATTAATCCCTATACACTATATCTAATTATTGCCACTCTGAGACAGAAGGCCTCCACTAGCAGAAAAAGGAATAGCTGATTTTCAAGTGCTTCTTACAGATTCCAAAAGGATTCTAACTCTCTGGAGCAAATCTGGGGAAGAGCAAGATTCACACTTCGTAGTTACAGTACTTTGATACCATTTTAACATTTGTCATACTCTATGAAATCTTGGATTTTCTAGTTTGATATGATCCTCAGAATTCTCTCCAAAGGAATGATCTAGGCCCTTTCCGCAGCTTACCTGCTTCTGGCGTGGGCGCGCAGGGATCACGCCTGCAGCCTCTTCCAAGAGGCACTTGTGTCCCCTCTGCTCCGTCTCCACAGCAGTTGCCCGCTGGCTGGCAGGCAGTGTGAGAGTTCTGCCTCTTCCTTCCACAGCCCAGCCAGGTACTTTCCCAGGCTACGCTGGGGGAGGAAGCGCAAGGGCCGCATCTCTGGAGGCTCTGCACTCAAGGTAAGTGCGTGTGGGCCCCCGGAGTGACGCATGATTTCGCATCATTTTTGGCAAGAAGCTGAAAATGATATATTGCATGATTCGTGCCTGCTGGCCCCAACAGTGTCACACAATTGCAAGGACGTCATGTGGAACAGTCCTCACAATCACACAACGCTCTAGATGTCCTTTCTCATGACAAATGCCATGCGAAAAGGGCCCTAGTGTTGTAATGTTGTAGCCTAGGGCTCTTTCCAGGGGGATTCTGTCTCCAAAAGATAAACTCCAGGATTCCTATGAATGTAACCATGGAATTTAAGGTGGGATTGAAGTGCTATCGGTGTGCAATGTGGATATACTCTAGCTTTAAAAGTCATTATTCTCTTCATTCCACTGGGGGAATGCCTTCTCTCAAGGGAGGAGCACCAATTCCATCATTACACCATTAAAGAAGAAATAATATCAAGATCTACATCCTAACCAAACTAAAATTCTCAGTTCTGTAACTGTAGTGTTCTTAACTTTCAAACAGTATGAATTCATTTGCCTCTAGATCAGGAGAGAGAATACATCTCATGTGCTAGTCTTGAATGGTCTTTGCAAGCTATAAGTTTAGCCCACTGGGAATCTATCCTTTAGCTGGAAGCTCTCTAACCTAGAACGAAGAAAGAAAGAGAAAGAAAAGGGGTGGCGGAAAGGAAAAAAAAGGAACAAAAAAGGAACAAAAAGAGGTAAACTGATCACTTTGGCATGGTCCAGCTCTCTTTTGGCTTCAGTCCCACTCAGTATCATCATGGTTATAGTTTTTTGGGGGCTATTGTTACCCTGATTTCTGGGGTCCCTTGGGAGATGTCTTAATGTGCTCCATGTGATGGGGAATGGAAACTAGCCAGAGCCCATGAAATAGCAATGCGAGAGGCATGGTCACCTAGCGGGGTCTTTTTACCCAGTTTTTATGGGGTCAGGCCAAGTTAAAAACCAAACGAAAGTGTCCAATAAAATCATTTTATTGAATGAAAGTCTCATGCACCAACACAATCACTCACACACTCACTCAAGACCTATTAAGAAGCAAAAGAGAGGAAAATGGATAGGGGGAATATTGAAGGGATTGTAGCTGGGGTAATACTGCACCTTTTCCTGACGCCCTTGGTCCAGGAAAAACAGTGAAGAAGTAGAGCTCAGCACAGAGAGGGACAGAGAAATGGTCAGCTGGGATGACCGGGAGTGATCCAAAGTACCACTCAAAAACTGGGACTATTTGTAGCGGGGAAAGTACCTGGAGGGCTAATCCTTTACTGTGGGTTTGCACAGTTTGAGGTCTCCTGGGGCTACGTGACTGGGGATTTTACTGGCCTGACCTGGTTTTTGATCGTTCTACCATTGCTGCCTACGTGCCCATCCAGGTGACCTCTCACACACATGGAATCATATTTTAATATCAAAATTGTAGACCCCAGGACAGGGTTTACCAGTGAGGTAACGCTATAATTCCAAGAATCCACCGGCCAGCATAGCCACTGGCCAAATTAGCTAGGGAATTCTGGGACTTACAAAATAAACTTTTCCAAGTTCTGTCCACAACAGACTGTAAAGGGATGCAGCCAGTACCAGGGGTAGGGAAGAGGGAAATGAAGGCAGAGCAAATAAGAGTTTTGTCCCACCAGTGAAATTATCCTTCAGTTCCCAAAGTTCTAGCATTGCAGAGAGTGAGATACTTAAAACTCTTCTGTTTCCTGTGTTTGCATTCCCTTAGTAACAGACTCATTTCTTTGGGTGCTGAAAGCTGTATTTATAAATGCTCAACGGAAATAATCAGTTACTGCCAGGTTAGAAAAGGCTGAAGAAAAATTTCAGGGATGTAGGTGGGCAGAATTCTTATTTGGGAGGAGGAGTGGCCTCCTTTTATTCCTTTGTAGCTACACCTTCAGAAGTAGTTTTTGACAAAAAACAGATTGCCCTTCCTGTTGTTGTTATTTTTGTTGTGTGCCTTCAAGTCATTTCTGACTTACGATGACCCTAAAGCAAACCTAACACAGAGTTTTCTTGGCAAGATTTGTTCAGAGGGGGTTTCCCTTTGCTTTCCTCTGAAGCTGAGAGATTGTGAGTTGCCTAGGGTGACCCAGTGGATTTCTTTGGCTGAGCGGGATTCAGATCCTGGTCTCTAGAGTCACAGTCCAACACCCAAGCCACTACAACACCCTGGCTCTCAGAATGTACCATTATACTAAGCTATTTCTCATTTTCTTCTTAGACAAAACTGTATTTTACATGTTATCAGTTCTATACTAAGAGCAGATCATATTTTTTAAAAAGACTTGCCTAGTTTGCCAATACTTACATAGGCAAGTGACAAATGGGTTATGGGTTGTCTGTATAAATTTCATTTTCAAAAGCTGTCTGATATTAATCAAGAACCATTTTTCCTTTTCAGCTTGAATGTAATGGTACAACGATGAGGAGGTTTGTGAACATAGACTGCTAACATGATAGAGTGTTGTTTCTCCTTTTTGTGAAGCAACTGCAACAGGTCACTTGGAACAAATTTTCATGTGGCAAAGATCTATTTGCATCGAGAAAAAATTAGCAGTGCAAATGAGACACATCCAATTTCTGAATACAGTAGTCCCTCCATATTCATGAGTGCTAGGGGCGCAGACCCCTTGCGGAAGTGGAAAAATCATAAATAACTCCCCGTCCCACAATTCCCCTTCAGAACCCTCCCATTCCTTTGACTCTGGCCTTGTGGTTGGACAGGGAGGATTAAAAAGACACAGTAAAGGGCTTACTGGTACTTTCCCCTCAAAGGAAGAAGAGCAGAGTTCTTGGATTCTAGTTAATTCCAGTGGCCATCTTGAAAAGGAAGGGGTAGGAGCAAAGAGAGCACCTGACCAATGAGCAATTACATAGGAGAAAGTGCAGCCACATGGCAGAGAGGACACACCTCCAGCAGTGGGAGGGGGCTTTGCTCACCCAAAAGGAAAAGAACGGTCATTTTAAATGCAAGCTTCAAAAGCCTGGGGTGATGAATGCAAGAGGTGGGAGAAGGAAAATGGGGAAGAAGCAATTACATGCCTCGCAAATAATCAAATTCGCAAAGGTCAAACCCACAAATGTGGAGGGAGGACTGTATTTTTTTGGTCTGAAGACAGATAACTGAGGAAGCTAAAAAGCTGAGGCATTGCTTCCCATGGCAATAGGAATGTTGATTTGTCTGAAGCACTACAGAAGTCTGAAAAACTAATACTAGAAAAGAAGGCCTTCACAGTACATGGTTACAGCACTAGGATACTCTGCTATAACTTTAATTAAGACTGTGACTTTAATTGCCATGGCTACATCCTATGGAAGTCTGGGGCCTGCAGTTTCGTGAGGCTCTAGACCTCTCTGGCTGAGAGTTCTAAAGATCTTCCCACCAAATTGGAAACTTCAGTATTCCAGAAGGTGTTGCCATCACAGTTAAAGCTGAATCCTACTGCTATAACTGGGTACTGTGAATGGACCCCCAGTGCAGATACTATCAGAATGATGTTCTCCCTATTTCACACCTTCAGCTCTTTTAGTGGGGGGGGACCCTACCAGAATGGTGCCTGCTAATCTGTCTCTCTAATTTATGGAGTTGTATATAGTCTACAAAATGTAGACAAGCCCAAACCTAATAACAAGGAAACAATGGCATCTAAAGAAATTTAACAGAACCAATTTAAAAGGAAGAATGTATGGTATATTGCTGTATTGCTTGTTCATTAAAACTATGGTGCATATGCAAGATCTCTGATGCTTTTCCTTCAGCTGATTTGAAAGCTTTATAAAGCTAGCACAAATACCGCTTCAAGGGAATAGATTATGTTGTACATAGCCTTACTAGTACAACAGGAAGGACATTACAGAGGAAATCCTATTGCTTCTAGACTCTGCAGCTATGCTGCTGGGACTATTGAAATATTTACACATAATGCTGCTTTATTGTAAATTTCATCACGGTGTTAGAGAAAAATTGATCTGTCTGATTTTAGCATCCCCTCCATGCTCTTCTGATAAGTTGCTACTCTCAATATGCACAGAAGGATGCAATATTAAAATTACCCAGGAGGTCGCAATGTTTTCCAATGTGATTTCAAAAAAACAGGACAAGAATGTTAGTGAGTTGCTTGTGAGAGAACTTGGACTTTTACCATCGTATGAGCTGATATTTTACATTTTTTTTTATTGTTTCTTTGATTAGCTACACTTGTGTAGCTTCTCTGTGTAGCTCCTTTTCCCCTTGTAAATGTAAATGCGTGGACTGAATAAAGCAAAGTCATGTCATGTGTGTAACCTATATCAAAATTCTTGTCAAATGGTAGCTGTGACTTCCGGGAAACTCATTAGATAAATTGTGGGATTCTGCACCAGAAACAGTAAGATAAATTCACAGATATTGGGGCTATTAATAGCCAACAGTCATGTAGCTATTTATTATTTGTAAATTCCTAATATACTTCTATAGTTTGGGCTCTTGGTAGCATGATCAGGACAGTGTCTTTGTACTTACATCCCATTTGTGGGCTACCCCTAGGCAACTGGTTGCCCAGTGTGTGAATGGAACATTGAATTAGATGCTCTTAGATCTATCAGCTGAAATAGCCATGTGTTTTGCTTCCAGATAGCAAGTGCTAGGGAAGATGTCATGAGTAAGGCCAATAGTTTCACTGAGAGGTCCAGAGCAGATTAGTGGTAGTCAGACACAGCCTCCAGGAAGCCAAGTTGAGTTCAAGGCACACGACAAGTCATAAGACAAATGAAGGAGGCAAAAACAGAGTCCAAGGAATAGAACTGGGGCCATAACAGATCAATTCTACAAAGTTCTCTGCATATCAGGTGTCAGGAGACCAGAAACAGACTTTAAGAAGGGTCAGAGTGCAGGAGAACCAACTGGAGCAGGAATTTCTGGAATAGAAAGAATCTAGAAAACACCACATATTGACAGTTGGGAGGCAACACTTTTTATACCGACATAGGATCTACCAGTGTCGCCAATCAAGACATGCTGACTGAAGTCATTGACATTACCAGCCGTTACTCCTGAGAAATCCTCTGCTGAAGACATGCCATTTTTAAAGATTTCTCTACCTCTTTAAGTGTTCCCTTTCCCTGAAACTTGGGGGAATCACTCTTCTTTTAGGCTTTACTTAGAACCTTGATCATCCCTCTTGAGTGTCCAGAACTCTGCTTCAGCCTCCTGTCATTCCACAGGGGAGCAGCTAATGGGAGTGTGTTCAATGTACCGTAAATGAGGTGGTTAAGCTTTTCTGAGTTTTGGGTTGAGCTATAAAGGAGATATCCAAGGTGCTGAACTTATTTTGAGCCAAGGCTTCACTGACATTGAAAGCTTCTTTAAAGTTCAGACAAAAACCCAGGCCAGATTCACAGACCCACTGACATCAGAACTCCCCAGGGGTCACAGCCACGAGACACCATGTAGACTTGAGGAATAACTCAACTCAGGCCAGAATAAAAATGAAAACAAGGCTTTAAACCCGCACTGTTGCAGAGAAAATGACTAGAATATGACTCTCTCTCACACACACTCTGAGGCCATTTTTGCACTACACTATTATAGCTTTATTATTCCACTTTCAACAACCTATGGAATTCTGGGGTTTGTAGTTTAGGGAGAGGTATTTAGAATTCTCAGCCAGAGAGCTCTTTGGCCTCAGTAAACTACAAACCTCAGAATTTCACAGGATGCTGAAAGGGGAATAATAGCGCTATAACAGTGAGGAAATGGCCTGAGTCTTTGATCCACACAGACACCCTGACAAAAGTTGGGAAGTATAGTAAGTAGTTACCACCCCACTTAGTCCTTTGGTGTAACTGAACAAATGTGGGGAAAGTGCTGCCCATGGCATGTATGAAGCTGGGATAGCCTTGTTTTGTGGCTCCTGAAGCTCCTCAAAGTCTCCAGACCCATTCCCCCCCACAAAAAGTTCAGCATCTCAAAATTTCTGAAAGATGCAGTAGTCTTGCCCTTACAACTTCTCAAGCCCTTTCATTGATTAAGCCCACACTCACCCCTCACCCCAAAAAACCCACCAAAAATTAAACTGGTCTCATTAACCATACTGTTGTTCCCCTCCTCCCATAGGATGCATTGGTTTAAAAAAATGACCCACACTTCTTCTGCAGTTGTCCAGCCCTGGACAGCAAATGTAATGTTGCCAGGCATATATGTTTTCTCAAACTCAAATTTAAGTTTGTTCCAGCTGGAAGTTATAATAAGAATATGACACAGAATTGCAGAACAATAACACATACATTTGTATTATATTAAATCAATAATATTAAAGATTCCACATTGTGTCCCAGGGTAAAACTTCCATTTCTAAAAAGTGTAAGATCTCTTAGCATTGCTTTTCAGCTGTCTGAATAAGACTCAAGTACATGCAAATCAGGATAGCTTGTGACATTTTGCTACTGCCAAAGTAAAGAACACCTTTTGTATCACTCTTTGTTGTCATTCTCATGCAAAAGTTCAAAATTTAGCCAAATCATACTTCTCCTGATATCCCGAAAGAAACTGAAGAAAGAATTTGTTCTTATAATTTCAGACAAAACATTCAGTTCCTAGTGTGACAAACCTTTGACTATTTTCTAAACAGAAATGTGGCGGTGATAACAGATGATTAGCACCAGGAATTCATAAATCTTCTTTAGAATTCAGCAGCAGCAACCAAAAACTTTAACTAGGGATGGGAAAATCTATTTCATTTTGTGCTGTGTTTAAATGCTGTAAACCTCAAGGTTTTTTTCCATCACAAGTTTGAAGAAATTGACAAATAGCAGTTAACAATAAAGAATATTGTCCTCATTTGTACTTGTCAAGTTCAACATGTACATCTGAGTACAGCGAGGGCCATATTATACATGAATGCCGTAGAGCTATTAAAAATCAGCAGCATTTTTGAAAGTAAAAGAGATGGCAACAATTCAACACTGATATGGTTGATACTTAGGCCATTTTCGCACTACACTGTTATAGTGATATTATTCTACTTTCTTTTTTTTTTATTAAAAATAAATTTTATTAACTCTACTTCATACATATCCATAAACTCCACAAACGTCATATATACAAATTAACATAAAAAACCAAACAGAAATACATCAAACTATAAAACAAAACAAAACAAAACAACAACAAAAACAACAACAACAAGATCTTCAACACAATCACATTAGTAATTTACTAACACATATATTCATCCTTTCTTCCACTCAACGTGACAAACCTTCTTTCTTCCGTCTTCCAGTCATACACCATAACATGACTTCATTCACGGTAACCTTGGGTGTGCTTACGACCTCGATATTATTCTACTTTCAACATCCTATGGAATCCTGGGATTTGCACTTTAGGGAGGGGCATTTAGAATTCTCAGTCAAAGAGCTCTTTGGCCACAGAAAACTACAAACCCCAGAATTCCACAGGATGTTGAAAGTGGAATAATAGCACTATAACAGTGAAGTGCAGAAATGGCCTTAGTGATTCAAACCTAACATGTTAGAGCTAAGCGATCAAAGCCATGGAGCCAGAAGAACAAATCTATCAGTTTCAGAGTCTCTCTTTTTAAAAAAATCCATCCCAAACATGAAGAAATTTGAAAATTTGGTAAAACTCTAATTAAAAACTGCAAACAAACGAAAATTGCACTATTCCTACATTCAACTTGACAAACATATTTGTTAGCATGAGATAACACAGATGCTCACCTTGTCCTGGAGGCTCTAAAAGCACTCCACTGAACTTTACCATTGCTGCACAACCCTAAGACCAGAGCAGAAGCTTCATCTTTGGTTTTAAATTGAGCTTTACAAGTCCTCTGATTCAGTCAGCCCTGTTACTTCAGAAAACTTCAAAAACTCAGTGTGATTCAAGCTCACCTTCACTGCTTCTGAGGATCTTCAGTGACAAAACAATCAAGGTGATATTCCAACCTTTAGTTATGCATTTTGACTACAAACTCCAAATCTCCCACTCAACATGGCCATAGCCAAACTTCTTAGCAAGAAAGTGTCTGGGAATTGTGGGTGTTATGTGCCTTTGAATCAGCTTTGAGTCATGGTGACCCTAAGGTGAACCTATCATGGGGTTTTCTTGGCAAGGTTTGTTCATGGGGGAATAGCCATTGCCTTAGAGAGTGAGACTTGGCCAGTGACATTCCGTGGACAAGGAGGATGCCTGGGGCGATATTCAAATTGCTATATTTCTCTGGCTGTTCTGGAAGTTGTAGTCAAAAGAATATTTATTTGTTTGTTTGTTTGTTTGTTTGTTTGATTTATATCGCATCTTTTTCCATACAGGTAGTCTAAAGCATTTTTTAAAAAACAAAATGGTTAAAGCATTATATATACTAACATTAAAAACAATTATACCATGGTACAGTTGAATATAGAAGATTTAAAAAAATATAAAAACACAAGATGTAATTTAAAAAACACAAACAGACAGTAAGAAAAGATAAAAACAACACTATCAAAAACTATTTCTGTTACAGAAATTATAAACCAAAGGCCTGTTTGAGAAACAGGTTCACGAGAAGACCCTGGCTCTGAAATGGACAGAAGCAGGTTGATGATAACCATACATTTTGGCTGATTGTTTTCCAGACCTTATGGCTTTTATGGTCGTCAAAGTCAGAGGGGACTATCTCAGGGCAAGAGTGCTGCACTGAAAAGTAAAGTATTATTTTATTTAATTAAATTATTTATTTTTATTTTTTAGTACAGTGGCAGAGCTTGGAGTGTGTTGAGGGGGAGGGGGAGGGGCTATGGCATGGGGATGTGACCACAGTGTGTGAGGGCGTGGCCACAGTGCGTGGCCAGGGCACACAGGGGTGTGGCTATGGGCCGGGATGCCTCAAAAACATTGCCGCCCAGGGCAAACTGCTCCCATCTCCCCCATGTTTTACCGCGTGAATCTGGCTCCTGCTCTACGGCTACACACTGCTTTGGACCCATTGCCCTATAGCCTCTGTCTCTCCTCTCTTCCCCTCTCTCCTTCCCTTCTCAGAGTTTCCCAAAGCAAGGCAAGCACTAGGACTCAATGGAAGGTATCAGACAGTGCAGAGAAATCTGAGGTACTTAGGATTTGTTGTCTTAGAAGTTGTTGAAGACAGTACTACAAGCATTACAGTTTGTTGACGTTTTGCCTTACTGTTACCTTTCCCAGTTCTGTTCCCACTATCTTCTTCCTAACCTAACTGGCCGGAGAAACTACTTTTTTTATGTGAAGCCTACATGGATTATAGCACTGTTAGAAAAATTGTGGTAGATGTCCTGATTCCTTCCTAATTCTTGATTTCACTTCTCTCTTCCCTCCTTTTCAAATGCTTTCTCCACACCACCACAACTCTTATCCATACATCTTTCCTTCCCCTCTTTTCTCTATCTTTCTCTTTCTCATCCCCAACTGTTATGACGGCTATGGGACCCAGGAAGGGACTCCCAGATATCGTTTGATATCACTTAATTCGGCCCTGGCTAGACCATGCTCAGCAGCCCCGCTGCACGTGTTTGGGTTGGTTTCTGAAACAAGCATGTACTGGCTGCGGCTGACTAATTGTTCAAATTCCATTCCTCATTCAAGCCAGCATTTCCCAAGCCTCACATAGCTTCAGGGGACACCCATACCCATACTCCACAATAGCGGCGCAGTTTCCTGCCAAACCACCCCTTTGGAGAAGGCCATCAGCTCACCGGCCACTCTTTTGTCTTTCAACATTAATCCGATCCTGCTGACAGTGACCTCACCAGATCTTTTTGTCTAGCACCAAAACTCTTTTGTTTCCTACTTGGTTTGCCATAGCCGCCAGGCATGTTTCACCCTATAAAAAGTTCCCATTTTGGGGACCTCGTTGGTTCCTCTTGAGCTGCCACCCAGACCTGCTGCGGGTCGGTTCAAGAGTTCCCCTCAGCACCCAGCGCTGAGCCCCATCATTCATCGCTCCAGATTCTACAGGACATCATGATCAGGTGTCGTATCACCCACTGTTTCCCCAATTGTCTTCTCTTCATTCCTTTAGTTAGCTAGCTTGCGTGTGTGTTTGATTCACTCTGTTTATGTTTAATAAAGTTGTTTTCATTGTAACCTGGCTTGCTCATTGCCCGGAAGCCGTAGACGTTGGGTTAAAAGATCTCGCTAAGTTACCCTGCCTTTCGCAAGTCACATCAGTGCTCTGAGTTCTAATTTCCCCAAATTTGGTCTTGATTGGCAAGTGGGCCAATCACGGGACACCCCCAGTTTCAGATTAACACAGCCTCCCTACATCACTTACATGCATTCAGCTTTGACCTCCTTCCTTATTCCTCTTACTTATTCTCTTCCTTCTTCCCCCTTCTACCTCTCCAAACTGTGTATGTTTTCGCCCTCCTTCCCCATCTGTTTGCTCTCCTTCTCATCCTCTTTTTCTTCCTAACTGACTTCTTCTACCTACATTCAGGATCTTCCTTCTTTTCTGTCTCTCTTTCTTCTACTCTGACACCAAAGAAAACCTTGAAACAATGGATGAGAGATGTTAGATTCTCAGCATGTCAAATTAAGCCCAATTAAAACCAGTAGGGCTTGCTTCTGAATAGAAACAGAAATAGTAGTACTGCAATGTCAAATTATCGATGTGATTTTCATCATTTTCACCTCTTCCAGATATGTGGTGATTATTGGTACTATATTATGGTTGCTGCTATTTTAAATATCCGGTGGAATTCCATAACCTGATTGGAAGAAAGAAAAGAAAAGAGAAGAGAGAAAAGATGTGGCCAGTAAAGTTTATTGGTTAATAAGAACACCTTGTTTAAAGCAGAGTTTGGAATAATTGCTTTTTGTTTGGAAAAGTTTCTTTGCTTTAACAACTCCCATATGTTAAAATCAGAGCTTGGAAAGGGATTACAACAGCTAGTAAAAGACTGTTTTTTTTCTTTTCAAAGCTGAGCCTGGAAAACTTTCTTTGGTTGGACTCTGTCTCCCATATATTGTTAAAAGCAATACTCACATAGCACATGTTGCCAAAAGTAATGCTTTTTTTAAGAGCTGGGGAAAAGTTTGTTCATCTGTTCAAATCAGAGCATGGAAAATTTTCTTTAGTTGAACTACAATTCCCAAATGGTCTTAAAAGTGGTGCTCACAAGATGTTACAAAGTTGTGAAAAGCCTGTGGTTTTGTTTTGTTTTGTTTTTTTCAGTACAGAGAAATGAGAACACAATTTTCAAACAGAGATTTTTTTTTTCAGTCGTTAGGCTTTGTGCTTTTTACTGGAATGAAATGCTCTAAGCAACTGTGTTTGATGCTTAATTTATCATGCTTAATTACATCACTAGGGACTGCCCCCCTGTGACATCATAAGGGGCCGTCCTAGATCTTAGGTTCTGGTTGTGAAATCCTGGGGCCTGAGATATTCCTGACCTTGCAACTAAGAGGCAATTAAAACTTAGAAACCTTATAGTGGTGCCTAGAAACTGCTCAAAGCATTTGCTAAAATCCAAAACAAAAGCCCCAGGAATGAATGCAAAGATACACTTATCTCTGGAGTCCCTGGAAACAGCACTTTGCTAAATATAGAAGAGGACAAATGTATATTTTCTTACGCTGCTTTTTAGAATGATAAGAGTCCATTTAAGGCTGATAATGGCAAATAAAAGGTTTGTTGATTTGAAGCCAACATGCAATAGACCTGTTTGAACGAATCCGGAGAGGCATGAAATAGCTCCCAGTCACTATCCTGATTGTGGCTGTTAAACCATATCCTTTGCTAGCCGTTTCAGTTTCAGACTGAGAGCAAAACCCACAGAAAAGACCAGATTGCTTAGTGACTTGGGCCAAAAAATTAAAACTATTCTGTTACATTAGGGAAGAAGAATGTGTGCCCCCTGCTCCAAAAGCTGTTGAATTGCATCTTCCATCCCTCAGCATAGGCAATGCAGACGAAGGCAAAGAAGAGTGGCAATCTAACAGCATGCAGAAAGCTACACATCCCCATGTGATAATGGGAATTTAATTTTGTATGTATTTAGGTTGCTTAGTTAAAATTCAGTGCTAGGTGAGGAGACTATTTAAGAGCTGGTTGGGGCGAAAATATTTGCAAGCATAGGTACCCTAAAAGCTCCAGATTCTGTCTGATCTGGGAAGCTAACTAGGGTCAGCTCTGGTTTGTACTTGGATGGAAAGCTGCCAACAAATAACAGGTGCTGTAGGCTATATTTCAGAGGAAGGAACTGACAAAACCACTTCTAAGTATTCCTTTCTTAAGAAAACCCAATGAAAAATATTCATGAAATCTGACACCCCTAATGGGCTTTAGTGGTCTGAGTGTTGGACTGTGACTCTGAAGACCATGGTTCGAATTCTCACTCATCATGGAAAACCATTAGGTGACCTTTGGTAAGGCACACTCTCTTAGGCCCTTTCCACACACGGACGAAGAAATGGGGAAACCACGCTGAAACGGAGCTTACCTGAGTCTGTCACCACATGGAGCAGTGCGTTTTCGCTGCTCCACACTCCTCGGTGTCCCGCGGTGTCCTGCGGGGCCCAAAATGGCGTCTTACAACTGGCAGAGGCTCTCCACCAACCAGAAAAGCTCGCCAGCCGGAAAGCCCGCCCCTGGCAGATCTGCAGTCACGCTCTCGCATGCGCCTGCAAATCCACACCGGGCGCTGCGACGGGGCTGCACGGTCATCCTTTTTAAAGACCACATGAAAAGTGGTTTTCAAAAAGCACGCAGTGCCGCCACTTCCGGTCGCCCTAGCGTGGATTGGGGTATGGAACTACACAAAAGTAGTCCGCCCCAATCCACTTTACGGTGTAGACGACCTCCATCAGAGGTCGCTCTACACCGTTTTTAAACTCCCGTGTGGAAAGGGCCTCTAAGGTAAAGGCAAACCCCTTCTGAACAAATCTTGCCAAGAAAACCCTGTGATAGGTTTGCCTTAGTCACCATACGTTGGAATAACTTGAAAGCACATAGCAAAAACAACAACAGTAATTCTGCTGGGATTTCACTGCAAATGACTGTTGTAACCCCGGCCCGAAGGCAATGGGGTGCCCCACTGTGACCAGTCAATGGCTGGGGGATGCAGGGTGCCTCTGAAAGGATTTAGTTGCATTTATGTAAACTTAACTCCCTAGCAGTCATTGGCTGTGGGAGTATACTTACTCCATTTCCATACCAGCTTTTGAGGCCCCTCCCTAAACTGCAAACCACAGGATTCCATAGGAGGTTGAAAGTGGAATCATAGCACTATAACAGGTTAGTGTAGAAATGGCCCTAGTGACTTCAGTGTGGGGCTGCTTGCAAGGGTTGGATGGAAATGTTTAACGCGTGATAGCTCTCCTTCTGCAATGACTGGAAAAAGGACACACACTCGTGTATGCCACCAATAGGATTCAACCTGTACGCTGCTTACCCCTTAAAGTCTACCAAGACCAATGGAACAAACTGTTTAGGTACCTATCACACAAGCAGTTATACCACAATTGCAGTGCTTTTTTTTTTAAAAAAAAAATACTACAAAATGACTTAGTTCCTGTGATTTTCATTAAATTAAGACAGAACAAATGAAAGACTAGATTTAACAAAACAGACAATTAAATTTAAAAGGAGTTGAACTAAATGGGACACATAGAGACCAAGGGAATAATGGACCTATTATGTTACAGTATGAAATATTAGATTATTTTACAAAATCTTGCATGAAGTTCAAAATATTTATTCAAAGAGGTGTTGGGGAATTTATACCTAGATTTTTGTGTAAGTGCAAAAAAATATTATGTCTGTTCTTTCAAAAATATCTATTTCAGGTTACTGTAATCAAATCAATCTGTTAAACAGGTGTTATTTCACATACTAGACATACCAGACCCTTACTGGATTTAATTTTAACAAATAAAATAGACATTCTACCTTCACGTCATTTGCACACATTTTTTACTCCTGTGCTGGTCTCATTGAGACTCAGTCAGAAATATTTTTTGTAAGCCTAATAACTGTATACACACTTGCAGCAACAGAGATCATCCCATTGCACCTATTTTCAGTTTGCATGCTGGGTTAATCCCATTTTTAGTTGGGACTTACCACACAGCATCATTGTTCTCCCATTGCTGTCCTGGTGGTGGTTCCTTTAGAATGCACTTCTTTTTCCATGGACAATACACAGATAGGACAACACTGTTGTTATAATATCAATTTCCCTACCTAGCTTTTAAAATCCAAAATGGCAATTGTGTGACCCTAAGGAGGATGTTAGATTGCATTCCCAGCATTCCTTTCCATAGGCTATGCTGACTGCAGTTTTTAGGACTTGCAGTACAGGATGTGGAAGGTCTTACTCAAAAGGTATTTGCCAGCACCTAACTGAAATGAATGTTATTTCTCCCCATTCCAATCCTTTTTTATTTTCTTTTTTCCATTTACATCCTATCTTTCACTAATAATGGGACTCAGGGAAGCTTACAAATTGTTTAAACTGGTACAGATTAAAAACATACAAAAACATATTGTTTTTAAACTCTCTATATATTACTCTATGTGTGTTTTCATGTTGGTGTCATGTGTGTTCCAGTCATTTCCAGTTTATGGCAATCATAAGGTGAACCTACCATAGAGTTTTCCTGTCATGAGTTGTTCAGAAGTTTGTCATTGCTTTTCTCCAAGGCTGAGAAAATGTGACTTGCCCAAGGTCACTCAGGGGGTTTCTGTGGCTGAGTGAGGATTCAAACCCTTGTCTCCACAAGTCCTAGCCCAACACTCAAACTACGACACCATGCTCTTAAAACACTTTAATTTAAAAAGAATTAAACAAGCTACAGAGGTAAAACCGTTTAAAATTCATTAAAAGGCAGATGATAAAACAGCACACTATTAAAAGCCCACCATAATCAGTTCCAAAAATCCTGATGGAGTGGGAGAGTTTTCACTTGTGCAGATGCAGAGAAAGGAGGGAGCCATCCTGACCTCCCTAGAGAGGGAGTTTCAAAGGCCATTTCTGCACTAGACTGCTATGATTACACTTTCAACACCCTATGGAATCCTGGGTTTTGCAGTTTCGGGAGGGTCCAATTGGCCCCTTCCAAAACGGCAAACCCCAGGATTCCATAGGGTGTTGAAAGTGGAATCATAGCATTATAACAGTCTAGTGCGGAAATGGCCAAAGTCAGGGAGCACCCATGGAGAAGGCCTCTCCCATGCTCCCACTAAACATAACAAGACACCATACAGCACTATACTAACTCCTGATGCTATACTATGTCTTCTCTGCCATTGATTAATAAAACCCGGTCAGAGTCTGGAAAAGTGACTTTTTTGAATGACAAGTCCCAGAAATCCTCCAAAATCTATGTCTATGGAGTTCTCAAAGCTGTCATCTAAAAAAAGTAACTCCTCCAAGCCCTGGATGATGCCTATCACTGACATTATGCTGGAAATTTATTGCTTGGTTCTGACTGAGGAACATATTTATCATTTGAAATTTGCAGATGATTGAAGAAACGTGGAAAGCTCCTCAGGAGTTGACTGCTGTTCTGTCTCTAGCAAAAAAACACAGAAAGGATCAAATAATCAAACAGATTAATCCCAAAGTGTGAGTCACCTTAAAATTAGCATCTGACCTTGGGGCATGAAACCGTTCCTCAACAAACTAAATGTACCCTTTTCTCAAAACAAACAACATACTAGCCTACTGATGTGGTTTTATATAAATGCAAATTAGCCTGGGGAGGCGGAGGGAAGGAAATCCTCCATGTATACCATGTTTGTATTCTAACTCATATGAATCCTTCTTAATTATGTGCTAATGAATGCCACAACACATATTATATTCTCACACCAGAGGCTGACATTTTTACGCTTCATCTTTTTTCTTTCCTTTGCAGCTATTTGAAAACAAATAGATAACAACTTCAGCATGCCCCTCCACCAAGCTCTTTGTTTGATTACCACAGGCAAGCTTCTGAAAATCAGTAGGATGCACAACCCCAGCGTATTACACAGTATATAATACAGTGTATTACAGCGTTCATGCAGGGGAGTGACAAAAATGACTGCCCTCTTGTGGCAGGTGAAACCCATGCAATCACTCATCCTGCTTCTTCAACTGAAAAAGTGTGGCAGCTGTACTGTGCATGCATAAGATGGACAAGAAGTTCCCAATGTGTGGCCACAAATACAAGGTCAACATTCAGTCAAGATGGTTGAGAGGTAAGAGGTGCACTGAGATATCTTGATGTGTCAACCAAGGTGCTCGCAAACATGTTATGGCAGTCATATGGCACATTCCTTAACATCCACCGAGTCCAAAATGTCTTGAATCACCTAAAAAGGCTCCACACTGGACAGTACTGTGAGGACACAGCAGTGACAGTGAGAAGCTATTTTTTTTATCAGAGCTTGGAAAAATGACTCATTTTGACTGCTATACCAAGAATCCCTTGAGACAGTAGGGCCACTGGCTGTGCTGCTAGCTGGGAGATTCTGAATGCTGTATGAGCCCACACTAACTTTTCTATGCTCTGTTTTTCACTGCTATCCTTGTCACTAATTGGCTCAGTAAACAAACTAGAGTTAGATCAGGAACAGCTTTACGGCAATTGCACTCCTTACCTGCATCACACTACTCCATTAATTTCCAGTGCAGGCTGGCTAAAGGTTCTCTCACCCTGAAGAATGAAAATGCTGATATCAGTCAAGAACTTGGGAGCAGGTGATCTGATTGTAACACCGTAGTTAATGAAAACTTCTTTCTCTTGCCTCTTAGACCATTATTCTCCAGGTGATGCTGGTCTATGACCGTAATAATAAAGATTTGATTTGATTATTCTCCAGTTTGGAAAACTAAATGTGTTGGGAAAACCCCATGTGCTGAGTCAGTATCACACTGGGACATTCACAGTTGTCATGATGGCCACATTGTCCTGAGCAATTCAAAATAAAAAGGATTCAGTGGAGATATTGAGATTCCCCCCAAATCAATATCCTTGGAGTCCTCACACTAAATGAAAGATCATCTTCATCAATTCAGGCAAGGAGAATGGAAGGTATAACAATCCTTAATCTCTTCTGCTTTCCCAGCATGAGATAAAAACACTTGAAAACTGCATACACCTTATGTCTAGGCTGATACTAACTCAGATACCTAAGCTGAAAGAGATGATTGGTATTAACTTCTCCAAGTTTGTCCATCCACATCTTTGTGGTAGCTGCCAGGCTGTCCTCTTCACCCATGATTCTTGCATCATGAATTATGGGAGTCTAAACTGATTTTCAATAGCACCACTAGTAGGTCTGACGGTAGAGTTGCAGAACAACTAGCATCACTGTACTTCGGGATGGAGAATGGAGGGGTGGAAGGCATTATAGAATCATAGAAATGTAGAGTTGGAAGACACCACAGGGGCCATCCAGTCCAACTCCCTGCCATGCAGGAACACCCTCAAAGCACTCCCGACAGATGGCCATCCAGCCTCTACTTAAAAACCTCCAAAGAAGGAGACTCCACTACACTCTGAGGCAACAGATTCCACTGCCGGACAGCCCTGACCGTTAGGAAGTTCTTCCTGAGGTTCAGGTGGAATCTCCTTTCCTGCAGCTTGAGTCCATTGCTCCTTTCCAGGTCTCTGAAGCAGCAGAAAACAAGCTCACTCCCTCCTCTATCTGGCATCCCTTCAAATATTTAAACATGGCTATCATGTCCCCTCTTAACCTTCTCTTCTGCAGACTAAACATAGCCAGTTCTCTAAATCTATCCTCACAGGGCATGGCTTCCAAGCCCCTCACCATTTTGGTCGCCCTCCTCTGGACTTGCTCCAGCTTGACCATGTCCTTCTTGAATTGAAGTGCCCAGAACTGGACACAGTATTCAAGATGAGGTCTAACCAAAGCAGAGTAGAGTGGTACCAGTATCTCCCTTGATCTAGACACCATACTCCTGTTGATGCAACCAAGAATTGCATTGGCTTTCTTGGCTGCCGCATCACACTGCTGACTCATGTTCAGCTTGTGGTCTATGAAGACTCCTAGATCCCTTTCACACGTACTGCTATCCAGCCACATGTCCCCCATCCTATATTTCTGTATTCCATTTTTTCTACCCAAGTGTAGGACCTTAAACTTCTCCCAGTTGAATTTCATTTTGTTAGCCTTGGCCCAGCTCTCCAATCTATCCAGGTCATTTTGAATTTTGATCCTGTCCTCTGGCGTATTAGCAACCCCTCCCAATTTGGTGTCGTCTGCAAATTTGATGAGCATGCCCTTTATTCCTTCATCCAAGTCATTGATGAAGATATTAAACAGCACTGGACCCAGGACAGAACCCTGTGGCACCCCACTAATACTTCTCTCCAGGATAAAAAGCAGCCATTGGTGAGCACCCTTTGGGAACGGTCAGTCAAGCAGTTACAGATCCACCTGACAGTAGCCCTGTCCAGCCCACATTTTACTAGCTTCTTTGCAAGAATGTCATGGGGAACTTTGTCGAAGGCCTTACTGAAATCAAGGTATGCTACATCCACAGCATTCCCTTCATCTATCAAGCTAGTAACTCTATCATAAAAAGAGATAAGATTAGTTTGGTATGACTTATATTTGAGAAATCCATGTTGACTTCTTGTGATTACCACATTGCTTTCTACATTAAATGGATTATCTTCAGCTTTGAGAAGGAGAGAGGAAGAAGGAAGAGAGAGAGGTGAGAGAGCGAGATAGAGACAGAATGAATTAGGCAGGCAAGCAGGCATAGAGTTCTTACTAATCAGATAGGACCATTCTTTTCTACTATTCTTGCTTTACTTCCTTGAGGCATATAGTACTCTTCAGTTCAGGTCCCCTTACCTAGGATCATCTCTTTTTTTAAGATGGAGGAGAAGAACCTCTGGTTTCCCAATCCAGACCACAGAAATCTGAGAACAAGTCCTTCCTCCTGTGGTAAGTTCCTGAAATACCCTGAAGGCAATAGAAAACAGTGGCTTCCATGTCAGGAGTGTTGGGGGTGGTGAATCCAGTTTGTGTTCTAGCTTGAACTTTGAAGGAGATGTCCAAGGTGCTGAGCCCTAACCCTAACATCTTACCCAGCTCTTGTAACATAGAAATTAAAACCTAGATTTGCCACCCCAATAGAATGGGAAGTACCGGTGCCACAGGCTTGAAGGTGATCCCTGCTATCTTCAACAAGCGATGATAAATTGCAGGGATTCACTTCTTGGCTTTGTTCCTCCTGGAAGGAGGAAGGAGAATGAAGACAGCTGCTGTTAGCCAGCATTTTCAAGTACCAACTCAGCTTCAGTCCTCCTCCCTTTTCCCTGTGTGGAAAAAGATGGGGGAAGCCCTAGTTGAAATTCCCAGTGGAAAAGATCCTGCATGGTGCTCTGGCCAGAATGCAGCATCCTGCTAATAATTCTCCAGCTCTTTCTTAAAAAAACAGGAGCAATTAAAATGTAAAAAATAAAGAAATAAAGAAATCCATGTGGTTGTCCGGCCAATAACTATGAACTGAATGTACATAGCATTCAAATTATGCAGTTGTCCAAATGCTGTTGAATTGCAACACCCAGAACAGCCAAAAGTGAGAAATGCTGGAAGTTCTAGTTCAATAAGTATTTGGAACTCCACTCTTACTCCAATGTACAAGCACAAAAGTAAACACAGTCATTCACTTACCAAATGACATCTTGCCATTGTGGGCAACCTAACTGTCTTGCATCGTCCTGCTAATCTGGAAGAAATTATTCTCTTGTCTCTCTAGATTTCTGGCCTGGCACACAATGTGAAATGAAAAGGGCATCCACATTACACAATTACAGCATGTAGTTCCATGGAGAGTACTAGAGAATTCAGACTGTCTCCCCAGTATAAAAATCCCAGGGTCCCATAAGATGGATCCATGACAGTTAGGGTGGTATCAGACTGTTATAATTCTACAGTGTGGATACTCCCAAATTTTTTCTTGCCAGGTAACATTGGCAAAAAGGAAAGGAATAAAGGCAGTTATTGCTGTTTGGAAAAAGCTTTTGAATCAAAACATTACATAGAAGTAGTCTTTATTTATTGAATCTGCATAGATCAAATCCCTCTCAAATCCATCTATGCACAAGGATTAACAATTGCCAAATCATACATACCTTCAATGAGGGTAGTTACTGGAAATACACTGGCAAATGACAGAGAAATGAGGTATACTAAATTTAATTTCTGCTACTTCAGAACATTTCATAAAGAGTGAATTAGGAAAATTATGTCCACTTTATTCTAAATTGGAGGAGCTTATCCAGTTAAAAATGAGAAGGAAATTGTTTTGTCAGACACACTATTTGCTCTGAACTACAGCAATTGTATTATTTGTATATAGCTTTCCATTCCCCCACACATCTCTTTTCACGTGGCTCCTGGTTCCATTTTGGTTATATAAGCAATTGCACTCAAAACCTGAATATTGGGAACAAAATGAATAACTAGACTTCTGATGCGAATAGAATAGTTCTAGAAGGCAGGTGGAGCTGCACTTGGAATGGTATGCTACTGATTAGCTCAGGGCCAGCCCTACCCTTAAGCAGAGTGAAACAGCTGCCTGAGAAAGTAGGTTTAAGCAGAGTGAAACAACTGCATCAGACAGTAGATATCATGAAAGGGAAATTATTGTTTAGTTATTTACTTGTTATTATTGTATATTTTAACTCCCAAGGATAGGAGATGTACTTGAAGGATCTCCAAAGGTATGGGTGGGATTTTCTGCTTCATGGGCCAAAATCACAAGCTTTACTTAGTCTAATATGCACTTTGATTTGGGGCTTATATCCTTATTTCTTTGATAAAGCAATACATGAAAACCAGAGTAGTATAGGGGCTAAAGGTTTGGATTTTGTCCTTGCTGTTTATTGACCACATCATAGGTTCTGAGGCCATTTCTGCACGAGGTGAGGGAATTGCTCCATGCCATTACTCACCGGATCTTCTGGCTCCTTGGTCCAGTCCAGGGTGAATAGGAGCAGTGCTCCACACTGCTCCGGCTTCCAAAATGGTGGCTTTTGGTTGTTCGTGGGTCCCGACCAACCGTGAAGCTCGCTATGCCTAAAGCCCACCCTCCACAGATTGCAGGCTTGCATTGGTGTGAGCCTGTGAATCTGCACAAGGGAGCAGGAACGCAATGGTGCGTTCCAGGAAAATAAAGACCTATTTTTTGCAGTCTTTCAAAAAGATGCTGGAGGACCACTTGGGGTAGTTTTGGAGTGGACTGAGGTGCGTATCTTTGGTAAGTAGTCTGCTCCTAGTCCGCTCCAAGGTGCAGACGTCCTCCGTGGCAGATGCACTGCACCGTTTTAATTCCTTCGTGTGGAAAAGGCCTTAGTCTTCCATCCTCCAGATGTTTGAGCCTTCATTTCCCAGAAGACCAACCAGCATGTTGAATGGTCAGGGATTTTGAGAAACGAAGTCCAAACCTTTTGGTGGACTGAAGGTTGAGAATTACCAGACTACATGACCTCTGGAAACCCACTGTCTTTCACACAACCCATCCACAATATAGAGACAATTATACTGACTGTATACTGTTGTACAAGAAGATAATGTCTGTGAGCATGCCAAAGGTCAGTCCTATATGCAGTTACCTGCAAGCAGAGGCATATCTAGAGTGGGACAACTGGGATGTGTGCACTGGGTGCCAATGCCAGGGGCCTCAAAACCAAACCTTGCCACCACCACCACCTACCGCCACACCCTCACCCCCACAGCAGCCGCCCCCCCGTGCCCCCCCATCTGGGTCCTTCCTGGTGCTTGCCTTAGGCACTGTTGAGCTAGATATGCCACTGCCTGCAAATAACTACTAGTTATCATTGTGTGCTAAATGCCAAGTAAACTTGTATAGAATTGAATCACAAAGCATAACATACAAGATAATGATGTTAAATTTAAGTTTGTCTGCTTTGACAACCAGTTCTATAAGTGGGAAAACACTCGCCGCCACCACTCTTAATGTCAGCCTGGGGTGAAAAGAACTTAATTGGGCTGTCCTATTAGAGCAGGAATGGACTCAGGAGGTTTTGGACTGCAGCTCACAGCATGTCTCACCAGTGACTATGCTGAGTAGGACTGCTGGGACTTGCAGTTTAGTAACATCTGTTGTTGTTGTGTGACTTTGGGTCATTTCTGACTTATGGAGACCCTAAGGTTATCCTATCACAGGGTTTTCTGAGGCCCAAGGTCACCCAGTGAGTTTCCACAGCCAAGTGGAGAATCGAACCCTGGTCTCCAGGGTCATAGCCCAATGCTCAGACCATTATACCACACTACCTCTAGTGTGGTGTAGTGTTTTGAGTAATACCTCTAGGGTCACTTAATTCTGACCTCTCTTCTAGAGGTACAGTGGACACACAAGTAATTTAAGAGAAATCATTGTAAGCAGACAGCAGAGTGCTCTCTTCGCAGGAAGGGCCTATAGAACTGATGACGACATGCTTCAGCTTGATGGACACACCACCATTTGTGGGAATTGCATGGTTTCCATGCGTTGTTTCCCATATCTGATTCATGGCATCTAAAATTAAAAGATCTCAGGCAGCAGACCTAAAACAGTCAATGATAATTATGCCAAGCTATTTTTAACTTTTGAGAGCCGCTCAGATAATCTTGGCAGGTCACTGGCAGTCAGAAAGCTGTAAATAGGCCAAAGGTCTGATATAGAGCAAGGTACCTTCTTCTGTTCTGTTCTATCCTATTCTATATTTATATCTTGATTTTTTCTGCAATGGGCTCAAGGTGACACATGAGGCACTCCTTTTTTTTTTTTTTTTTTGCCAATTTTATCCTCCCAACAATCCTGCAAGGATGGTCAATGTGAAAGCAAGTAAAAGAGAATGAGCCTGAACATGAGCCTTAGTGAGCATGGTATAGACTTCAGTACAGTCCTCCTTTCACATTCATGGGTTTGGGCTTCATGAATTTGATTATTCGCAAGGTGTGTGCATGCCTTCCTCCCATTATTTTGCCTTGTGCTGGGCATGGAGAACGAAGGGAACCGTACCTGGGGAAAAGGAAAGGAAATGTGGGGAAGACATACATGCATGTTCTCCCCTTTAGAGCTCCACCTCCCATTCCCATGCATGTGGCCCTAGAAGGAGAATACACGCAGAGGCAAAAAGCAAGGGAATGGAGGGGGGAAGCATGCATGCACCTTCCTTCGCCCCTCTGGAGCTCCCCCTCTTATTCCCATGCATTTTGCCCCAGCATGAAGAATGTGTGCTAAAGCAAAACACAAGGAAATGAGGGGAAGGCACGCAAGTGTCTTCTCCCCTTCAGACCTCCCCTTTTCATTCTCTTACATTTGCCCCGGTGTGGAGAACATGCACTGAGGCAAAAGGCATGAAAATGGGAGGAAGCCCTGGAGGGGAATGGGAGGGAGAGCATAATGGGGAAGTTATTCACCGTTTTTCCACTTTTATGAGGGTTCTGCACTCTGAACCCTTGTGAAAGTGGAGGATCCTCTGTATAGACCTTTTGATGTGGATATTGTGATTGATTTGTGGTCCAGAAGACCACTGCGACCTGCCTCCCCTTTCACCATATGCTTCCGTTTGTTGATACAGAATTCAGGTTTTAAGTGAGACCTCCAACAAAATGTTTTGGTGTAGTGTGCTGCTCAGGCTGCTATGTACAAGCATTCTGTATGTACAAGCAACCTGGCGGTTGGGGAGCAGGGGAGAAAGCAGAGGAAATGAGGCACATAATAAGTAGAGAGGTGATACAGGAATACCTGGCCACTTTGGATGAATTCAAGTCTCCAGGGCCAGATGAATTGCATCCTAGGATATTAAAAGAGTTGGCAGAGGTCATTTCGGAACCGCTTGCTATAATTTTTGAGAAATCTTGGAGGACAGGAGAAGTTCCAGCAGACTGGAAGAGAGCAAATGTTATCCCCATCTTCAAGAAGGGAAAAAAAGAGGACCCAAATAATTATCGTCCAGTCAGCCTGACATCAGTACCCGGAAAGATCCTGGAGCAGATCATTAAGCAGTCAGTTTCTAATCATTTAGAAAGCAACGCGGTAATCACGAGAAGTCAACATGGATTTCTCAAAAATAAGTCATGTCAGATTAATCTTATCTCTTTTTATGATAGAGTTACTAGCATGATAGATGAAGGGAATGCTGTGGATGTAGCATACCTTGATTTCAGTAAGGCCTTCGACAAAGTTCCCCATGACATTCTTGCAAAAAAGCTAGTAAAATGTGTGCTGGGCAGGGCTACTGTTATTTGGATTTGTAATTGGTTGACCGACCGAACCCAAAGGGTGATCACAAATGGCTGCTTTTCATCCTGGAGAGAAGTGACTAGTGGGGTGCCACAGGGTTCTGTCCTAGGCCCAGTACTGTTCAATATTTTTATCAATGACTTGGATGAAGGAATAGAGGGCATGCTCATCAAATTTGCAGATGACACCAAATTGGGAGGGGTTGCTAATACGCCAGAGGACAGGATCAAAATTCAAAATGACCTGGATAGATTGGAAAGCTGGGCCAGGGCGAACAAAATGAAATTCAACAGAGAGAAATGTAAGGTCCTACACTTAGGTAGAAAGAATGGAATACAGAAATATAGGATGGGGGACACGTGGCTGGATAGCAGTACGTGTGAAAGGGATCTAGGAGTCTTCATAGACCACAAGCTGAACATGAGTCAGCAGTGTGATGCGGCAGCCAAGAAAGCCAATGCAATTCTTGGCTGCATCAATAGGAGCATGGTGTCTAGATTGAGGGAGGTACTGGTACCACTCTACTCTGCTTTGGTTAGACCCCATCTTGAATACTGTGTCCAGTTCTGGGCACCCCAATTCAAGAAGGATATTGACAAGCTGGAGCAAGTCCAGAGGAGGGCAACCAAAATGGTGAGAGGCCTGGAAGACATGCCCTATGAAGATAGACTTAGAGAGCTGGGTATGTTTAGTCTGCAGAAGAGGAGGTTAAGAGGGAACATGATAGCCATGTTTAAATACTTGAAGGGATGCCACGTAGAGGAAGGAGGGGGCTTGTTTTCTGCTGCTCCAGAGACAAGGACAAGGAGCAATGGACTCAAGCTGCAGGAAAGGAGATTCCACCTGAACCTCAGGAAGAACTTCCTGACAGTCAGGGCTGTCCGGCAATGGAATCTGCTGCCTCGGAGTGTAGTGGAGTCTCCTTCCTTGGCGGTTTTTAAGCAGAGGCTTGATGGCCATCTGTCGGGATTGATTTGAGGGTGTTCCTGCATGGCAGGGGGTTGGACTGGATGGCCTGTGTGGTCTCTTCCAACTTTACATTTCTATGATTCTATGATTCAAGTCCACTGATACTTCTCTCTTGTGCATGGATGGTTCAGAGCCTGAACATAAGAAACAGAAAGAATGACTTCAATACTGGGGATGCTTCACCCTGCACCTTCTTGTTTCTCCAGGTAGCAACTTTTGCCTACGTTATGAGGCCATTTCCCTAGTATCAAATTGATACATTTATATCCTTTTTTATTTAAATTGTTAATTTAAAAATTACAAACAAATACAAAGTGAGGTATAAAGTACATCATTCCTTTATTATGGGTACTTTTCATTGCCTTGTTATCTTTAGTGTTCAGCCACCATTATCAGTTAACCTACATTTTTTTGAGCATTTGTGCTGAAAATCCTGGTAACTATTTGCTTATAAGTGGCATATATTTAATATTTAAGCACTTTCAGCAAATCTTTGAGACAATTATCTCATAATGAGCAGCCCACATGCCAGCAAGCTAGTCTAGAGTGCTTCACAAATGCATGAAAATATTAACCTTTAACAAGGGGGTAGAAAGAGGAAAAAAAGGCCACACAATCATCATCTCACCCAGAGCACTTACAATGACAGAATGTATTATATTTACAGAAATGTCCTTTCTAAAGGTGCTGTTTCTATATAAAGTAGCAAGTAATTGCTGTAAGGAAACTTGTGATGCCGTGGATTGCCTTGGCAATAAAAAAACAGGGAGAAAGAAGGATGCTTATATAATATGGCTTGCGGCCACAAGCTGAGTCAGTATACAATATAGCTCTGAAACAACACAAAACTTCCTATCTATATATCTTTCTACCTTCACATATCCCCCCTGCCCAAATCTAGCACATTGCAGTTGTGATAGATAACAACTGCTGCCAACCCCAGCCAGGCCATCAAGGACAATGGGGTTGTTATCCAAAATACCTGGAAGAGGCTTGGTTGGGACATATCTGTGATATATACTAACTATAGATTTCATTGTCTAAGCCAGAACTTTCCAAACTGTGTGTCATGACACATTAGTGTGTCAGTTGCAGTCTGCAGGTGTGTCACCGCCATTCCCCCAAACCTCAGCAAGGGCAGCGGCAGGCCCACCCTAGATACACCTCTGGGTACTGCACATGCATAATTGAGTTGAAACAGTGAAAGTGAATGTAAAAAGGCATGGTGGCTCAACAAAAAGCCACCTATCTGTAGGCATGTGCCACGCGAGATTGTTCTCTCGTTTCTTGTAATTTCATTATTGCAATTTATGTATGTGTCCGTATCTCTTATAAGGGGTTAGTTTAACCTCCACTTTGCTAGTAAAACTGAACTACTATGTCGCAAAATGATACATGTCTAAAAAGTGTGTCACCATGAAAAGTTTGGAAAGCTCTGGTCTAAGCACTTATTCTTATGGAACCAAACTGTAACCATTTAGGCTTAGGTGGGAATTCTCAGCAGGTTTGAGTGAACCCCAGTATTTGCAGAAGTTATATTTCTTTAATAGAATAATAAACTCTAAAGGAAAAAAGGAGGGAGATTGAAGCAGCCCAAATGAGGACCCAGATGAGCTCAACTCATCATCCTTAGCCTGCACAGAGCACTGGCAGTTGGGGGACCTAGGATGGGATACTGTGAGGCTATGAGTTTCTCAAGAATAAAGTGAAATCTATTACTTTGCAACATTTTGTAGGAGGTTCCACTTAGATTCTCATACTTTAATTCTAGGAAGCCAAGCCGTTTTGTAACATTTTAATCCACTAATGTGTGGAAATATACTTTCTCGCTACAACAGTTGTCTAAAATCCAGAAAGATCCATGAGTCATGGCAATCCAAAGTAAAAGGTGTATGCCTTATGCAAATATACAGTGAAGTAAAGGCTGGAAGTGTGGAGTAGTGATTTGAGTAGTGGACTAGGACGCTAGAGATCAGGGTTTAAATGTCCATTCAGTGATGGAAACCCAACAAGTCATCTTAAGTCACACTGTCTCAGCCTAAGAAGAAAGCAATGACAAATCTCCTCTGAATAAATCTTGTGAAGAAAACCCCATGATAGGTTCAACCTAAGTTGGAATCAACCTGAAGGCACACAACAACAAAGTGATGGGGGAAGCTGTCTTCTGGACCTCTGGCTGTCTCATAGGTCTTAAAAGTGGGTGAGCAAAACACATTCCTCTAAATGTTGTTGGACTCCAGTTACCATTAGTGCTAGCCAGCATGGCCAAAGGTGAGGAATGGTGGGAACTGCAGTTTCAGTAACAGTCTGGAAAGCTATACTTTGGCTACCCAACATTTGTAAGCAAAGATTAGAAAGGTTACTTTTTTGGACTACAGCTTCCAGAATCTCTTACAATCTCCCAGTCAGCTTTGCATCTGCCAGAGGCACTTTGGTATGTCCTTGTGTAAAACTTCTAATAGGCTGGATCTATAATCTGATAAATTTCCCAAGACGGGGTACAAAAATGACATACCTCAGCGGGTCAAGTCATTGGTCAAGAGAACCTGAAGCTGACTGGCGTGATGTCCTTCTCACTCAATTGGAAGCCAAAACAATCAATTTTTAAGTGAAATAAATGGCTTTTTTCTAAGATTTCAAACTGTAGTATAGATGTTTGTTATTCTGTATAATATAATCATGAAGCTTAGCTATCAAAAAGGGGGGATTTAGACTCGTTGACTTAAAAGCTTACTGATGTTGCTGAAAAATTCACAGGTAAGGGCTACTTTGAACTGGTGAATAGACAGGCATCACTGTGATCTGATAAATCCAGTCCTTTAATGTAGAATTCTGGGAATAAAGCCCAAAGGAACAGCTAAGAGGGTTGCATGGGGACACTTGAAAAGTATTTCTTATTTAGATTATAAATACAAGTTTAAGGGAGCACAAAAATACCCAAGAATTCATGGGAAAACTGTCTTTAAAGTGGCTCTTACTGATTCTCTTGAGGGCACAGTAGCATTGACTCACACACTAGAAATATTAATAGTAAGCTGTTACAAGACCTTAAAAACTTCTTAGAAAATGGGTACTTCCATGAAATAACGCTCAAGATGAGTAAGGATTTCATTTTCTGTAAGAATTTGACAGAATTTGAGGCAGGAAAGGCTCCTAATGGGGGAGAAATTGTAATTGCCAAACCTACCCATCCAAGCCCAAGGCCCTTGAGGCCTACATCCAATTGTTAATCCTAACTAAAGTAGACACATTTAATCATCGGTATATTGACATCAATGCAAGTTCTATCAATTCCATGGGCCTCTTCTACTTGTCACAAACTGGATTGGCCATGCAGAGTGAGAGATTCTGGGAACTGTAGTCAAAAAGGAACTTTCCCAAGCTCTGTTTTAAAACTGGTATCATGAACCTTGCAGAACACATAGGCCCTTTTCACACGGCATTTGCCATGTGAAAGGACTTCTGGAGTGTCACGCGACTGCGAGGAGCATTTCAGACGACATCCTTGCAATTGCGCAATGCTGCTGGGGCCGGCAGGCGCCAATCGTGGACTATTTCATTTTTGGCTTGTAGGCAAAAATGGTCTGTGATCGTGCATCGCTCCGGGACCCAATGCACACTTACCTTGTGTGTGGAGTTCCAGAGCCGCAATCCTCGCGCTTCTTCCTCCAGTGCAGCCTGGGAAAATACCTAGCTGCGCTGTGGAAGGAAGAGGCGAAGACCTTATGCTGCCTGCCGTCCGGCAGTCAACTCCTGCAGAGCTGAAGCAGTGGGGACACAAGAGCCTCTTGCAAGAGACTGCTCTTGTGATCCCCGTGTCCCGCCCCGGAAAGAGGTAAGATGCAGAAAGGGCCGTAAACTTTCCACAGTTAGATCTGGAAGTGGGAGAGAGGGTTTCCAATATTTCCAGAATGCTTTGGAGAGAGAATTACGGAGAAAGAGGTGTGGGAGGCATGGGCTAATAGTCGAGCGTGTTACATCCCCTCAAATCTGAGGATCTAATTTGCACCACATTATGCATATTATTAAAATTATGCTTATTATAAATTTGAATTTTAACCATACAAATTCAACACATTATTAGTTTCATTTTTATCTCCAACTATGCTTCAGCCTTGTTGCCATTTTTATTGCAACAGCTTTTCTGAGAGAACTAAGAGAAAGTAATCTCAGACTCAGAACAGAGAGGACTTTTCCATCCCTAGCATGGGGACGGGAGATGAGCAGGGCTGCAATGATGCTTCTGCACGATGTTTCCCTAACGCAGCCTGGGAAACTGTCCAGTCGCACTGCGGAAGGAAGAGGTATGTCCATCACTCTACCTCCCACAGCAAGCTGGTCTGGTGAGGAGGGGAGTGCTCCCATCGTGCTCCCTTCCCAGCAGAGCTGCTGCTGGGATTGCCACCAGAGGACCACTCAAGAAGGTAGAGTACGGAAAGGGCCAGAGACACTATGTGCATTTGTTTTCAAGGTGCCTGTTGACTTATAGCAGCTCCCTGAATATTATAAGGTTTTCTTATGCAAGGAATACTGAGGGGTGGTTTTGCCAGTGACTTCCTCTGAAATATAACCTGAAATACCTGGTATTAATTGGCAGTCTCCCATCCAAGTACTAATCGGAGCTGACTCTGCTCAGCTTCCAAGGTTAGATGGTATCTGGTGCCTCTAGGCAGAGAGATTCAAGTTTAAATCCCTGCTTGGTCATGGACTTTGCCATGTGAACCTGGACTAACACTACCTTTCAGCAAGTATACCTTACTGGGCTGTTGTGGGGATCCTCAGAGAGGTGAGTGCCACAATGTGCATATCGGACCCATGCATTTCTTGCCTCTTAAAAGCACCCCAAGGGGGACTAGTGGAGTGGGATAGAGGAAGTGCTGAATGCCTCACTACAGCAAGTCCAGTTTCTGTCTTGCCTAGAAGAGGCCATGGTGAGACCATTACTGGAAAAAAACTTTCCGGGACCCCACTGTGGTGAAGAATTATTGGCTAGTCTCCAGTATCTCTTTTTGGGGCAAGGTTCCAGAGCATGTGGTGGCCTCCCAACTCCAGGAGTTCCTTGATGAAATAAATGGCTTAATGGCTGCTTTTCATCCTGGAGAGAAGTGACTTGTGGGGTGCCACAGGATTCTTTCCTGGGCCCAGTGCTATTCAACATCTTCATCAATGACTTGAATGAAGGAATAGAGGGCATGCTTATCAAATTTGCAGATGACACCAAATTGGGAGGGGTTGCTAATATGCCAGAGGACAGGATCAAAATTCAAATCAACCTTAACACATTGGAAAGCTAACAAAATGAACTTCAACAGAGAAAGATATAAGGTTCTACACTTAAGCAGATAAAAATGGAATGCACAAATATAGGATGGATGACACATGGCTGGATAACAGTACATGTGAAAGGGATCTAGAAGTCTTGGTGGATCACAAGCTGAACATGAGTCAGCAGTGTGATGTGGCAGCCAAGAAAGCCAATACAGTTCTTGGTTGCATCAATAGGAGTATGATGATCAAGGTAATGGTGCCACTCTATTCTGCCTTGGTTAGACCTCACCCGGAATACTGTGTCCAGTTCTGGGCACCTCAATTCAAGAAAGATATTGACAAGCTGGAGCATGTCCAGAGAAGGGTGACCAAAATGGTGAAGAGTTTGGAAGCCATGCCCTAAAAAGGATCAGCTTAGGGAGCTGGGTATGTTTAGTCTGCAGAAGAGAAGGTTAAGAGGAGATATGATAGCGATGTTTAAATATTTGAAGGGATGCCATGTCAAGGAGGGAGCGGGCTTGTTTTCTGCTGCTCCAGAGACTAAGACAAGGAGCAATAGATTCAAGCTGCAGGAAGGGAGATTCCACCTGAACCTCAGGAAAAACGTCCTGATGGTCATTGCTGTCCAGCAGTGGAATATGCTGCCTTGGTGCATGGTGGAGTCTCCTTCTTTGAAGGTTTTTAAACAGAGCTGAATGGCCATCTGTTGGGAATGTTTTGATGTGTGTTCCTGCATGGCAGGGGGTTGGACTGGACGGCCCCTGTGGTCTCTTCCAACTCTATGATTCTATGATTATCTAGATCAATTTCAGACTGGTTTCACATCTGGGTATGGTACAGAAGACAGTTTTAGTTGCCTTGGCAAATGATCTACACAGGGATTTAGATAGGGGGAGTGTGTCCCTGTTGGTTCTGCTAGACCTCTCATTGGGTATGAATACCTTTGACCATGGTATCCTTCTGGATTATCTCTTCTGGGATGGGACTTGAGGGTACTGATTTACGCTAGTTCTGGTCCTTCTTGGAGGGGCAGATTCAGAAGATGGTGCTGGGAGATGACTGTTAGAAACTCTGACTGTTGGTTTATGGTGTCCCTAAGGACTCAGTTCTTCCCATCATGCAGTTTAATATTTATTTGAAACTGCTGGGAGAGATCCTCTGGAATGTTGGGGTTCAGTGACCAGTATGCTGATGACATACGGTAGCTCTGTCTTTCCTTTCCATTTGATTCCATTTATTTCTGCACTAAACCAGTTTCTGCCCTAAGTAATGGGCTGGATGAGGGTGAAAAAATTGAAACTTAATCCAGACAAGGCAGAGGTGCACCTGGTCAAAGCAGATCAAGGAACAGGGATTCAGCCTGTGCTGGGTAGAGTTACACTCCCCCTGAAATCTCAGGTTCACAGCTTGGGTGTACTTCTGGATTCAGAACTGAACCTGGCTGCCCAGGTTTTGGTGGTGACCAGGAGTGGGCTTGAATGTTAAAACTAATGTTCTAGCTGTACCCATTCCTTGAGATG
The DNA here is from genome assembly GCA_948474755.1 of Ctenosaura bakeri. Classification (NCBI taxonomy): domain Eukaryota; kingdom Metazoa; phylum Chordata; class Lepidosauria; order Squamata; family Iguanidae; genus Ctenosaura; species Ctenosaura bakeri. The sequence continues at coordinate 493,483 of CAOLHI010000720.1, forward strand.
TCAGATTTGTTCATGGGGCTGCCTTTGGAAACTGTTCAGAAGCTTTAGCAGTTCCAAAATGCTGCTGCCAGGTGGTTCACCAGGTTGCACATACCATGTGCTCCCCCTGTTAAAACAATTTCACTGACTGCTGGTCTGTTTCCAGGCACCACTCAAAGGGCTGGTTTTGGCCTTAAAAGCCCTATTCAACGTGAGTCCAGAATATCTGAAAGATATCTCCTTATACAAGCTATCTCAAGCTTTAAGATTTGCAGGGGAGAGCTTTCTCTAATCCTACTACCTTCACAGGCATGTTAGTTCAGGACACAGGAAAGAGCCTCCTCTGTGGTATCTCCCAGGCTGTGGTACTTTCCTCCATGGGAAGTCAAGTTGGCCCCCTCCCTACTCTCATTCTACCAGCAGCTGAAGACATTTTTATTCAGGCAGGCCTTTGAGATTTAAATTTATGTAGCAGTAGTGTGTGTGGAGCTGTGTGCTGTATTTTATTTTTAAAAATCTTTTATCAGCAATTATGTTTTAAATGTGTTTTAACTGTTTTAAGCATGTTTAAATAATATTGTCAGTTAATATTTTCTTAAACTTTTGTAAAATAAGTTTTTTACTTTTTTTAAAAAAATTCCTATAAGCCAACTTGGATCCATTCCTGAGAGAAAGGCAGGGAATAAACAAACAAACAAATAGGAATTAAGGTGGCCAATAACAACCTTTTGTCACATACAGGAACTTCTAATGACATTGTATTCTCATCTGAGATGGAAGGTTATTGGGAAGGAATACTGTGGTATTAGGGAGGTCCTATGATATCATCTCACTATGCCTTCCAGATGAGTCCCAGGCCTTTTTCACACTACACTATTATAGTGCTATTATTCCACTTTCAACATCCTATGGAATCCTGGGCCCTTTTCGCATGTTACCCATTTGCGTGGCTGGGGGGGGGCGTCTCATGTGAGAAGCCTCATCCGGAACGCTGCCGCTTCCCCGCTCCTTCGTCCTGGAGGTCGCTTCCTGGTAGTGCGACCGTTGCGCTCGTGCCCCACCCCTTCCTTTCGCAGCGCAGCCTGGGAGCTGTAGGCTGCGCTGGGGGAGGAAGCGCGACCGGGATGGTTTGTTCGGCGCACCGCACGCAGGTAAGTGCGCAAGGGCCCCACGAGCATTGCATGACTGCGCAGTATTTTCGGCTTAAAGCCAAAAATAATAAAATATGCGATCGTCCTGCTTTAGGCTCGTGAGTGTCGCGTGAGTGGGAGTGTATCGTACAGACCGACGCTCCCATTTACGCGACACTCAAGGGGCCCTCGCGCAAAAAAAACTGCGTGCGAAAAGGGCCCTGGAGTTTGCAGTTTAGGGAGGGGCATTTAGAATTTTCAGCCAGAGAGCTCTTTGGCCTCAGTAAACTGCAAACCCCAGAATTCTACAAGATGTTGAAAGTGGAATAATAGCACTATAAGAGTGTAGTGTGGAAATGGCCCCTGTGAAGTCAATAGAACACATCTACATAAACATACATGTTGGCAATATTACTGTCAAAAAGAAAGGGTTCTCATGTCTGAATGGTGTTGATTTTTTATATGCAAATAGTACTTATATGAGTCAGTTGTGTGCATAAAAAAGAGTATAGTATTATCAAATTCTCTTGTGGCTAGGTAGAATAATGTGAATTAAGCCTTTATTTTACATTTTAGTGTCTGCAAGACCTCTATTTCTCTTTGAACAAAAGGCAATTGATTTTGCATATATAAAAACTGCCAGTGAGTTCAGTGGGAATTTGCAAACTAAAAAAAAAATCTATGCAACCAAGAAGGATACATGGATTTTTTAAAAAGTTATTTTCAAGATTTTTTTTTAAACAAGTGCAAATGTAATAGAAGTTTTTACAAAGAAATTTAGTGAGTGGTTGTTAAGGGAAGCTGCTTTGAGTTATCTGGGTCTACCAGTCAAAATAACAAACACCTAAGTAAAAATCAAAGACCTAAATCCAATTGCTAGTTCCAGCTAGAAGACAGTTATTGAATAAAGTGCCCCAGTGGTAAGTTAACACTTATATAAATTCTACTGATTCACTGCTAGTTTGGACTAGCAATTGGATTTAGGCTGAAGTAAATCCAGCTATTTTGAGAACAGCATGGTATCGTGGTTTGAACATTGGACCATGTCCCTGGAGACCACGACTTGATTCTGTGTTCAGCCATGGAAACCCACAGAGTGATCCTGGGCATGTCATATACTCTCAACCCCAGAAAACCCTGTGGTAGGTTCAGCTAAGGGTTGCTATAAGTTGGAAAGGCACACAACAACAACATATCCAACTATTTAGCATAGGATGGTGACTCTGTGATTAATTTCAATACACAGAGTCTAGTCAGTAGGTAGCACTGGATCTAGTTATATCTGAGTGGAATCTGCCATTTCCTTTTGTTTCTATTGTTCATTTCCTATATAAGAGAGAAAATATACATATATTTGAGTTTCCTTTTAAACCTTTCACAACAATGGCTAAGAAAATGAAGTGCAAAGCCAAGTAGTGTCTGGTTTGAATCTCACCTTTATTATAGACTTATTATGTTTTGATAATTAAAAAGTACTCTCTATTAGCCTCAAATTTCCATCTATAATACAGAGAATAGTATTTGTGAACTAGTTTATGGAGCTAATGTAAGGGCAAGAATATAATGAATGTAAATCACATTGAGCACTGTTTGAATACTAAGTCCTTTCTGTAGGACAACGCTCTCACGCATCATCTGGTCGCAATCCTGGCAGCACTTCTGCCGGGATGGGAGTGTGTCCTTGGCGCTCCCCTCTGCACCCAACTGACTGCCTACAGAAGGGAGTGCGAGGGACATGCCTCTTCCTTCCATACTGCAGCTGGCTGTCTTAGGCCCTTTTCGCATGGCATTTCCAATTCGAAAGGACCCCTTGAGTGTCGCGCACATGTGAGGAGCAGTCCACACGATGCACTCACATTTGTGCAACGTTCAAGGGCCAGACGCGGACTGCGCACGCGTTTTTTCATTTTCAGCTTGAAGCCGAAAATGCTGCACAGTTGTGTATCTCTCCGGGGTCCCGTGTGCACTTACCTGGTGTGCGGAGCCTTGGGAACCGGGCCAGTCTCGCTTCCTGTCTCAGTGCAGCCTGGGAAGGTCCCAGGCTGCACTGAGAAAGGAAGATGTGGGGCACTCACGCAAGCAGGAAGCTCATGCGGAGCTGAAGAAGCAGGGAAGCAAGAGCCTCTCTCTGGAGGCTGCTCGCACAAGCACTGCACCCCAGTGCCAAAAATAGGTGAGTTGCGGAAACGGCCCTAGTGTTCACTACTACCAACTGAGTCTTTGGGGCTATATACCTTATACAGACTGTTGCTCATACAGTCAGCCCACCACATTTGCGGGTTTGACATTCATGGATTTGATTAATTGCGAGTTTCTCCAACCCCTACTCCCCCACCTCAGGTACTACTTTTGCGGGGTAACTTTCCCTCTTGGTGGCTCCAATCAGGTTGCCCAGCTCTTTAAAAATCTCCCTCCAGTCCTCCTCCTCCTCTACTAGCCGCTGCCTGGCCAGCCAAGGACAGCCCAAAGTCTGATTTCTCAGGACCACAAGCCCTCTCCAAAAGCTCTCCATATACCCAAGGAAGAGATGGGCAAGAGAGAGAAAATACAGCATCACCATGACAACCAAATTTTTTCCCTGACCTGGTTTAGACATTGGGCACCCATCCTCCCCATCCACTTGGCTTTTCGCATCTTACCTTCGTCGCGGCAGTGGGGGGCGGTGCTCGTGCAAGCAGCCATTTGTGCGAGCCCCTCACGGCAGCCCTTCTGCCTCCCGCAGCTGTTTGCCGGTTGTGTGAGCGTCACGCGAACGCTCCACCCCTTCCTTCCGCAGTGCAGTCTGGGAGCTGTAAGCTGCGCTGGGGGAGGAAGTGCGACTGGCCCGCTCGCCCGACGCACCGCACGCAGGTAAGTGCGCGAGGGCCCTGGGAGCATTGCGTGACCATGCAGTATTTTCGGCTTAGAGCCAAAAATAATAAAATGCACACACGTCCGGCTTTAGGCTCGTAAGCGTCGCGTGAATGGGAGTGCATCATACGGACCGACGCTCTCATTCACGAGACGCTAAAGGGGCCCTTGCGCTACAGAAACTGCATGCGAAAAGGGCCCATGCCTCAGCCCCCTTCCCAGAGACACACAAATTTTGATATTTGCAAATGATTTCACTTTTGTGAGGGTCCTGTGCCCCTAACCCTAGAAAATGTGGAGGGCCAAGTGTATTTTGAGAAAGGCTGGATAACAATTCTCTTCTATTTTAACACTTTAATTGTAGTATCTGGACTTTAATTAATGTTATGACTGGACTTGAAGATGTTTTGCTTCAAGAACATATGTTGCCTAGCAGAAACAGAGTTAGGCCATTTCTGCACTAGACTGTTATAGCGCTATTATTCCACTTACAACATCCTATGGAATCCTGGGGTTTGCAGTTTAGAGAGGGGCCTATACTGATTAAACAATTTCAGGCAATGGGCACTTAAGTATATTATCTCTAAGAGTTCAAAATGAATTTAAAACTTTTCCAAAGTATAGCTCACAGTCTCCTTTACCCTGTGAATGACCACACTGTCTAGGGAACTGTGGTCCAAAAATTAACTTTCCCCAGCTCTGCTCATCTCACAGTTGTGCTTCCTGATCAAAGGTGGGAACTTTCATAATGATACTGGAAACAGCTAGGTACAAATGAGCAGTGATGTAGACTCAAGTCAATAGACTCAAGTGGGACTTAAGTCACGTCAGTGACTCAACTCGGACTCGACTCAGCCATAAATGATGCACTAACTTGACTTGACTCTAGACTTGTATATTTTTAGTGACTGACTTGCTGCCCTTGGTTCAGTAACATAACACATTCATTCAGAAACCTTATAACTTTGAACAACACTTCCATCTCTTTTTGCCCACTGGTCACATGACAACCTGTCTCAAACCGAAAGTGTGGGTGCATTACTCAGAGGGGAACAGCAAATGTGTTAGGCAACGGGCTTGAGGAAGAAGGATCCTTCCTTTTAAAGCTTTTGAATGTTCAGTAATGGGGAGTAAGATAGGACCCTATTCTCCACTTCCGAAGCTGCAGATGGCAAAATTGCAAAGATGGAGAGCCGACTCTGCTTAAATTGTTAAAACTGAATTTATTTAACTCTATCCAACAATTCTGAAATTTTGATTGGGGTATAAAGTTGGCTTCCAGACTTGAGACTTGACTTGAAAGTATCTTCAAGGACTTGAGACTTGACTTGGGTCATTTCTGCATTAGGCTGTTATAGCGCTATTATTCCACTTGCAACATCCTATGAAATCCTGGGGTTTGCAGTTTCGGGAGGGGCTGGCCAGACCCTCCCAAAACTGCAAACCCCAGGATTCCATAGGATGTTGCAAGTGGAATAATAGGATTCCATAGGATGTTGCAAGTGGAATAATAGCACTATAACAGCCTAGTGCAGAAAGCATTTTGAAAGTATCTTCAAGGACTTGAGACTTGATTTGAAACTTGAAGGGAGAGACTTGAGACTTGACTTGAGACTTGGAGTAAAAGACTTAAATACATCACTGCAAATGAGTAATTACTGTCCTGACATAGCCAAGTTCCATTATGTTTGAAACATAAAGCAAGATACACCTTTGGCCATGTGTCTGTAATTTTTACCATGTTACTTCTATAGAGGGTTATATTGTTGTGGTGGTGTGCTTTTAAGTCATTTCTCACTTGTGAGAACTCTAAGATGAACCCATCACAGAGTTTTATTGGCTAATTTTCTTCGGAGGTTTGCCCTTGCCTTTCTCTGATGACTTGCCCAAGATCGCCCAGTAGGATTCCATGGTCAAATGGGGATTCACACCCTGTTCTCCCAGTGTCCTAGTCCAACATTCAGACCCCCACTCCATGCTGGTTTGCCTATAGAGGGTATATTCTCACTAAATTATGGAGGAGGAATATGACATGGTTCCAGTGCTGGTGTACGCTGTTTCATGATCTTTTTTGAGGCCACAAAGAACTGTGTGGGAGAAGCAGCATGTATTTTGTGTTAGAAGCCCATGGCTTTCAGTATTCAGAATGTTTAAAGAACTAACAGTAACCAACTTTTAGTAAATTTTACTTTATTTTTAAAAAGTCAGAATAACAATAACTAACTACTTTGGGGGTGTTTGTGGTATAACTGTAAGGAATTACTTTTTCTAATTAGCTTTCCAGGTCTGTTACTAGACTCGGGAAACTATAGCTGGTTCCTTCTGCTGGAAGCTCCCTCCATCCCCTAAACATCAAAACGCCAGCACCTATTTGCATATGCACATTAATTTAAATATATCAACATTTCATTCCCTGCATTGCTGTTGAGGTAAAAAGAAAAAAAATAAAAGAAAGAAATAACCATAAAGAGACCGGTGGGGGGGCAACCTGGTTATGATTCCCCCCCCAAAATTAGGACATTTGAAGTCTTTCATGTAGCAATCATAGCTGTGAGATACTTTTCTCATTATTAACTTTCAAAGAAGCAGGCCGTGTATTTCCTTGCAGGCAGCTTTGAACCCCATGACCTTTATTAATATATGGTTTGTTTTTCAATCAGAAACTCTGTATAGCTCAGTTAAGCTAAACTTCTTCTGTTGCATTCTAGTACATGAAAAGCCCGCTTTCCTGTATCTTCCCAAAAGCGATGTGAGATGCTTGTGGTTTGGGCTGACAGCTGGTAGCCTGGGGGATGATTCTAATTTTGCTGTACTTTCTCTGCCTTTGTAACAGGTAGGACAGGAGACAGACAGCTAATATTCTGTAATGGAAGGAAAAACTATGCGAAAAGACTGATGCAATTGCAATTCACACTGCAGTGATGTTATCACATTTCCAGAGCTTGAGAGAATTATTTTTTGGGACTGCAACTCCCAGAATCCCAGCCAGCCTATATGGCCACTGCAGTCATTTTTCCAAGTTCTGCTTGCAGAGTTTCAAAGGTAAAGGACTGGATGGGTGCTGAATGTTATTGGGGGGAAAAATTCCTTACATTGAAAGGCCTCTCTAAATATATACTTTTAAACTTCTTTTAAACTTTAAACTTTTTCTACATTTTATGCTAGATGTGAAGAACAGGAGCAGGAAATGTGTAGTGCTCCAGATCAATTGCAGGTCCCATCATAATTAGTGAGGAGAAATTATGGAAGATGCAATCCAGCAACACAGGACTGTGTGCTTCTCGTCCTTGACATACAAGTTAACTTAGCACTCACATTATCAGAATTAAAACCACACTTGGAAGTAGAGTTAAAACAACATGAGTGTCTAATTCACTGATTCCATTGCAGGGAAGTATAACTAACTCATTCACTGGTATTAATTTTTCCCATCATAATGTATTTAGAACACTTCACATTTCATCACCTTCATTAAAATTAAAATGACTGTATCTATTCAGGCAGGAAACACAACCAACGAGCATTTTATCTGTTGGAGGCTACTATTTGTATGTTTGTGAGAGGTTTTTTTAAATTTTAAACTCATATACAGAGCAAACATTTCATTCCCAGTCCTGTTGCCAAGATATTTTTCTCCCTACAAAGAACCTCAAGTCCAAAGCATGAAAATCAAAACCCAATTTGTAGGGTTTTTTTTAAAAAAAAATTAATTAAACAATGATTAATCCAACCATGAAGATCAAATGGGAAATCGAAATGCTTTTTGCATGTAGGAACATTCCTACCCAAGATGAATAGGAAGAGAAAAATAAAAGATGGAGTGAATAAGTTGAAGGTACAGAATATTAGCCTATTCACAAATGTAATCATTTATCAGTGAACCTCTGTTCCATTATGCTGATTGATGGAGCTTCACATCCTTCTTTTGAAAGTAGTAAAGCTACCAAGTCTTTCCCTTGTTCCTCACATTTCTCTCTCCTGTATCTAATCCTGTCATCTCTTAAACCATAATGAATGCTTTACTTGATAAAAAGGATAATGATCATTCCCCAATGCCCAGATAAATAAAATTCCCAGCTCCAATTTTCTCAGCACTGAGATGAATACAGTGGGACTATCTCAGTGCATTTTCTTTAAAAAAAAAAAATCTTTCAAAAAACAGAAAAAGAACTGTGTATCTTCCTAGGGCAATTATATACACAATGAGGCTTAGACTAAAATTAGCCCTTATGGGACTAGTTGATCATAAAATCCTAACAGGACTAATTTGAGTCCCATCTTCCCAGGTTCAAGGAAGAACATGTTATCAGTGTCCAAAAATGTGACTAACAGACAGATTGTCTTGAAGACCCTTAGAGGACTGAAAAGAGGAAATGGGAATGTGATGGCAGCAACCATCTCAGTACATTGACCATAAAGAATAGGACCTATAAGCAGAAGTGTTTACATTGCACTGTTGACATGTAGGCATCATATTTAAAACATTTTGCCTAGAAGGCAGCAGTTGAACACCAATGCCTAAAATCTCAAAAGAAGCTGCTGTAAGAATATGTAGCACATATCTCTGTGCCACATAAAGTTACTATCTGGCTACTTTGTAGCACTGAAGAATTATACTCTGAGTATGTAAACTATTCCCAGAAACTTTTATCCCACTGGAAGTCCTTGATGAAAGTCCAAGCATATTAAAGTGCCTTCTGGAACCTTATTCTGTCACACTTTTCCAACTCTAGCAGTTTGTGCAACAAGGACAAATTTGTCTTTGTAAACATATACATTTTCTGACATGTTCTCTGTCTTAACCACCAGGACACAAAACACATAGGTATTTTGGATACTAAGAAATAAAGTTTTGCTTTTCTCTGAACTGTGATTTCAAGGGTGGCCTCTAGCTTCTTGCCTGCCATTGTGTTCCACCTGCACACACCTTTGTCCCTGGATGCAAAATACCTACAAATATTTGAAGTGTATTATTATTTATACCTGATTTGAACAAGGATGATTTCAGCAGATATTGTCAGAATTAAGTCCTGCATGCCTGTTTGCAGGATTTCCCCCTCCAAATGATCCTGGTCATTAATATCCACAGAGTGCTATCAATCACACTATGATATTCACACACTCAGTCCACATCAACTTGGAAATTGTTAGCCACAATTAGAGTAACCTATGCATATGAATGGGACTTCACATAGCCTTTACTAACTTAAAGCCCTGTGATTTCAGTATGTTTACATCAAGCATGATCAACACTATATTTAAGCTAGTGCAGAGAAAATCTTCAAGAGTATTTGGGTACAACCATGTAAAAGAAACTGTTTCCATTATGAAACGCTGTGGCTCTTGGAACTATAAAATGTTATGGCCAAAAATATCTTGAGCAGTTCTGTATGTCAGCAAATCATGTGACAGGTCAAAATTAGAAGATCTCTTATCTTTCAAGGTAACTATAATATGGCTTAGGTCCAGTCTATCTGAAAGACTGTAGCTTCGACAATAAAACAGGGGTGGGCAACTGTGTAAGGTTAGGGGGCTGCACTGGTCTCCGAGGAGACTTTGGAAGGACCATACTCGCCCACTACGTGGAGCTCTGCCAAAAAAAAAAAGTTTTTTTGCCCCTAAACACCATCCAGAGGGCATTTTCACCATGTTTTAAAGGCTTCCTGGTCCATTTTAGGCCCAGGGAAAGCATTTAACAATAGGAAGTCAGTGAAAGTCAATTCCTGTTCACTTTCTGTTTCAAAAAAGGCTTCTCAGCAGTCTAATTTGCTCAAGCTCACACCCCTAGTATAAATGACCCTAGGAGGCTATTTGGTGGCAAAGGAAATTTTTGAAAAATTTTGCAATTTTTTTTTATCCTTGGGGACCCAGGAGGTCTCCAAACAATAGTGGAAAAGCCCTCCCAACCCCCTAGAGATCCTTTTGTGGCATTTTGGATTGCTGGAGACCCTGGGAGTCACAAAAACAGCCCCAGGGGCACATGTGGCCCACAGCCCACACACTGACCCACTCCTGCTCTGTAAAAATCTGGCAGAGTCAGCTTCGGTCATGGCTTTCTCTAGGTACCATTACTATTATAGGCCCATCTGCTCTGAGGACATGGGAGATAATGTTCCCAGTGGCTGCTCCCAGCCTCTGGAATTTCCTTCCACAGAAAGCTAGCCTATCCTAGCCCCCTCTTTGTTCTTGTTTCATCAGCAAGCAAAGATCTTTTATTCACACAGACTTTTAAGATTAATTGCATGCTGTAGTATTAACTTTGTTGTTAGGTTTTTTTAAAAAATGATTTTATACTTTTTAAAAAATTTAAATGGTGTTTTAATGTGATGACTGTTGAATTGTGTTTTAAGTTTTTTTGTTATCAGGTTGGTAGCTTACCTTGTTTTTAGCCTCTGTAAGCTCCCTTGGGTCCCAAGGTGGCATATGAATAAAAGGAAATAAGAGTGTGCCATGTTTCCATGCTGCTGCCAAAACTTATTAGGGTAGCAAGCATTACAGAGGTAATGCTGGCATGGAAACAAAGTACATATTTAAGCAAGTGCACAAGGCAATCAATACGTTAAAAAAAAAAGTGTCACAAATATAAAACAATAGGCAAGTATTATGCAGCCTTTTTTTTTTCATTTTCAATTATGAAGGATGCATTATTTACAAGTAGTTATAAAGTCAAGGAAACAGAGAAAGTCCATTTTAATTGCTCCGTTGTTCCTTTGATTAAGGTTTGTTCCAGTGCCTGAAAAGGAAATATGTCTTTACCCTAATTCATAGATTTAGATGTCCAGGAAGTTCAGCATCCTTTCACTTAGAGGTCATATAGAGTTAGGATTCTTCCTTCTTGCCAATTACACTGAGGCCATTTCTACACTGGTCTGTTATAGTGCTATTATTCCACTTTCAACATCCTATGGAATCCTGGGCCCTTTTCGCACGCAGTTTTTTTTTGCTCGAGGGTACCTTGAGCATCACCTAAATGGGAGCATCAGTCCGTACGACGCACTCCTACTCACGCGATGCTCAGGAACCTAAAGCAGGACGCTTATGCATTTTCTTCTTTTTGGCTCTAAGCCGAAAATACTGCGCGGTCGTGCAATGCTCGCGGGGCCCTCGCACACTTACTTGTGTGCGGTGCACCGAACAAGCCAGCCCGGTCACATTTCCTTCCCCTAGCGCAGCCTACAGCTCCCAGACTGCACTGAGAAAGGAAGGGGTGGGGTGCTAGTGCGACAGTCACGCTACCAGGAAGTGACCTGTGGGACGAAGGAGCGGGGAAGTGGCAGCGTTCCGGCTGAGGCTTTTTGCGCGAGACGCCCTCCCCCAGCCGCGCAAATGGGTAATGTGTGAAAAGCCTCCTGGAGTTTGCAGTTTAGGGAGGGGACTCTGAGGCTCTTTAGACACTATAACAGTCTAGTGCAGAAATGGCCTAAGAAAGGGTTTTTGCACCTGAGACGCCGTTTCGTCAGACACCATATTGGAAAGGCCATTTTAGCTTCTGTTTACGAAGCCATCAAATGGCAAAAGAAAAAAAAACACGAGAAAAACCTCACAAAGAAGAGAAAAACTAACCATAGTTCATTTGCTGATGAGAGCTTATTTACTTGTGCCCCTGTTCAAAAGTGCGCATTGACTAGCCTCATTAACTGACTCTTTTATCCTTTAAATTACAGTTTTGCAAAGGAGTCAGAGCAGTTTAATACCAGACTTAGCAACTCTATTCACAAATCAAGTTTCATCAACTGACTTTCTTTCCCTCCTTCCCTCTACTTTTCTCCTCCTCCTCCTCCTTCCTCTTCCGCCCTTTATTTTATTCTCTGTCTGCAATGTTTGTTAGGCAGTTAAATTTTCAAATGGCTGTTCTCTTTTGAAGTGCTAATGTCAGCACTGCTGCTTCCTTAGCATTTAACTTTGCCGGCTGTCAAGTTTCACTATTACTCTTTGTTTTGTGTTTGTTATTTTTTAATTATCAGGAGAAAAGCAACACAACAAAAAAGAAACTCTAATTAGGATTTTGCGAATAAATGCTAAATCCCAGCAGCCCTACCACCCTCGGGCTATGATCGTTTCAGATCTACCAGCAAAGAAGGTTATGCCCACCTAAGTAATTGGACAGGAGGCCGTCTAGAAAAGCCAAGGGCATTGCATGACACAGAGCTGAAGATTTAGAATCCGCTAGCAGATGTCACGTATTGACTATGAGCAGAAGCTTTTGATTCAAAGCCTGCCTCAGCTGTAAGCTGCACAGGCACCATAGTTCAGTGCCAGAAACCAGGAGTGGTATGCAAAAGGTCCCAGGTTCAGTGTTTGGCATCTTGAAATAAAAGGAACAGGTAGCAGATAATGCAAAGTCTTTCTCCCAAAGCTCAGAAAAGCTGCTGCCATCATAGTAGGTGAAAGAATTGTATGGAACCTGTAGCCCTTCAGAAGTTGTTGGCCATACTGGCTGTAGCTGGTGACAGCTGCCTGGAATCCAAAAGTATTGGGAGATTGTACATAGGTTCCTCATTCCTAGAAAAGGCAATTGACAAATCATTTGGCCTGGAATTTTTCTGTATTCCAAGTTGGGCCATTTCCACACTACACTGCTATAGTGCTATTATTCCACTTTCAACATCTTATAGAATGCTGGGGTTTGCAGTTTCAGGAGGGGCATTTAGAATTAGCAGCCAGAGAGCCCTTTCACCTCAGTAACTACAAACCCCAGAATTCCACAGGATGTTGAAAGTGGAATAATAGCTCTATAACAGTGTAGTTAAATGGCCTTAAAAGGTGGCTTTAGGCCAAGAACAACAAATGTGTCAGCCTCCAAATACTGATGGACTGTAATTCTACATAATGGTGAAAGATGCAGATTGCTGAAGTCCAACTATATCTGGAAGGCCACACGTTGCCCTTCTTTGCTTTAAGCAGGAGAAGACCATCTACAGAAATAGATGAGTTATACCGAATTCCATGGGATTTATTCCCAGGTGTCTGCAGAAAAGGAATTCTAGGGATCATAAAGATTAGAAATTCAGGATGTTAGTGAAATGCTACTATCGTAAGCAGTGCTAAATGCTATTGATCCATAGCAATTACCATATTACAAACCAGAAGTTTCTATCTTTTTTGTGGCTCTGTATCATATTGCAGAAGAGAATCCTTGTCTGTGTGCAATGCTGAAAGACATTTATTGGGATTCCAGGGGATATCACAACTTTTGTTTGCATTTCTTGCTTTTACTTCAGTACACTATTACTCATATAATTGCCTCACCACTTTCCCTAAACCAACTCCTCCTTGTGTATAGGACTAAAACTCATATCATCCTGAGATGGCTAGGGTGATTGGGAGTTGTAACCCAACATATCTGGGGGTTCCAATTTGTGGAAGGCAATACTATAGCATCACTAGCGGTATTTACATAGTTAACTATCATCTGTGATCTTCAGTAACTCCAGTGACACCTGGGCTATTTCCGCACTAGCCTGTTGTAGCGCGATGATTCCACTTTCAACATCCTCTGGAATCCTGGGGTTTGCAGTTTCGGGAGGGGCTGGCCGGCCCCTCCTGAATCTGCAAACCCCAGGATTCCAGAGGATGTTGAAAGTGGAATCATCGAGCTATAACAGGCTAGTGCGGAAATGGCCCTGATCATTTAAACAAGAAATTCTTCTCTAATCCTAGAGGTCCTTTGACTTAATTTTACTGTTGAAGCAGAGCATTCTTATTCACACTCAACAAAGGCATAACTCTTGAATGAGCTATTCTTTCAGGAGAAAGGCTACACAATAGTTATTTATATGTTAATGCACAGAGCACTTTGGGGACTTATGGATTAACTATAAACATGTGGTATTATTAAAGCAAGTATCATGCCGTAAAGTTACTATATTAATTCCCATCAACGGGGACTGAAAAAGATGGTTTGGGGGAGGCTGTTCTAACTAAGAGAAGAGGTATAATTCATGACTGTGTTATGTTGCTAATTTTCAGATCCATTCCATACCGTAGAAGAATCTGCTCAGTAAAATGGAAAGCCTGTGATTGTGCTATGGCCAATTCATCTACAGTTCTCATTTGTTAATATTGTATGCCTTACAGCCACACAGTAATCATATTGCAGAACTTCAGCATTTTCCAATCTCTTCAAATTTTAATTTATTATGGAGGTTTAATCAGTTTGCTTGATGCTGTGATTACAGAAAAAAAAGAAAGCAGAAAGGAAAGAACAACTGAGTTCAATAGGCCTGGGTTCAAACAGTAATAATAGCTCTGCTTGCCAGAGGTTTGCATGCATCTAGGATGAGGCTGGTTCAAATATATATTTTTGGACATAGATTTCCTTTTATAGCTGTACCAATTCAGACTTCTTTTGTTAAGGATGCCTTTCCATGTGAAAATCACATTCCATGTTAAGGCTACCATTTTTAAGAAAAGACTTAAGTATTTATTGCATTTTGCATACTGTTTTCTTTTTCCTTTCATGTTAATCTTTTGCTTTCTCTTTTTGCTTTCATCTTAATCATTCCCTCTAATGGTGGCTCTCACCATTTGATCTTCTTGTTATTTTGAACCAGTTTTCAGAATCTCTTGCCACTAACTGTGTTGTCTGGGGTTTCTGGAAGCTTCTGGTTTAAGAATCAGTGCTCTCACCATACAGCTCAAGTTGGATAGGACCTATTTGGTGTGAAAGGTATTTGGCAGGGAATTTGTTTTGCAAATAACGTAACCCTTAAAGCTAGTGGAATTAGATTTGACCTCATTACAGAATAAGCATAGCTCGAGCAATAAATTTGACACTCAATGACATAATTTTATGTCTACTTACACCTAGCACAGCAATTATACTTATATGACATATAACAACTTATATGACTCATAGTTATACAACTTATACGACATATGACACAACTTATATGACATATGTTGACCTCTGCCTAGATCCACAAAACTATCCACAAAACTGGTCTTCTAGTTGCTGTAGGACTGAAATTCTCATGGGCCTTAACCATTGGCCATGCTAGCTAAAGATGATGGAAACTGCAGTCCTTCAACATCTGCAAGAATGGCTGCCAGGGGATGGGCTGTAGCTTAGTGACAAAGCACAGTCATCCCTCCACGTTCACTAGGGTTAGGGGCACAGGACTGCCGTGAAAGTGGAAAAACCGTGAATAAGTCTAGGCCCTCCCAAACCATATTTAACACACACAAAAAAAGTATGATCACCATATTCAATCCACCATATATTCCTTTGAGGCATCAGGGTTCCTTGACAAGGCTGAAGTTGGTGACTAGTGGGGCTTACTGCCACCTCCACTGCTGTCCCACACCACCATTAATAGGGATTTTCCTCTTCTCCTGAGTACAGGCTATGCATCAGGACAATCAAATGTTGTAGCATGCCCATTTCTTTAAGGGTGCTCCATAGTTTTACATGATCTACACAATCAAAAGCTTTGCTATAATTTATAAAAAAAATAGGCTGATTTTCTTCTGAAATTCTTTAGTGCTTTCCATTATCCAATGTATATTGTCAGTGTTAGCAGAATCTGGCTCCTCTGAGCATGTGCAGAGTTTAAACACTGAAGCAAGGCTTCACTGTGGCAGAGGCTTCTCTGCAAGCAGAAAAAATTCCAGAGGCTCATTAAGTTAGGCTTAGAGACAGATTTATTGCTTTTGGCAAAACATTCCAGCAGCAATTAAGCAAGTAAAAATAACAGAAGATAAATGGGCAGCATCTCCCCTTACAAGACGTAAACTGTCAGCAGCGTGACAGGTCTGGTGAGGCAATCCTGACTGGCAGCTGGTAAAGGCAAACACCAGCCTTTTTATGTCTCCCTGTTACCCTGAACAAGTGGGGTGACCCAATCAGCATTCTGGCATGTAGCCTTCTCCAGTACACAAGGTATAGCCAAAAAAATCCTGATGACCTTGCACCTACTCGTCTGGCCACATCACCTCTTCCTCTGCTGTTCACTTAGAGGAAACCATGCCTGCCCGGCTTATAACCTTGACATATATTTGGAATATGACCCCTAGTGCCTCTTGCTTTGGTGAACCCCACTTGGACCTCTGGCATTCTTGCTCCATAATGGTAAAAGCTGTTGTTGTAGAATGTTGAGGATCACTTTGCTTGCATGGGAAATTAATGTAATGTTCTTGTGGTTACTGCAACCCCTGCTGTCTCTCTTCTTGGGAATCAGAATGTATAGTGAGTATTTCTAACTTGTGGGTTGTTGTTTTGTTTCCCATATTTGTTGACAGATTTTAGTTAGAATTTGAGTGGATTCTGTTTTTATTGCTTGAAACTCTTTATTGGTATGCCATCTGTCCCTGGCTATATATTTTCCACTATTCCTAGGCTGTAGCTTCCACTCCACTTTCATCTTCAGATTGTTCTTCTTTGAATGAATATGTCATACTTTCATAACTTTTAAAAATTCTTCAGTGTATTCTTGTGTTCCCCTGCTAGTCATATAGCACCTATATTCTTGGTTAAATGTTCCCTTTGATTCCCAGATCTTGTGAGAGAAGTCTCTTGGCTACATTTTTTCTTGTCATCTATTTCTCTGCATTGATTATTACAGTTTTCCTTGTCCCCGTGCACAGGTCACTGAATGTTTGCATTCAGGGTTATGACTCTATTTCTGTCATATTTTTGTTTTGATTCCTGACTGTCCTTAACTGCTTGAAGAGTTTCATTTATCATCCATCCAGGCTTGTCTGTCTTTTTGGCTGGATATAGTGTCTTTTTGCATTCCTCCCTGAAAACATCCCTAGCTTCAGTCCAGAGTTTTTCTAGCTCTTTTTCAGTAGTGAAAATTCCGCCCCCCCCATTATCTTTAAATTCTATGGAGAAGTTCTTCAAGTTGTATTTTGGCATGATCATTTGTTTAGGGTACTTCTTTAGCTTTACTCTATTTTTTATATATATATATTAGTAGTTCATGATGTGTCCCACAATTTGCTCCTGGTCTTGTTTTTGCAGAGAGAATGGCGCTGCTCCATCTTCTGCTTCTGATTATGTAACATATTTGATTTCTATATTGGCCATCAGGTGGTGTCCATGTATGCAGTTGCCTCTTTGGTTGCTTGAAGAATGTGTTTGCAATGAAAAAACTGTTGGTCTTGCATAACTCAGTCAGTCACTGTCCTGCTTCTTTTCTTGATCCTAGGTCATATTTTTCCTACAATGTTTCCTGCTCTGTTTCCTACTATTTACATTCCAATTACCTATGAATACCAACATATCTTGTTATGGTATGTGATCAATATTTTCTTGGACTTCAGTGTAGAATCTTTCAGTATCTTCCTTTTCAGCCTCTGTGTTTTGAGCAGAAACTTGGATTATTTTTATATTGATGGGTTTTTCCTGAAGTCGTAATGATATTATTCAGTCAAACTTTATATTATGTCCTTTGACTGTTTTTGCTGCATCTTTCCTCACTATTAATGCTAAACTATTTCTTCTTAGATTTTTATTTCCTGAGTAAATGTTCCATTTTTTTCCTGAAAATGTTCAATTTGTGTCCACTTTAGCTCACTAACCCAGGTTTTGCAATGTTTATAATTCTGTTTCTTGTTTTACTATGTCTAGCTTACCCTGTTTCATGCTTCTGACATTCCATGTTCCTATAATATGTGTTCTGCATCTTTGGCCTTTCCTTTCACCTTGGAGCATGTCAAAAATCTAATGTCCTTTTGCCTTGAATCCAGCTTTGTCATTAGCCACAGTGCTATTGATAGTTGTCCTCTAGTGTACTCTCATAGCTCATTAAGTGCCATCCAAGCTGGGAGTTTCATCTTCTGGCACTATCTCTTGTTTCATTTTGGATTGTCTCATCATACTGCCTTCATAGTAAAAAGACATTTCAAACATGTTTTGTTTGCCTCTTTCTGCACAGGACTAACATGTGTTAGCTATGGTCCCACTGCGGTTGCCTTTGAGGCCATTTCCACACTCCAGTGTTGTAGTGCTATGATTCCACTTTCAACTTCCTGCAGAATTCTGGGGTTTGTAGTTTCCTGAGGCCTAAGAGCTCTCTGACTGAGAATTCTAAATGTCCCTCCCTAAACTGCAAATCCCAGGATTCCATAGGATGTTGAACGTGAAATAATAGCACTATAACAGTGGAGTGTGGAAATGGCCTGAGAGATCCTCCAGCAGTGTCACCCTCCAGTACTGCTGCTGCCCAGAAGCTGTTTGGCACATTTAGTTTGGCTCCTCAGCAAAGGCCTGTCTGACATGGGAGACCCTACCAAAAGCACTGCTGCTGTCAGCGTAGCCTCTTGCCTCACAGAAGCTCACAATCTCATCACTGTAGAAAGGTAGTGGCACCGGTAGGCAAAAGCTAATGGGTCTTAATTGGCCATTCAAGACAAAGCCACCCCTAAACACTTTTGCATTAAGACCAGTGATGTAGACTAGAGTTGATTGACTTGGACTCAAGTCAGACTTAAGTCACTTCAGTGACTTGACTCAGACTTGACTCGGCAAAAATTACACACTGACTCAACTTGACTTGAGACTTGCATATTTTTAGTGACTAACTTGCTGCCCTTGGTTCAATAACATAACAAATTCATCCAGAAACCTTACAACTTACTGATCATATGGCGATCTGTCTCAAGCCCAAAATGTGGACACATTTCTCAGAGGGAACAGCACCTGGGATAGGCAATGGGCTTGAGGTGGGCTTGAGGTCTGCTCAGCAGCCTGTCCCTTCTACATTTAGGAGGAGCTTTCTAAAACTTTTTCGATGAACAGGAAGCAAGACTCATGCCCAGGGCACATATCTCAGAGAGGAACAGAAAATGTGTTAGGCAATGGGCTTGAGGAGGTAGAATCCTTCTTTCTAAAGCTCTTGAAGCTTCAGTAGTGGGGAATAAGAAGGATCCTATTTCCCACTTCTGAAAAAGCCTCCAGCTTTGCAAATGGGAAGTAAGAAGGATCCTATTCCCAACTTCTGAAGCTGCAGATGGCAAAAATCACAAAAGTGGAGGGCCAACTCTACCTAACGTTATTCGACTCTGTCTGGAAATTGTGGAATATAGGTTGGTGTATAAAGCTGGCTTCCAGACTTGAGACTTGACTTGACTTGAAAGTATCTTGCAAGGACTTGAGACTCGACTTGAGATTTGAAGGTAGAGACTTGAGATTTGACTTGAGACTTGGAGTAAAAGACTTAAATACATCACTTATTAAGACTACTATTGGGAAAATCCACCCAAGCCCGAGACTGAAGTGAGAAAATGCATCTTAAGTCAGAGTTCACATCTGTGAAAAGAAGAGGAGATATCAGTGTCTACTTTTCTTTTCTCTTTTTTTTAAGGTCTTGAGCTTTAGTTCTGTAGGCTCTGGCTCTATACCATCACTAACTAGAGTACATAGAAAAAACAGATTTCAAAAGGAGACACTGGGGATGCATGTTACGAGATGAACTTGGATAGTTCTTTTTATTTTCTCATTGTTAGACTCTGCACCTAGCTGTGAAGGATTGCTAACAAAAATTCAAATTGAAGAAGTCTAAGATTGTAATCCTACGCATGTTTACTCAGCAGTAAGCCTAACTGTGTTGCCTGATGCCAGCTCACAGGGATGTATGCTCACAGTTGTAGCTTCAGGTTTATCTAGCCACTTTAAGTCTGGCACAGCATCTTATTAAAATAAGAAAGAATCCAAACTTGAAATAGAGTGCATGTTGCCAATGTGATCAGCATTAAGGTGTATATATGTGTATGTGTGTGTTTCAAATCTCCTTGAAAAATTAAACATCCGAGGAAGCAATCTTTAATTACAAAACAAAGTCTTATAAGGAATTTTAGAAAAACTTAAAAGAAAGCATTTGTGCATTGTCTCATTGTATGGCACATACTTGCTCAGTTTACTAGAAGCTCCATCCAGACACAGGCCATAATCCTGTTCCCAAATAGGTCATATTCCTAATCATCTGGACTATGCTTCAGTTTGTTCACCTTCATCTTGTTCATCATAGATATTGGTTCAGAATTTACTCTCTTCCATCAAAAGACAACAAAGAATCCAGCAATACCTTTAAGGCCAACTGATTTATTGTAGCATAAACTTCCACAGTGCTTCAGTTGCATCAAAGATGAATTTCTTTCCTTTACCCTTCTGGTACTTGATTTAATAACACATGGTTCATTTCTCAGCTTTAGAATTCTATTTACTTAGTCTGAACAAATAACATTGTTATCCTCTATCTCCAAATAGTTCAGAGTTTGCATGCAGCATAAAAGAAAATATCCAGGTATCAAAACAAGATATTTTATTCTTGTTATTTGCCTGGAATAATATTAAACTGATATCCAGGGATCATAAACAGTGTTTTATAATTATAGATATGTAGATCTCTGGAGCTCTTCATTCTATAGTCATCAGTCTTTCTCATCCTCTTTACCTCTTGGATGGCTAACATTCTGAAACCAAAATTTTCCTACTTCTTAAGTTCACATACTTCTGCGTGTTAACAGAAGTTAACAGCACTTCTGTGTGTTAACAGAAAGTTAACTGACATGCACTAATTATGATATGTATATAACTCTAAGAGACAGCTTGGTGTAGTGGTTTGAATGTTGGACTATGACACTGGAGACCAGGGTTCAAAACTCTGCTCAGCCATTCAAACCCATTGAAACCCATACGAAAGGGCGCCTGGAGCACTGTATGATTGTGGGGAGTGATCTGCACGATGCACTCACAATCGTATGATGCTCCAGGGGCCGGCAGGCGCCAATCGCACACCGTTTCATTTTCAGCTGGAAGCCGAAAATGGTGCGTGATCACGCATTGCTCCTGGGCCCCGTGCACGCTTACCTGGCATGCTGAGCCTTCGGAGCCGCACCAGTCACACATCCTGCACCAGCACAGCCTGGGAGACTCCCAGGCTGTGCTGCAGAAGGAAGAGGCAGGGCTCTCGCACGAGCAGGCAGCTCATGCGGAGCTGAAGCAACAGGGACGCGATCCTCACACCCCAGCACCAGAAAAAGGTAAGGTGTGGAAAGGGCCTGAGTGATCTTGGGCGGTCATACTTTCACAGTCTCAGAAGAAGGCAAGGCCAACTTGAAGGGACAGTACAACAACAACAATGTAATTCTAGTCTATCAGATTCACTCTTATATGCTGTCTTATTGTTAGGAGGTGAACATCACAATTCTGTATATTTTTATTTGGAGTAAGTGCCACTTAATTCAGTGGAACTTAATTCCATGTTATATGTGCAGATTTACTTGCAAGTAAGCCCCACTGAATTCAGTGGGATTTACTTTGAGTAAACATGTACACAAGCATGTACCACAGGTGTATTTAAGTCTTTTATTACAAGTCTCAAGCCTAGTCTTAAGTCTCTACCTTCAAGTTTCAAGTCAAGTCTCAGTCTGGGAGCAAGTTTCTGAAGATGAGAATAGGATCTTCCCATTTCTGAAGCTGGAGGCTTTTCGGAAGTAGAGAATAGGAACTTTATTACTGAAGCTTCAAAAGCTTTAGAAGGAAGGATCCTTCCCTGCACTCTAGGGCAAGTCTTACCTTCTGCTGCTAGGAAAAGTTTTAGAAGGCTCCTCTGATATGCAGTGGGGACAGGCTGCTAAGTAGACTTCAGCCCTGCCTCAAGCCTGTTGCCTAACATATTTGCTGTTTCCCTCCAAGAAATGGCTCAAGCTTTGGGCTTGAGATAGATCATCACATGACTAGAAGGCAAAAAGAGATGGAAGTGTTTTTCAAAGTTGTAAGGTTTCTGGATGAATATGCTATGTTACTGAACCAAGAACAGCAAGTTGGTCACTAACAATATACAAGTTACAAGTCAAATCAAGTCACTGTGTCATTTATTGCTAAGACGAGTCCAAGTCAAGTCACTGAAGTGACTTGAGTCTGACTTGAGTCCGAGTCAATTAACTTGAATCTACATTATTGGCATCAAAACATGGACTGGGAATTAAGCAGCATTTTAGATTGTATATTGTAATTCTCAGCATTCGTTAGTATTGGCTATGCTGACTGGAAATGCTAGGAGGTGTAATCTAACAACATCTGGAGAACTATATGATTCCAAGGCATGATGTACATCTGTAATTCTAAAGATTCCTTCTTGGAACTAAGTTATATTGAATGCAACTCCAGATACAAAGGTTTTTGTTAACACATTTGGTTAGGAGATGCTTGACTGTGTTCCAAGTATGCTTGGTGGCTATATGTCTAACTTTCTTTTATTTCTTTTTCTCCCTCTTTGTAGCAGTGTGGTTTGCAAGGTCACAGGTCAATTATTGTGAAACCCAAAAGAAATTGGAAGAAAAATATGAGAAAATAGAGAAAACAGATTAAATTTTTAGAAACTGAATTATTTAAATGCATTCCCTCTTTATCTTAGAATATAATTGTTCTTCAAATAACTATTTTCTCAAAATGGGATTAAATTTAATTTTTCATGTATGAAATACAGAGTTCTCTGTTTTGCTTTAACAGTACAAATAAATGTGAAAATTCAACAACAGGATTTCTAGCCATGGTTCTTTAATACAGGAAGCAAATAAAAATACATGTATATCGGAGGAAGGAGTGGAGAAAGCTATAAACGGCTAATAAATAAATACTGCGTAGGCAAGCATCCCATGAGATCTTACTTTGCATCTTACTTTGTGGTGCTTCTATCCTTTTATAATAGTAATTATACATGCAATCATTAAAAACATTTATTTAACATTTTATCTACTGCACTCTCTGCCAAAAATATTGCACCCAAAGCAGTGTACAGCATAGGATAAGCAATAAATATTACAATAAAAACATCCTCAAAATACTATAAAAACCCAGCTCAGCTAGCACACCAAACAGCCAAAAAGATTTCAGCTAATTCTAACAGAATGGTACCAGTTCCTGTTGCCATTAAATTAGAAAGAAATGCATCAGTCCTCAACTGTGATTGGTTCTTGATTGATTTGAGCATGGATAGAGATCAAAAAGTGTCTTTCTCTTATTTCTCAACTACAATTTCTAGAACAGCTGTAGTCTCAAAAAGTAACTTTTCCAAGCTCTGGTTATGGTACAAACAAATTTGCTTGTAGTTTGTCAGGTTATGGTACAAGTTTGTCTGGTTATGGTACAAGCAAGGTTCTGATTCTGGTACAAACAAGTTTGGGGCTAGAACAAACACATTGGGGGATAAAACTCTGGGACAGGAGATTCCAGAGCTCCAGAAATCTGTACTGCAAAGTAGGTCAAGGCACTGGGAATCTTCTGCTACTTATAAATACAAATTGACCTCACCAGGCCAGCTCTGTAGAAATGTAAAATTTCTAGAAATCTGAAGTTGGTGGAGGGCAGTTTTTCCTACAGATTGAAAGTCATCTTGTTAACACGTGTGTGTGTGTGTGTGTGTTGTGTTCCTTCAAGTCATTTCTGACTTATGGCATCCCTAAGGCAAACCTATCATAGGGTTTTCTTGAAAAGATTGTTCAGAAGGAGTTTATAAAATGCATAATCTATAACATGGTCTAGCATAAATGTATCATGTTTGATACATTAAAAATCCAATTTGTTCAGAATGTAATTGCAAATTGAACCTAGTGTTTAAATTTTTATTTTTTGTTACAAATAGAGCTATAAGTCCTTGTACTATAATAAACATCTCAACTGTAAGAGACTACTTTGGTTTTGCTAGCAACAGGCCAAAAAACAAACAAACAAACCTAAACCCAAAAACAGCCTATCAACATGAATACAGAAATTATCTTAGCTCCGTTAGTACTCCATAGTGTCAAGCAATATAGGATATTCATTCCCTGAAAAGAATGGAGAAAACTAAGACCAAAAATGGTAATGATCTGCTATTGGCGGTTGGCTTACATAAAATCCTTCATCTTATATAATATTTAGAAATGGTTTTGAAGCAGTAAATACGTGAACATCTTACTTCAAACATTTTATTCATTATTCTAAAATAACATAATTCCATAAAACATTTCCTCCCATTTTTTGGGGGGGGGAATATCCTGAATTTTTCCATTCTTTCCCCCTCACCGCTGGGGCTTTTACATCTCTTGCTTTGAAGTCTAGGCTTTATACTTCTAGCTAAAGGCTAGAGAACCTGCAGATGTCATTGAACTTCAGTCCCTATCAGTTGCCATTTCCACACTAGACTGTTATAGTGCTATTATTCCAGTTTCAACATTCTATAAAACCCTGGATTCCGCAGAATGTTAAAAGTGGAATAATAGTGCTAAAACAGTCTAGTGTGTAAATAGCCAATGTTAGTCATTCTGTTCACTGGTGAAGCATGATGGAAGCTGTAGTTTATCAAGAGCTGATGGGCTGAAGGTTTCCTATCCCTGATTTAAGGGATTAAGGATTGGCTTGTGAGGTCCATGTCATTTACCAAAGACCATGTAACATCTGTGTATACCTACTCAGAAATAAGCCCCAGGGAATACCACAGGACTCCTTCCCAGAGACACATATTTCAGACTACAGCCTAAAATCAGCCAGATTTGCAGAGAAAGCAGAATCCCAAAGGTAAAGGAAATAAGGTATCAGGATCGGTCTTCAAGAAGACCTCCCACCACTTTCTGGAACTCTATAAAATGCTTTCCAGAAGAGTTCTACCTTAACCAAACATTGAAAGTCAAGCAAAAATAGAGCCCTTTGTGTCACAATATGGATATCCATCACAGGCTATGCAAAACTCCAAGGCCCAACAATTAGACTACAGATGAGATGTA
Source organism: Ctenosaura bakeri (assembly GCA_948474755.1). Classification (NCBI taxonomy): domain Eukaryota; kingdom Metazoa; phylum Chordata; class Lepidosauria; order Squamata; family Iguanidae; genus Ctenosaura; species Ctenosaura bakeri. Next base: position 518,151 of record CAOLHI010000720.1, read on the forward strand.
GGGAATCATCTTCTCCATTCTTCAGGAGCAGAGACACTGTCCTTGGAGGATCTTTCTTAAGATTTACAGAAGCCAAACTATATAGGATGTTAAATCTCACAGCCACCATTCTTAATCAGGGGATGCAGCAGTTGAATCAGAAAATGAAACACAGCATTTTCCATGCGAAAGGGCGCCTGGAGCATCACGCAATTGTGAGGAGCGATCTGCATGATGCACTCACAATCATGCGATGCTCCAGGGGCCAGCAGGTGCTGATTGCGCACCTTTTCATTTTTGGCTAGAAGCTGAAAATGGTGTGTGAAAGCACATTGCTCACACACCTCATGTCCACTTACCTGTCGTGCGGAGCCTCCGGAACTGCTGGTCGTGCTTCCTGCCCCAGTGCAGCCTGGGAAGGTCCCAGGCTGCACTGTGGAAGGAAGAGGGGGGGCTTTTGTGTGAACAGGCAGCTAGCGCAGAGCCAAAGGACCCTGGACACAAGAGGACCCTCTCACCAGAGGCTGCTCGCACAATCCCTGTACCCCAGTGCCGGAAGAAGGTAAGGTGCAGAAAGGGTGACTATATTTCCAATATCAGCATGGGGAACTAGATTAAGAGTAGTCAACTGGTGGACCTCCAAATGTTTTTGGAATGAAGTTTCCATCTTCCTTCCCCTTATGCTGGCTGGGGCTAACGATAATCATGGCTCCAAAACCTGGTGGGTCCAAAATTCCATACCTATCATCTAATATTTCATATGAAAAAAATTGGTGGAAATTCCTCTAGGTCATTATCATTGAGACTTCAGTAGCAATATAAGATGATACCTAGACTATTACCTTGTTTTTTAGATGAAGTATTTTTAAAAAGCTTGCATTGGAAACCCTGCAGGCCTATAATGATCATCCAATGACCTACGACAATCATTACCTCCCATCTTTCAGCCTCTACCTTTATTTAGGGCTTTATTCAGTGCCTAAACCATGGCTCCTGGATTTGATGGCAAGAATCAAAACAGGGACTGAGAAGCTGAACTAGCTTTTGGCCTATTGATACCTCCAGATTCCAAAATGCTGCATGATTTCTCTCATGTACCATATAATTGCTAAAAATAGCTGTCAAAAGATGTACAATGTAAGATGATACCTTTTGTTGTGTCATACAGCATTTGTCAGAGAGCAATGAATTACACACCAAAGTGCTGGGCATGAGAAAAATTCTGTGCCATAGTACTATCTTAATTAGATGGACACAAAGGTCATAAAATATGCCGACTTTCAAGATCTGCAGGATTCTCAACCAAGCAAGAGAACAGGGGAGAAAGAGAAGTTATAAAGTCTGCATAGCAATAGTCTTAAGACACAATGTGGGAAGAAGAGGTAATAATAATAATAATAATAATAATAATAATAATAATAATTATTATTATTATTATTATTATTATTATTATTATTATTATTTCTTCTATCCTGCCTCTCCCCATGGATCGAGCGGCGAACAACAATAATACATTAAATACATTAAAAACATACCCAATCCTCCCCAACCACCAACCCATCTAAAACCAACCCCTTAAAACACACAACAATTAATTAACAACAATCAACTGACTATTAAAAGAACAGCAAGACAGTTGGTGGGAGGCGGTGGAGTGAGCTCAGCCTGTTGCATGACTGCCCCTAGATGTGCCCCACAAGCATGTCAACAGTCCTAATCATACAGGCTTCATGACTTCAACATAATTCCAGCCTTTTCTTTTCTACAGTTTCTACCCACCCCACTTACTTTTTGTTGCACCTTGCCCTGTTTTTTGTTGCACCTTTCTCAATGATCCCAATGCTGCCAAGATCACTGTTTTCCTACTCGTAATAGATCTCAGTTGGGATCACTGAGTTTGACCTCCCATTTGCTGTGATCCCACACCTAGAACTCCATGTACAAAGAAGGGCCGAGTGTTTACTATAATTTTCTGCTTTTGAGTCCCAGTTTGGGAGAAAGGCAGGATATAAATACAGAGGTGGTGGTGGTGGTGGTGGTGATGATGATGATGATGATGATAATGACGACAATGATGGGAATGACAATGAGAATAATGATTGTGTATGTTCTGCAAACCTGTTGGTATTGTCTGCTGTCTAGAGTTCAAACCTTCCCCTTATCTAGAGAAGCCTTAAAACTATTAAATAGTTGATTTATAGCAGGGGTGGGAATTGCATGGCTGTCCAGATGTTGTTAGACTGCAACTCTCAGCAGCCCTAGCCAACAAAGGCAATGAGGAAGAATGTTGGCAACTGAAGTCTGACAAGATCCAGAAGTCTGCTTGATTTCTGTCCTGTTCTATAGATATAGGTATGCTTGGGTAAATAAATAGCTTAAAGCCTGTCCCAAAAATAGATGGGTAGGGAGTCTCACTCTACAGAAATTGTTGAACTCCAGTTTCCAACAGACAGTTTCATCAATGGTCAGAAAGCTGTGGATATTGTAGTACAAAATCTGGAGAACTACATTATTGCAACACCGCTACATAACTATTTAATATTTTTTAAGTCCGACAAAATTTGGAAGTTCCCCACAATAGAGAGGGGGATTGAGAATGGTGTGGGTATTTTCATGTAGTGAGTTCTCAAACCTTTTATCCAGTAAATTTCAAAACATGTGAGTCACAGCTGAGAAAATCAGACCCTGAGTTCTTGCCAGTCTCATTTCCTGAAATGAAGAGATCATAAACTTGCTTCAGCAATGGGGACATTCTGTCTCCTATCTCATCAAACACATTCAGGCTTATTGTTGAATTTGTAATCATCCCAACAAGATAGTACTTTATTTTCCTTCAGCCTTTCTGCTTGTTGTTGTGCACTTTCAAGTCATTTCCAGTTTATGGCAATTCCAAGGCAAATCTTTCATAGTGTTTTCTTGGAAAGATTTATTCAGAAGGGGTTTGGCTTTGCCTTCTTCTGAGGCTGAGAGGGTGTTTTTGCCCATGGTCTCATCTCGTAGTGGGCTTCTACAGCTGAGCAGGGATTTGTTTGAATCCTGGTCTCCAAGTCATAATCCAGTGCTCAAACCACTATATCACACTGGCTCTACTTTCTTTTTCCATATCCAATACCCTGCAAACAGATCAGTACTCTTTCCCCCACCTTTTGATGGTTGTGCGTTCCCTAAGGCCACTGAAGAAGTAGCCCTGCAACAGGTGTGTGGTGTGTTTTCTTTTTACTCTCCCTACTGATATTAATACACAATCCTGTGGAACAAACTGCAACCCCATGGGAAAAGTTGATGCTTGCCTCATAACTGCAGGTTAGCATGGTATGGATTACATATGACAACATCCTTGCCACCTTGCATGGATTTTTCAGAAGAGGCCAAGCAGCAAAGCACTTGACAAGCCCTTCATGCAGTGAAGTTATCTGTACTTGCTCCAGACATGGCCTGATTATCACTTTAGTAATGTGACTAAGTAGATATAGCATGGAGGTCCCAAAAATTAGTGGATCAACAAGCAAAATAGGTCAACTTAGCACAATGTGCTAAATCCTCCTCTCCCCCACCCATGATCTAGCTAAAATGATCTACATGTTTAGACCAGTGGGACCTGCATATCCTGCCCAACAGGAATCTATTTCACAAGGTGACACTTGTGAAATAGATAAGACACTCTCTGCCTAAGGTATTTCAACAGACAGTGGTAAAGGTTAATGCCACCTGAGATCCAATAAGGACAGAAGAAGGGAAATTCTTCCTCTTGGGCCTAGTGAAGCCCACAAATTTTCCAGAGACATCCACTCTCTAGTATAGAGAGATTACCCCCATGCACCTTTCTAAATGGAGTGGGAAGATCCCCTAATGTGCTTTCAACATACACTGCAAAAACTTCCCCCTTTTCAGAACTGCAATTCTTACACATCTCCAGACCTGACCCTCTGAACTTGCTGATTACTTTTATGCTAGGAGAGAGGACAATATGGGAAAACTCAGGAGCTTACTGGATATCAGCACCTCTCAGCCTTACCAATCTCCCAAAGCCTTTTATGAAGATAAAATTGGGAAGACACAGGCCAATTCCTGTTTGTAATCACAACCAGAGCAGAACCACTGAATCAATTGATAGATGGAGAATCAACATATAGGTAAACCCCACTGATTCAGTAGGTCTCCTCAAGTGAGGTCTACAAATAAGGCTTAGGCTTGTATGTGCTGCCCTGAAGTCCTTGGCACAAATCAGGAATAAATACTCAGGAAAGGTGTTTTATAGTAATAACTAAATTGTTTGTTCTGCTGAGGTGTTGATGTGTGTTCCTTTTGGTTGATGCATATTCCTTTCGGTTCTTGGGATGGATTTTGGATGAACTGCAAAAATGGTGAGAAGTTTCAGCACTTCCAAATTTCCACAGCACAGCATGAGGCTGTTGTCAGGGTTGTCAGAGGGAGCAGATCTGCATGTTAAAGAAGGACAGAAAATTGGTGCTTACCAGACCAGTGCTACTCAAAGTAGTGGTCCATGGACCATTGTTATGACGAGTCCACAAGCCATTAGCTGCTGGTTCCTGGAAAGTTTCCAGGAAAGAAACAGTGGAGCACAAATACAGTATCAGTTCCTGACACATTGGACGAAAAAAAAAGTGCAGGTTCCCCACCCACATCAGATAGTTTGAGAAGCACTGATTTAGAAAGTATCACCAGGATGGATGTGCTTCTGGTACTCCTCAGATGACAAAATAACTTGGGTGGTTTGAGTACTGTGCCCTTTCAGGACGTGGAGAGCACTAAGTGCTTTTCTGCCTCAAGCAGTACCAGGTCTAGGGCTGGTCCTCCAGTCTCAGGAGTAAGGCATCATTTCTCCTCTGAGCTGCAAAAAGACTGGTGGCAACCTTGACAAGCCTGGGCTACCAAGGCTGCTCAGAAACTTTGGACAAAGCCTTGTTCATTCTTGTTGCTACTAATTCCATTTCCGCACTACACTCTTATAGCGCGATGATTCCACTTTCAACATCCTATGGGATCCTGGGGTTTGCAGTTTCGGGAGGGGCCGACCGGCCCCTCCGAAACTGCAAACCCCAGGATCCCATAGGATTTGAAAGTGGAATCATCGCGCTATAAGAGTGTAGTGCGGAAACTAAGTTACTGTTTTTGCAAAAAAAGCAGGTAGGGCTTGAGCACCCAGAAATGTAAGGTCTGTTTTTTAGAATCTATGCTTAAATTCTCCTCCTTGCCTCCCTCCACAATTTTTGCCTCTGTGATTCAAATGCTACCTTAGCTAGAATGCCTCTGTGGGATACATATGCTTTTCAGACTGTTCTACTTTCCCACTGAGTCCGAGGTCTAAAATTACCTAGCGGCGCCTCCGCTCATATTCCTCACACACACACTCACACCTGGAAGCGAGCTTGACCGGATTTATTGGGAGGGGGGGGCCTCCGTTCGGAATATATGAGGGCTACCCTCGCGACTAGCGTTGGCCCACTTCTGAGGGGGGGAAAAAAGCGCCACGCACGGATATTTCTCGGCCGTGTTTCCCCGCCCTCTTTCACCCTCACATTTTCACATTCCTGCTTAGACGACGGGGCTGCTGAGAGCAAGTCAGGGCTCTTCACCGCGACACTCCGGCGGCTCAACACCTTCTCGGTCCTCAAGTCGCCCTCCTTCTCCGCCCTTGTTGACGTGGGGCCCCCTCCACGCGGCCAAAGAGGTTCCAGTATCGCTGTCCCTCGCTTTATAGAAGGCGAGCCGTGCGCACCGAGCCAGGGCGCCCGCGCTCCCGCCCGCCCGCCCGCCTTTGTGAACCAAGACCGCCTGGGAACTGGGAAGTCACCTGGCTGCCGCCCGAAGCTCCTCCCTTTTCCTCAGCCCAGCCCGGCGGGAGCAAAGGAGAAGCGACCCGCGTTCTGGCACGCGCGGGGCGCCCGGCGAAGGCAGCGCGTTTTGGGCGGCTAACCGAGGGCGGGCGCGCGGGGAAGCGCCGCCGTGGCCGCCGCTGCCGCCCTCCCGCTGCGCGCTGAGGCGGTGGAGTCGGCTGGCTGACGGGGGGGGCGCGGAGAGAGATGAGAGAGTCATGAATCTATTAATGAACTCCGCGCGCGGGAGAGTTCCAGCCGGGGGACCCAAGGCTGGCGTTTCCTCCAAGCCCTCCTCTCCGTCCCCCTCCCCGCCTCATTTTTTTTTTCCCCCTTTTCTCCCCGTGGTTCTGGTCACTGGGTCTGATTAATGAATCATGAGGCGGCGGCTGTTAATGCATTTATCTGGGGCAGACTGTACCGCAGCCTTCCGCCTGAAACGCGGCGGGGTGAAGCGAGCGTGAGCGCGAGCGGGAGCGCGAGGGCTCCCCGCGCGCGCCGACACCTGCAGCCGGCCCCGCCGCCTCCTCCTCCTCCTCGCCCGCCCGCCCGCCCGAATACGCGGGACCCGGAGCCGAAGAACCGTCGCTCTCCATGGCTCCTGAAGAGGTAATGGCGCGAAGGGGGCTGTTTTGTTTCGGGGACACGACGAAACCGTTTCCTTTCACATCCAGTGAGGGGCCATTTCCGCACTACACTCTTATAGCGCGATGATTCCACTTTCAACCTCCTCTGGAATCCTGGGGTTTGCAGTTTCGGGAGGGGCCGGCCGGCCCCTCCGAAACTGCAAACCCCAGGATTCCAGAGGAGGTTGAAAGTGGAATCATCGCGCTATAAGATGTAGTGCGGAAAAGGCGAGGGTGGGAGCCGGAATGGTTAAGGAAAGCTGCGGAGAGATTATATGGGATGGGTACGGATACCCGTTCTTGGGACGGCGGTGGCTTCGGTGGCGACTGTTCCCTCTGAGAGCTTTGGGTTGCCTTTAGTGGCTGGGAAGAGGATGAATCCACGTGTACGCCTTGTCGGGCGCGTGTATGTGAGGATGTTATGCTTCTTAAATGCCTCAGCAGAATTTAGACCGTAGCTAAACGCTGCCCTAACCTGCTAAAACGGATACACCGGCTGAGTTTCCACTTCCTTCGGCTGATGCCACGAGTAAAAACATTGTGACTTGATTAAAAAAAAAAACAGCAACTTGTAGTTATTAGACTAGGGGAGAGCTATGAAATAGGTATAGCTAAAGCCTTGCTTCATTTTCTGCTCCTGACACGAGAGTAATAAAGGCTTGCTCGGAGATTTACGTACTGAGGGAATTGCTTTGGAGAGAGTGAGGGGATTCCAGTTAAGACCCCTCATCCCAACACACACACCGTTGTTTTTTTTTAATGTTTGCCGTGGTGTTTGTCCTCTGGATCTAAGGAATGTGTTTTATGTTTTTTTCGGACTGGTTATTTGGGTTTGGTTTTCTCCCACCCTCATCTCATCTTCACTGAATTTAAATATCCCACTTCGAAAAAAAGGCTGAGTTAATGCTTGTGTCAATTGTAGAGTAGCTAACCTATTTTATAGTAAACTGCAGTTACTTACTGGGGGCCTGGGAGCCTTAATACCCTAAAGAAACCAGATCCTGTTTGATTTTGAAAGCTAAGCAGGGTTCACCATGGTTAGTACTTGGATGGGAGACCACCAATGAATGCCAGGTGCTGTAGGCTGTATTTCAGAGGAAGGAACTAGCAAAACCACCTCTGAATTTCTTGCCTAAGAAGACCTTATGAAATTCATGCGGTCACCATAAATATGGACAGGTGACTTGGAAGGCGCACACACGCAGTTACTGAAAGCCTGAGAGTTGTCAAGTCTTATCCAAAGGCAAGTAATTCACTTCATGTTGCTTGATTTCTAACAAGAAGCTGTTCAGGGTCCAGCTCTGCTTGCTAGATGTTTGTCTTGATCTGGAAACCCAGCCTCTTGTTTTCCGTATGGAGTGTGGAAAGGCAACTCTGCATATGATCAGGAAGCATACTATTACTGCTGTTTCTTAGTGGATCAGTTGACACATTTAAGCCCTGTTTCACATACCCTGGGTAGTGTTAAGTAAGTGCTTTAAAGACCTTGATCTGATTCAGTCATTGTACTGTTCCTGTTCCTGGCACAGAAATAATTTTTCTAGTTTGGCAATGGCCAATCTTAAAACACTGATCCATTTCAGCCATAAAATGTAGAATGATTGCTGCAATTTAGTTAATGAGTGCTGAATTTCACTTCGATATTTAAGGAGCAGTCATGTACATTTAAGCTGTCCAGTGTATATAATAACAAAGAACTTGTAGGCACTTCTGCAGAGGTGCTCTGTTATGAAACTGCTACATATATTTATACAGTTAGGCATCATACTTAAATTCAGCACTTTTTATATGTTAATAGCCCATACCCCTTAGGTGTTTTTATCATGCAGTTTGCTTTTGTGATGGAGTTAAAATGAATTAATTTGATTGTATATTGTGTCTGTATTAGGAGGTTTTGTTTTTGTTTTAATATAGTCCATTATTTTGCTCAGGCTATTCTATTAGAAGAAACTGGTTTTGCAGTGTGCATATACATGGGGGAGGGAAGCCTGGACTTGGATACATGCAAAGCTACATTTTATTTAAACAAAAATAAAGGCATGTTTTATAGAGCAATCTGCAATGCATCTAGGGCAGGAATGGGGGAATAAAGTAGCTTGTAAAAGGTAGATTTCTTACTGCTTTGCTGTAGTTCACAAGGGTATATAGATCTCAATAGTTTAACAAAACAGCAATGAAAAGGTTTCTCCTTCTTAAATTAAACTGTTGAAAATCAGAGGTAGATTTTGAGTTTGAAGGACTTTTCTCGCAGTTGAGGGCCTTGGTGGCTGAGTGGCAAAAACCAAACACTTGATAAATAAATAAACAGATAGGACTTCCTGACTATACTGTCCCTTAATTCCATTCATTGAAGCCACCATCTTGAACCTGGTTACAGGACCAGTTGGTGGTGAACATAAGATTTATTTATTTTAAAAGCAGATCTTTTATCCTGAAGTGCCCATCCACGATCTAAGACATTTGTTTTGTTCCTGTTCAAAAGAATGGCATTGAACCAGTCTGAATTGAAGAACATCAGTTCAAGTTGTTTTCACAGCTGTGTAATATCGAGTATTTATGTGGAGACTTGGGCCAAGAGAGACTGAAAACTGTCCTCTTCTATTATGAAATCAGCCCTCTCTGAGAACCAAAGATGACAGCCAGCTCCTTGGTGTGACAGCAAAACCCATCCTGTCATATTAAGAAGAAAACCTTCTTTAACATGATCCATCTGATGTGTCACCTTCAGTTGTGGCCATTTCTGATTCTTGCAAGTTAGCCAGAGAAGAGGAATGTAAAATATTCAGTGTGATGGTCTGTGTAATCTGTCCTAATTTCAGTAGGCCACCTATTGCATTAAGAGCTGAGTCCTGGCTGTATCCTCTTGGAAGTAAATTCCTTCTTCTCAATTGACCTTTACTTCTGAGTCAAAGTGGACAGTGCCAGACAGCAGTATTTATCATGCAATGACAAATGTACTTTTAATGTGTGCATGCCTAGACAGCCATTGGCTAGTTATATCTGTACTTCATTTGGAGGCTAAAATACAACTAGTTGTCCCAAACAGCCTTTGCAGGCGGCTGTTGATGCATTCAGAGTGCTGTTGCTGCCTATTCGTGATGGGGAAATCCAGAGTCTCCTCCCATGTTACTGAGATGTCAGGTTTATCCAACAGTGCGTGTGATATATTTCATACTTAGGAAAATGCAGTTCTTTCTGTAACTGCCACATAGGTTCTCTGGGGCATATCCTGAGCGTGATCTATGATAGTATTTGTGAACACAGTGGTGACCTGGCTACCCAATCTTCTGTCATTTTATGAACTTTAATTATTGTTGGTGCCTTCAAGTCATTTCTGACTAAAGGCAACCCTAAGGCAAACTGGCAAGATTTGATCTTTGCCTTTGCCTTCCTCTGAAGCTGAGAGAGTGTGAATTGCCCAAGGTCATCCAGTGAGTTTCCATGGCTGAGTGGGGATTTGAACCCTGATCTTTAGAGTCATAGTCCAGCTCTCAAACCACTACACCATGCTGGCTCAGACTCTGATTCTGCCTTCGTAAAATGTTACCTCAGTGACTTTGAGCTGGAATAGTAATTCAGGCAATGAATGTTCATCCATGCTGATTTTAAAAGGCTCGGGAAGCAACTAGGGTCTCACCTAACTATCCTATGTTGTTGCTGTTGCGGTTGCTGCTTGAATTGTTAAATGTTAATACCTGGCTGTGGTATAGCCATTGATGAGTCTTTCTCTCTCTTTTAAGGTCCAAACATCATGACATATATCTTCTTTCTTCTTAGCAGCAAGAAAGCAGTGTGCCTCATCCAATTCACTATATGGGAAAGGAATAATATTCAGTGGGTGCTGGATTAGGGCTGATGTTACAAGGAGGAATAAAAAGGTGTTAACCTTTGCTAGAGCCAGTGTGATGTAGTAGTTTGATTCTGAAAATCAGGATTCAAATCCCTCCTCAGCCTTGGAAATGGACTGGGTGACCTTGGGCAACTCATACTCCCTCACCTTCAGGGGGAGGCAAGGTCAAACACATTCTGAAGAAAATCTATCAAGAAAACCCTGTGATAGATTCACCTTAGGATCACAATAAGTCAGAAACAGCTTGAAAGCACACAATAACCGCCTTTGCTATAGTCCTATATCATCCCAGCTTAGATGTTACTTTATAATGAGTCAGTTTAGTAAAAGAACACACATTTTTTTCACTGATTTACATCATGGAGCAATCAGAGGATGAGAGATACCTTTATGCATGTTCTGAAGATGCTTATTGTTCTTGCACTTTATTTACTTTGTGCTGTTACTTTAAAAATCTAATGTGTGATGGTATTGTTATCTCAGGGTGCTCATTTACTACTTTGAGATCCATACTGAAACCCTCACGTGAATTTTTTCTGTCAAGAAAGGTGAAGAAACTGTGAAGAAGGCAGTTCCTTGGGGACTGGATACTGGGATGGATGTTATAGCTTGTGCCTTACTGGTATGACCTCATCTGGGCAAGGCTAATTAAAAAGAAAAAGATTTAACAGGTGGTGGCTCTGTAGGATTTGACTTTGTTGTCACTAATAATAAATAGGCAGTATTATCTGACAATTGCATAGCTTGGAACATTGAAACAATATGGTGAATAATGTGATGTACAGCAGATGTGAGATTTGTTTGTTCTAATGCAGATCTCTTGCCTCAAAATAATCAGGACTAACATGTAGTGCACAAAACATCTAACACTTTTAAAGCATACAGGGGACTACCCTGAGAAACACGAGTCTCTTCTTGTTCTTCCTGCACTCTGCCCTGTGGTATATCATGAATGGTAGAGAGGTCTTTGCTGTCTTTGCCCCTATATTCTAATAATTACGACACGGCTGGCTGTTTGGGCTTTTCCATTTATTATAGTGCTTGAAAGTGTTTGGAACACATTGAAAAAAAGTACAAAGTCTATGTTTACACTTCTTTGGTTTTATTTTTCCCCTTTCCAAGGTTCCTTTCCTTCAAACAGTTCTTTCTCTTTTTGCTGATCTTTCTGTCTTAAGGTACAGCATAAATAGATTGTACTCTCAGTTAATTCACCTTTGTCTTGATTGTATTATAACTGGAAAAAGATCAAACCATTAATTTCTTGCTTTTGGAGAAAAATGCTATGACAGAATTTGAGAACTCTGGAGGTACTGAACCTTGCACCAGCATAGAATGTAGTTGGTGACTTACACTGAATGTGATTATTCTTTGCTATTCTGCTAATACAGGTGGAGAAAAGTGGTGGATCACAAGTAAATAAAGGGAGGCAGAAGTCGTATTTATTTAGCTTTTGTGTTTGCTTTCCTAAACCTCACGGAATCATGCAACCCTTCAGGTGTGATTGGACTGCAGCTCCAGTGGTTAGGGATGCTGGCAGTTGCAGTCCCACCACATCTTAAAGGCTTCGTGATTCTCATCACTGGAATCTAGCTGGGTTTTTGAGTTCTTGTGTCAACAATAAAAGTGTTTTGTGTGCGTTTGTGCATGCGCAGATATATGTGTGGTTTCCTTGCTTTCTTCTCCATCCTATTTGAGAGTAAGTAGACAGAGTAGTCTTTCATGTATTCCCTTTACTCATCTTCCCCAGTCTGTATCAACACTGTTGTGTAAGATGGTGTGCCCAGTGCTTAATGATGTGAGTCAAAGACAGTCCCATCTGGTTTTTCAACTCTTGCAACAAACTGAAGTCTTTGTCTTTTTAAATCTTAAAAGCATAGTGCTACATGCTTCCTGATGACACATGGTTTAAAAAGAGCTGAGCAGGGCAAAATTGATTTCAGCATTGCTCAACACACTGTAAATGACACACAATTCACTTTATGACTGCTGGTCCATATTAGTGATGATGTGAGCAAGCTCTCTGTAGTTTGTTGTTGGATTGAATATTATTTGCTGGTAGTTGACATCATAAATCGTACACCGGTATGTTTAGAGATTAACATGTCAGAAAGATGTTTCTCAAGGGTCAGCTGCATCCCTATATTTTTAAAGAATTGTGTGCATAGAACCTTACTAGATGGCGTCATCTGTCTTCAGAATGCAAACTTGACAGGTCAGGCTTGCTTAGCTGAGCTATTTACTGTTTGATAGCCTTTCTTTTGACTCTCTTTACACACTGGAACAAGCTTTTCAACTCATGATGCAAGATAAAGTTGTTCACAACAGCAAACATTATATACAAAATATGCCAAGCCCATAAGCAGATTAATCATATGGAGTGTTCATTTGTGGATTTAAAAAAATTGGATTTTTTTTAGTTTGTGTAATGTGCACTGATGCACACAGTTTGTTGAGAGCAACATTGAAGGTCACAAATTCCTTAACACATCTTCAGAAAGATATAGTGTATTGTAACTTATTACTTTCTGCTAATGTAACTCTTCTGATTGTACAATGTAGTTTGCTCACAAAGATGGAAATGGTGATAATTATACCAGACCGTCATGAACAAAGATGCAAAGTATTTGAAAGAGTCAATATGGTTTCAAACTATCTGATTGCAAACTTTAAAATGGCAGGGAATGGCGATTAGATTGGGCTTCAGTCTCCCATACAGCTACCTTTTCCTTAGCTGTTGGTTTCTGCTTATATGGGTGCAACCCCCTTGCCTCACCCTATTTCTGTGTTTATTTTTAAAAGCTGAAATTCCTTAAGTAACCTGAATTGTACAATCAGAATAATCTGTACAAATTAAGCAGATGTATTCAGATTTTATAAATTACTAGGATATATTGTAAAGTACTTTCCCATGACTTGTGATAGACATTTCAAAACTACCTGGCTGTTGTTCAGAAAAAGCTGTGAACAATCTTTTATTACAGATGTTGTTTCTGATCAGATATAAACTTGATTCTAGAAAAAATAGGCCTGATTTTACTAAAGCAGTGATTCTTCTACTCAATCAGGAGCTAAAACCAGATTTTGACTCTAACTTAACCATTATTTAGGCATATCCTATATTTTGGCTCCGCTGATTCAGGATTGGTGCTATTCTACCAGTGGGGAGGATTCGTATTTACAAAAGGGCTTGCACCATACCTGGTGAAGCAGGAGTGAGAATTATGGCTTGGACCCTAACAGAAGTTAGCTTAAGGAAGTTTGGGGGAATGAAAAATTCTTATTCATTTTCCCTGACATCTATTTCTCCACCTCCCACCCCCAAAAATCAAACCAAAAACCAATGGTTTGTAAGGTTGGAGTCTATCCTGAAAAATATAGAAAGGGATGTAGATTTCTGAGAGGGGGAACTCACCCTAAAATTGGACTTGAATCTTAAAATAATCTAGCTTAAAGAATTTAGTAGAAAGAAATTTTCTCTTCCCATGCAACCGTTGGTTTTTCTACAGTTGGATGAACTATGTGGAAGAAATAGTTGTAAAGTTATGAAGACATTTGTTGTTGTGTGCCTTCAAGTCATTTCTGACTTATGGCAGTCCTGAGGCAAACCTGTCACAAGGTGTTCTGGGGCAGAGAGTATGTGATATGCCCGAGCTCACCCAGTGGGTTTCCATAGCTGAGGAAGGAACTGAACCCTGGTCTCCAGTGTCATAGTCCAGTACTCAGACCACTACACAATGCTTTCTCTCTATGAAAACACTGTTTGTTAGTTATTAGGTAGAATGTAAAAGAAATAAAGTGTTCTTTAGAACAAATTGATATCCTTTAAAGAACTTGATTTTCTCACTTCTTCTATTCTCTTTCACTTTCTCTCTTTCTTCTTTGTTAACTTTTAAGTAAACAATCCACACTCAGTTTATGGGGAACTACTTATGTAATATTTTTTTATAATAGAGAATACCTTCATGTTGTGGGTAGATTATCAGATCTGGAAGGCTGAGATTCAGATTCCCGTTCATCTAGCTGACTTGGGATAGTCCCTTTTTTCCTATTCCTGTGGTTTTAAATGGATTTAGATCACAGAGTATAATGTGTTCAGCCTTTCAAGGAAGGCAAGATGAAAGTTTAATGGGGACTGTAATGCAAAATTGTGGCTTGCTAAATGTAAGGCCAAGACTTCTGTCTCTCTATGCCGAATCTTCCAGGATTAGATGTTACATTTACATTGTCTACCAATCAGTTTAATATTAAGGCCAATGGTTCTTGTCCATTTACAGCACTGAAAAGCTAGTGCTAGCTGGAACATGCCTTCACATTGGATGCAGAACCCATCATGAGATATTTTTCTTGGTCACCTTCACAGTTATGGAACCTGTTGTTTAAGTGGAACGAAGTTGAGACAAAATTAAAAGGACCTAAACAAAAATAGGTGGCAGGGCAGTTTGAGTTTATGGTAAGACCAGATAAAAAACTTTATTAGAAAATAAAAATGCCAGATGTCTAAAGGCCACGTCCTCTCAAGTTGCTGCCATCTTCCCTCATCCTTCTTCACCCTGTTGTTTAAGTGAGTGTTTGATTAGTCTGCTGAGATCTAAATTTGCTGTTGTTAGTGCTCTTAACTGGTTTATTTCCTGCTCATTTATTATGTAGTTTCATTATTCATGTCTTAAGATTTTAGTATCAGTGTTAGTACCTTTGAATGCAGAAGCAGGTTGGAAAAATATAAGTAATAATTGCTGGAAGCAATTCCAAAGAGGCTGGCAAAACTTCTGAATTGTATTGCTATAGATAGGTTCACAATAGCACAGTTACAAAAAAGAGAACTATTTGCAACATGCCACATTGTCTGATGATATCTCCCTGATTCCTAGATTGTTAGACAGAATCCAAATCACTGAGAGTCTGAAATTCCAGTGGTAGACTGTGAAATTGCTAGTAGTAGTAACAACAACAACTTGCGTTCAAAGATATGAGCTATAAGCAGCAATGCAGCTTAGTTGCACATTGAAGTCTTAAGATAAAAGACATTATTCATGGTATTGATCAGTTCATAAAATGCTACAAGGTTATGATAGATTGCTAAAGAATATTTGAGAATAAGTCAGAAATTAACTATTTTAGCTGTTTTGAAATTTTCTCTTATACCAATTCTTTAAAAGTAATAATAGAAGTTGGTTAGTGCTAAATCCAGCAGATGTGCACCTTCAGTTTCTACTATCAGAAAGTAAGTTCATGTCAAACTTCCATAAAATATTTATTTATTAAATATCTCACCTTTCTCCCGGTGTGGGCCACCCAAAATTACTGAGCTATGGCAAGAATGGCTTTCAGGCCGTGGCAGCATATCTGCTGTTCTCTTTCCATTACTATTTTCCATTATTATTTTTGAAAATATACTTAACTGCAACTGTTTGTAGGCTTGTCTTCACTTAGTGATGCTGACAATGGCTCACTACTTCGATAGAGATTTATATGACAATGGGTGGAACAGAATATCTTCAGCAAGTTCCTGCACTGAAACTGTAGGGAAAAAAAACAGAACAAACTGTGAACTTCGAAGAATGTTGTAGAACAGGAGTGTTTTTTACAACCAGAAAGGCACTACTGCTTTGGATTTCCCAGGATTAATTTTACATGAAACCCCTGCCTTTTGATGCTTCATTATCTGACGGCTCAGTCTTTTGACACATCCAAATTAAGAACAAGTCCCATTAATTCAACAGGGGTTCTACTTTTTCATCAGTTCTTCATGCCTGTGGAGGCTCAGTGGGGAGTACTTGCTGCTTGCAAAGCAAGTGGATGACAGTGGGGGGGGGCACCAAGACAGCTGAGAGACTTTGCAAGCAGTGCACACATGATCAGTCCCAAGTAACCCTTCATAAGTCCTTCATGCTCCTTACAGTACAATACATGGGTTCTACTTTTCAACCAATTCTGTTTTCTGATAGTGCTCCAGTTCCTAACCTGTCAGATAAGTGGGGAAATCGCATAGCTGTAATATCATACTTCTTAAACTGTATACTCTGTGGAAACAAGTGGACTAGATTGTATTAGTCCAAACAAATGGCTGAACTGTTACTTGCTGATTAGTACTAGACAGGCTACATTACCTTCCCAACCTGATGCTTACCTTTGGGCAAAAATTCCTTTCACCCATGACTACTATTCTAGCTGCAAAAGACTGGAACTGCAGGCAAAAAATGCCTTGGGGGCAGTAGGTTGGAGAAGGCTGTACTACATGGAAAAATGTTGATTCCATATGTTTAAAAAAATTACATGTTATTTAAGATGATGATGATGGTGCTGATGCTGATGATGATTGATTAAAAAAATCACAAGTACAAACATCAAAACTATTCCCCCATCTCCAATGCAAGCCAGGCCAGGCCAGGCACCAGTAATGAATTTCTGCTGAATTTTGTAGCCTCTTCCAGAGGAATCAGGGGGAACTTATGTACCTCATCCCCAGTGTGATCTAAGTACTTCCTTGAGGAGGTTCAGAAATAATATTGTGCAGAGTTCCTTACTGTGGGGAGAGGATACACAGGGAGGAGGGTAGGAAAGTTGCAGTTCCACTGATGGAATGAATATACGAGTTCTTCTCACACTATTTGACATGGGGGATTGTTCTGGCAATAGTTCTTTTGTAATGTGTCAGGGACTGGTACCATGTTTGTATCCATTGGCTACAATTGTTTGTTGCTGTCCTGGGAAGTCACCAGGGACCAGCAGACTATAGATCTTGGACTGATGCCAGTATGATGACCACCACTTTCAGTAGCACTGCAGTGTACCACTGGATCCTGGCCTCTGGATAGTGTGCCTTTTCTTACGTGGCACTTGACATGAGTGTGCCAGATGTGGTGAGTGGTGTAGGAAGGGACTTCTTCCTGTTAATGTGTTTATTGGGCTGCAGCTAAACTTTGACATTACTATTTTAATTTTAATTTTTTAAGAAAACTGCAATGTCAGAATGAAATACAGCTGAGCTCTGATACACATTTTGTTCAATGTAATATATA
Source organism: Ctenosaura bakeri (assembly GCA_948474755.1). Classification (NCBI taxonomy): domain Eukaryota; kingdom Metazoa; phylum Chordata; class Lepidosauria; order Squamata; family Iguanidae; genus Ctenosaura; species Ctenosaura bakeri. Next base: position 535,462 of record CAOLHI010000720.1, read on the forward strand.
ATCTGAAGAGAGCTGCAGTAATATATTTGGATTTATCACTTCAGATGTTAGTTTTTTCAGTGAAAATTGAGTATGGATAAAAGTTATGATAGACCAATTTAAACAAGTGGTTTAAATCACCAAGAAAAAAGAATTCACTCAAGATTCCTCATGTTTTGATTCATACATTTCCTGAACAAATGTGCTTACTGATTAGTTGGTGTTACAAGTGAAACATACTAGTTTGAAGCTGAATAAAGCCCTGTTGCTGTCGTGGAAGATAAGGAAGGGACTTCACCTTGGAGATAAATCACTTTTTTGCCATTTTTAAGGCCTCAGTTCAGTTCTTTACTGAACGCACTCCCTGTTAGTAACATATATGTGCATAAGTGCAACGTATATGCACATAAGTCACTTTTTGGACAATTTCACTCACTTTGATACAAAAATCCCATTTGAATCCTATGTGTTCATACGTTCCTTTAGTTAAGGGACTGGGTAAGAGAGTAAGAAAAACCTTGTATTTTCAGCAACGTCAGTCTGTGGAAGTGTCCGCCACTGTTCTCCTTCTCCTTTTTAACCAGCGAGAAGGACAAGGAATGGGAGACGATTCATAGTTCCTGGAGGAGGAAAGATATGGTTCTGCTCCATTTGAGAGTGCACTCTCAATGCTCCCGTGCTAACAGAGCTGAGACCAAATGTTTCTCTGTGGTCTAAATAGCGTTCCTCCCCTTCCCAACAGGTAAGTGACAGGATCAGTTCCTTCCCAAGACTTGACAGCTGTCAGGTGGTGGGATAATGCAAAATTGAACATATGGAGCTATACATACATGTTCATTCATTCATTTTCTGTCTCACCTTTTTCCTAAGATGGGATTTCAGCCAAAGTGTGTTATAAGATTTATGTGGTTGAACACTCAACATCTTTTTGGTTAGGGAAAGAACACAGAAATTGTAAGTCTTTCTTTGTAACACAACAAAGCCCCTTTCACATATTCAGAGTGAAAATGCAAGGCTCTTGTGTTTCCACTTCATAGCTACTTTAGGGAAAGTGATATTAAATTAGGGAATGGGTGTGGGCACAAAGATTTGGAACCCTCCTCTATATAACCCTGATCCAAATATGTTTAGTACTTCCAGAGTATGAATCCTGCCTTAAGGAGCTGAGGATATCATCAATAATGTTAAATATCACTACCTAATATGTTACAGAACTGCTCCCATTCAGAATAGATAATATTGGCCAGATAGATCACTGATCTGGATCAGCAACTTCATATGTTTAGACAGAGCAGTGGTTCTTCAATTGGGGTCTATGGAGCCCTCACAGGGGGTCTGCAAAGCCCTGCTGCTGGACACCAATAGCAGTGGCAGCAACAAGGATGCAGCATCCAAAGGTTGTGGCTTCTGAAATTGCTCCCTCGTTTGCAAATGAGGGAGCAATTTCAGGACCTGCACATGCCTGCCACAGTCTCCCTTTCTTCAGGCATGTGGTGGGGGAGTGGGGTGGGCACCAAGAGACAAGGTGGCAGGCATGTGTGAGCACACAAACTGCTCCCTTGTTTGCAAATGAGGGATCATTTTCAGTGCCTGCTCCCTCTTCCCCTGCTGCCATGTCCCTGATGAGAGGCCATAGCAGCAGGCATGTGCATGGGATCAAACTATGACTTTGGAGACCAGAGTTTGACTCCCCACTCAGCTATGAAACTGGGTGACCTCAGGCAGATTACATTGTCTCAGCCTCAGAGAAAGGCAAAACCAACAGATCTTGCCAAGAAAACCCCCATGATAGGCTCTCCTTAGAGTTACCGTAAGTCAATTTTCAAAGGGAAGAGACCTCATGGCTAGAAAGAACGTTCCCCCTGTCTGTGGCATGTTGTTGTTGTGTGCCTTCAAGTTACTTCTGACTTATGGCAATGCTACAGTGAGCCTATCACAGAGGGGGTTTTTTGGCAAGATTTGTCTTTGCCTTCCTTTGAGGCTGAGAAAATGTGACTTGCCCGAGGTCACCCAGTATTTGAGTGGGGATTTGAATTCTAGTCTCCAAAAGTTTTCAATCAATAAATATTTGAATATTTAAATCTAAATTTAAATACTTAAATCTTGGTTAAGTCTCAGGGTTCCCAGCAACAAATTATATTTACAGGAGGTCCCAGTAAAGAAAAGATTAAGAACCACTAAATCAGAATATCTGGCGATGTAACCCTCATACTTTATTGAGACAAAGGGGTAACTATGGAAAGAAAGGAATTCTGTATGGCTTTATTAGAGTAGCGGAATGATAGTTTTTGGACCATAATTCGCAGAATCCAGTGGGCCCATTGGATTCTGGTACTGATAGTCCAGAATTTTCTGGTTTTTCACTCTCAGGATTTTCCAAGCTCTGCCTCTTCCTCTTAGAGAGATACTCAGTTTCATCTGTATCTTGATTTGCATGACTCTTCACAATAGTAATGCCAAGTTTGGACATGGCAAAGCAGTGATATTTTCTTTTGTCTATACATGTTTGTAATTTTCAGACTTCTCTGACTATAATAATAAGATCTGATACAGAATAAGAGAAGTTCTGAACAGTATATATGATTTCAGTGGAGGAAGGAGGTCAGTTCACAGAAGACTACTGATCAGTTCAGACTAAAAACCTATTGGGGTGCTGGTCCTAAATTGTTAGGGTTCCAGTCATAGAATTGGTAATCAGTCATAAAGCTAGTGCCTTGGTGATAAAGTGGAGTATGAAGGATCTGGGTTCAGCACCCCACTGAGCTGGGAAAATTTCTGTAGGTTGGTTTTATCAGACTTCTCCAGTCCATGTGCTTTGGGGCTGGAGTGGTGAAGTAACAAATTGTAGGTCTCATCATGTGCATTAGCTTTTCTACTAGTTTTCTCTCCAAGGAGCAGAAAAGTTAAGTTTGCTTTCTTGAAAAATGTTGGATGTCCAAGTATTTCTACCTCTGCTGCTGTATATGCCACATGTATCATCCACCACATTCTGTTGCACTTTCTGTGATGTTGATCATAGATCAGAATACAGCAACAATAACAAAACTGTTATTCTGTTATTTCATTCATTAGCTTCTATACCTATCACTTTGAAGTTCTGCAGCCTTGTTGCTTAGGAACACCTCTATACATATATTGTTGTGGTGTGCCTTTGAGTCTTTTCTGACTTATGGTGACCCAAAGGTGAACCTATCACAGGGTTTTCTGATGCTGAGAGTGTGTGACATGCCCAAGGTCACCTAGCGGGTTTCCATGGCCAAGC